>CM029019.1:109686571-109807678 GCA_016801055.1 Panax notoginseng
TAACTCCATCATCCATCAATAAATATCTCATATTTCTCTCTTAAAAAAAAAAGTACAATAAAAGCACAATCAATCGTCCACCCAAAAATACTACTATTAATAGTTATGTATGTACCAGACGATCTGATCATCTTCATCTTCTCTTATCGATCGGAATTTTGAATTTTGTTTTGCGATTTTTCTATTACTACAATTATCTGAAAAAGGTTAGAAATTTTACAGAACTCAGGGGAGGAAGAAGCATAGAGGTTAGGGTTTATGGCGATGGGATAAAGAACCCGCTGAGATGTACAATGATGACTCAGTAAATATTGAGGGACGCTGGATGCAGATTTATACGGCTAAGATTAAGCAAACTAGGGTTCACTGTTAGCTACGAGAAGTTTAATAACAAGAAAATATATGAAAAAAAGCAGTTAGAACAAACCCTAATTACAACTAAAACAAATGCGTGAAACTCGTGGATACATTCGGAATCAGCGTTCATTTGGTTAAGAGCATCGAGAGCTGACTCAAATGGACTAAAAGCCACAAGTTTTACAACTTTCCCAAATCGATTGAGATCGATTACTGAGTTCCGAACTGCTTCTGTGTTCTATCCAATTTCATCAAGTCCATTGCCATGAAATAGAGAATTCCCTGAGTCTTACTTATCTTATGTATAGAAGGTAACCTTGGACATCTGTATATTAGTGGGCTGAATGGAATGATGAGTGAAGGAGAAGGAAGAACATGCTAGCCGGATGAGAGCCCAACAAATTTCATACCCTCCACAGTAGATCTAAAGAAATTTTGGTCTGTTTTAATTTCAAAATTTCAGTCCCGCCATTTAATTTTTGGCTCCGTTTTTTTTACAAACATAATGTTTTTTTTTAAAACGTTATCTATTTAAAACCAAAAATTGCCCTTATAAATACATAACATTTTTTCATATGTATCTACAACATTTTGTTAAAAAACATTATAAAAAAATATCACAACGTTTTTTTATAAAAACGTCACCTTTTAAGTGTTGTCTTTTTATGGTTTTGTACTAGTGAATCTTATAGTCCTCATGTCAAAGAACAAATATACTACACTTGGATAGCCTAACTACATCAGAATCACCATATCTGAGTTGGTCAAACCTTGTCAAAAACTGTGCTCATACATTTTCTGGAACTTCTAAAAAACCAACATCATGCTCGGTCAACCTAGTTTGACTGCCTACTACTTTGAATCTGTTGTTTGTTTACATGACTGGTCAACCCACTTTGACCATTAATATGTTGTTATCTGGACATGATATGACCACGATTCCACTTCCAGATCACTCCCCTCATAGCATATTATAAGTCTATTACATCTATCAAGGCTAAACATTAACAGATCTAGATCTATGGCCTCTGACATTCGGTTGTCAGGCCATAAATCTAGGGTTCTGGATAGTTTTAAAAACTTGATTTTTGAGTATTTTGATGTTATGAATCTATGATATAACATCATAGATCACTAAATAACATCTAATAACACATAAATAAACACATAAACACAACATCTATCTTAGCATACAAGATTAAATAAATTTAGGTTTTATACATATCTTTGAACAAACTTTGATCTTGGTTTTCTTAAGTTATCTTGAAGTGTTAGGGACTTTACTAGCGACTAAATTACTTAGGAATTTTGTGGCCTTAAAGAGTGAGAAAATTTGGCTAAGTGTTTAGGCACAAATGAAGATAACTTTGGTTTTCTCTCTCTTTAATCTCTTATAATCTGATTCAATGAATCTAAGTTATGCAGGTGGCACTTAAAGATCATATTTGGTGTAGATTTTCAGCACATGGTATTATCCAAAATGGTGGCTCACTAGATTTGTAAAATCTCTTAGCTTATAACTTAAGTAAAGGGTATTTTAGTCATTTCACTTCCAAAAAGGTATTTTGGTAATTTCCCACATAATTTTAAGGATATATTAGTCATTTAACATTATTCCCCTTAATCTTAACCCTTAAGGTTTGATAATCACAATTAGGGTTTGATAACTAGGGTTTAGGGTTCCTGAATTAGAAATTAGGGTTCCTAAAAATGTAATTAGAGTTACTAACTGTTCGTTATGATTTACTAAATGTAGATTAGGGTTTCTAATCTATCATTAAGGTGTTCTAAGGTTATAGCTTATCTGATCAAGCTTTGATCATTAAGCCTATACAGTACAAACACATACTCACTGAAATAATTATAATAATTGTATTATCTATCGAATCTCTATCCAGAATTAGGGTTAGGGTTTTCCTTAACTGTTTAACATAACTGCACTCGTATTACTCAGTCAATAAATAGTTTGACCAACTTGCTAAGCTCATATCACAGATACTCAATATAATATTGATAATCAATACCAATATTAATTATAAAAAAAATTATTCGTAAAAATTCTATTGTTTAAAATTTTGGGTCCTCACATTCTCCCCTCCTTATAAGGATTCTGTCCCTAGAATCACTGCTTTCTTATATTCTACTATCTTTTAAAATTGTATCATCAATTCCTTCTTATAAACACAATACTAATTTATGATTCATATATTAACCTATGACTTGGATCCGTAAAAGGAAACAACTCACATCGATATCTACCCACTAATACTCACGTAATTATATTACTATGCAAAATCTTTACTTGCTGTGACGCCCCCAAAATAGGTATACATCACCCATATTGGGTTGCCAGATACAAGGTACTGAATACAAATACAAACTAATTATACAACAGTCGTATAAAATATGACAAAACATAGGCTGCGAGTTTTAATACAAATATTGTCAGCTAGACAATATCCACACTCAATGGAGTCCTTATTACATTTATTATCACACTATTTTACAGAATAGTGAGGACTACTAATGCACCACCTAGGACCATCACTCTGTTCCCCGACTAGTCCCAGCTACGTTCTCATTTCTTGAAGAGAACAATGAAAGCAAAAGGGTGAGCTCAACTAGCCCAGTAAGAAATATTATGACTAAGATAATGCAGAATAAGTTATCATTAGCCATTAACAGTACAACAACTGATGGAATATAATAGACAACAACTTTTAGATCAAAAACTGCAGCGGAATAAGCAATCCATTAGACGAGTCAGGTAAAGTATAAAATCTACTATCTTCTATGATTTAAAAAGTTTTTCATCAACTTTATCGCTGAGACTCAGCTTAATAAATAAAATTGAATCATCCCTGCTCTTCGGCTAAGGATATTCATGTAATCATCAATGGTCATAACTATACCAAATAATCCCTGGTCATAATCATACCAACAACTATCCACCAATGAGTTACAGGCCAATGAGGACTTTTACCAGATCATTCGTCATATTACGGTCATGATTATACCGAATAATTCCTGGTCATAATCATACCAAGTCCATCTATGCATGTAAGCCAAAGATGACTTTCATCACAATATAAGCATGAGGATGATGACAATGACATAATAATTCAAAAAAACAAGTTCAAGAATAAATTTTAAGATTTATAAATTAATTTATCCAGAAACCAATAACGTCCAAATTCTTAACATGATACTGCTTTGTAGAGTAAAATTCAAGAATGCTAAGAAGAATATTTCCATGAAAACATACTGGATGAAGCGCAAATATCAAGAATATTCCACTAATTTCATAGAGTATAGAAGCCAAAGCTTTAACCAACTAAGTATAATAGAATATATGAAACTGCAAATAGATTTTTGCCCGCCATGCGGTAATCCACGTATACAGATCATTTCCACAATTTAATAAGGAATGAATACGAATGATCATTCACCATGCATGTGGTAATCCACATAGACAGATTATTCCAATAGAATAATAAAGAATGAAATAATAGAAGAATTCACCATGCATGAGATAGACCGCACAGACAGGTTATTCTAACAGAATAATAAAGAATGGAACCAGGTCATGCGTAATCCACACAGACAAGATATTCCAACAGAATAATAAAGAATGGAACCAGGTCATGCATAATTCGTACTGACAGGATATTCCAACAGAATAATAAAGAATGGAATATTAACAGAATTCACCAGGCATGTGATTGACCGCACAGACAGGTTATTCCAACAAAATAATAAAGAATGGAATAACAAAAGAATTTCACCATGTATGCGGTACTTCGTATAAACAGGTTATTCCAACATAATAATAAAGAATGGAATAACAGAAGCTCTCTTCATGTTTACGAAAGAAATAATACCCCTTATGAGTACAATAAATAATATTCCTTACCTTAGAAAAAACTGAATACTGGAGTAGTGAAGTAGCAGAATACTTTTTTTCTTTCTCTCTATAGTTTCTCTCTCTAGAGTTTCAGTGAATTCGTAAGAAATAATAAAGAAATGAGCTTCTATTTATAGAAGAACCGAAAGTAGCTCCTGGTCTTAATGAAGGGTCAAAATGACTCTTGGTAATATTGAAGAGACAACTACTATTCGTGAAGGGGCAATTAACTCTTGGAACACCGAAGAGACAAATAACTCTTGGAAAATCGAAGGGACAAGTAACTCTTAGAAAACCGAAGGGACAAGTTACTATTAAAACTTTAAACCAACGATCCATATTGATTTAATATTATAATTTCAACCAACTGTCTGAAAAATTATCACATCTTCTCATGGATTAATATTGTACTCAAAAATGATTTAGACCAAAAAGAAATATATTTTTTAGGTGAATAGTATCCCGTGAATAGTATTTCAGGAATAGTACCCCGTGAATAGTATCCCAACACGAAAAGTGTCCTAAATATCCGAGTGAACAATACTAGAGTGAATAGTAATCGGGTGAATAGTAACTCATGAATAGTACTCTGACACGAAAAGTGTCCCGAATACCCGATTGGTCAATATAACCTCCAGACATCAATTATTATCAAAATAAATATCGATTTCTACTAACACTAATAATTCCCACACAATGGAACTAACAATTTCATCTTTAATCAACACGAACTTATTTATCATTAATATTATAATTCACAATATTTAACAACCAGATCGTTACCAAGAAAGAGGGGACTTTCCGATAAGGATTTCTCCTTATTGGCGAGTTAGGTGACCAAACCTCTCATTGACAAAATTTCTAGACATTGTCAATATTGCAAATAATAATATGAATAACTTTGTCGTCTCAATTATTGATTTAATAATATATCATATTATGCAGATGATATTGTGACAATAATTGAATCAATAATATGAGAGATATGATGCAGCAATTACTATAGCAATAATTGAGTATAACTTAGTGACTTCTCACGTAAGCATTAATAATCAATACTGTGTGCTACTATGCAACCACGCGTATTACTATACTTTTACTACCGGGTAGTTTAACAGTTTTAACTATAACACCTCCGCCGTTATTTTTATAAAAAGATAATTATGTCATTTTCTAACTACGACAATACTTCCGTTGTAGGGTCCACCAATGATTGTGCCGTCGTACGAATATTCCCTGTTAAAATGAATATTTCCCGACCAATTGAATATTATATAACCACTTGCTTACTTTGCAAATTTTGCAAATATTACCCACAACTATAACATTATATCAAATCCATACCATAATATTCAAAAATATATTTCGAGAAAATTATTCATTATTCATAAAAGTTTGGGTCTTACAACTGCCACCACCTCTTGTGCAGCCACTGCGTCTGGAACTGTCATGCTAAAAGTGAATGCCTTTGGTCTTCCCTGCTGAGCTGATTCTTTGATCCATATTGTTCCACTGCTAGTTCCCTTATTGTTGTTTCCCTTATTTGCTTTCTTATTTGGGCAATTACAAACCAGATAATCTGATGATCCACACGAAAAACAACCTTGTATCTTCTTTGGATTGGAACAATTAGGAATAACATGTCCCTTTTGACCACAATTAAAACATACTCATTTTCCCTTTAAACGAACTCCTTGATGACTCTTTCCATAAACTGGACATGACGCACCTTTCTTCCTACTCTCTTCTGGATTATTTCTCGAGTTAACATTGTCATTCCCCTTCCGTTTGTTAAAATTACTGCCTCCACTACCACCTACCCTATTATCTTCTACAGTCTCTTTTCTTTGTTCTTGACTATTCTTCGATGCGACTTCAATTTCTCCCTCAGCGATAATTGCTTTCTCCAACAAAGTCAAAAATGAATCGATTTGCAGCACATCTAACTTACTGAGTATCAGTGGTTTCAATCTGTTCCTAAAACGTAGCGTTTATAGTTCCTTAGTGTCCACTCGATGTGGAGATAATTTAGTTAACTCGTTAAACTTAACGAAATATTTTGTCACTATCATATTCTTCTACTTTAGATTCAAAAATTATTCTTCCATATTTTCCTTTATACATCCCTTCCTTGACGGCATTATCTGTTTAAATAAAATCTTACATTAATCATTTATCTCTATACTAATTCTTATTAGTAGCATAATAAGAATTTAACATAAATTTCTCATATTATTGCATATTTATTCAAATAGCACATATTACTTTTAGTATATAACACGTACTACTTTAATCAGTTACTATCCCTTTTTGACAAAAGTCGGGATTAACTATCACAACTTTACACAAAAAGTTAAAATTCACCAAAATTTAACTTAATATTCATACTTAAATAAGGATTACATTCATACAGATATACATAAATATATACATATACCTACTCATCGTTCATGATATTACAATCTTTAATATTCAATCTCACTACCAAAAGGTACTACTGCTAATACTTAATCTGTTTACAATCCACTCCCTTCACCTGCCTTTTTCTTAGGACACTTGTTAAATCCGTGACCCATTCCACCACATGAAAAATATCTTCTCTTATTTGGCTTAGGACAATTTAACGAAATATGTCCTTTCTATCCACAATTGAAACACACATTCTTCCCCATCATACACTCTTCCAAATGAGTCTTTCCACACTTGCCACATGCTTGCTTCTTCTTTCGATTTGAATTTCCTGAATTACTATCACTGTTATTGTTCCTTTTCCTTTTATTATTACCCTTATTCTGCTTGACTGTACCTTCCGATGATCCACCACCTTCAGTCCTCATTCTATCCACTTGTGCCTTCAGATCGTTCCTTTCTTCTGTCATCTCGCGTAATTCCCTCTCCATCTTCCACAACTCCTCCAAGAGAAATACATTATTCCTTAGCTCTTGAACTTTTGCAGATACTTGTCCTTTTTCTCCTACTTTAGTATTATTTTCTGACTCCACCTTAACTTCTTCGGACTTTACCTCTTCATCTTCATTCAGATCCATTTTGGGATACTTCTCATGATTGCTTCCCAGATTCATCATAGGTTCGTCTCTTACCACTTCTTGAACTGACTCACTCTGAGCTGGCACCTCGGCTAATGGAATTGATGCAACAACCGCTAACATCCCCGTAACTATTTTATCATCTTTAGACATCCTACTGTCAGTTTTAAATAATCTTAATTTGTACATCACCAGTACACCATCCATAAACACTAGGTGTCTACATATCTTACTATTGATTCTTCTCGTCAATTTCTCACTTAGAACTCTAAATGAGTTTTCTCTATCTTGCTTATGGTTATAATCCTAGGGTTTCTCCCCCCCCCCCCAACTTAAGGTTTATAATCTACTGCTCTGATACCAACCTATGACGCCCCCAAATCTGGGTTACCTGACCCCGAGGTGTGGTGCTCACGATCCATCATATAAATAACATCTAACTATCCATTCATTTATGAATAACATCATACATATCATTAAATAATATCTTTAATACAATATCCCAGGTTTTATAACCTTGACATAACAAACATACCCTTAGATATACAAAAAGGGTTTACACATAATAACATAACAATTAAAGTTATAAAAACTACTACTGAATTATGTAATTGCCCTTGTCTTTGTCTGCCCCTCCTGCTACCTCATCATTAGCTAAAATGTTATATTTAAGCAAGGGTGAGCAACGAGTTTGCTCCGCAAGTTAAATATACAATAAATATATGAATAATAGACTACTAATTCAACAGAACTTTGCTAAAGTTCCAAGGACTTTGAAATAGCTGAACAAATCATTTAGCAATAATAAGATTTTATCGAATTATAAGCTAAACAACAATTCAAGGATTAAAGAGTAAAACGCTTTCAAAGTTTCAATAATGTTCAATCGATTATCAAGATATATTACTACGCAATAACAAAGTAGAATATTTTCCAGATTTTATGCTAAGTGATCACAGTGGGATCATGAACGTCTCGAGGTATTATCAATATTCAATACAAAATTATCCCAAAATTATAAATTAGTTATAAAAACTAAACTATAACCCTCTGCAAGTACTTGGAGCGGCTAACCCCTTGTACCCAATATTATGCATAATACTCAAGCTCGCGCAACGGTCGTATATCTGACCACAAGGTTCCCTTTTTATATAAAGGTTGTTCATCTCAGTCTTACATCAAGAGTTCGTATCACAACAATATAGTTTGGATTTAAAGAAATGCTATGATTTCAATATCTAATCTTTATCTCGATCTAGCCAAAATAATAGGCATTGATCTTTCAATAATAATTGAGTTCAAATACTAGAACGTATCAAGTTTCAACAAATATCTATCTCGCCAAAACAATTAGTTAAGATATAACTCAAAAACTGTTCTATAATATGCAGAAATCAGTTGCCCTTTTTGCAATCAACGATTTTATTCATAGATATGAATAACCAACAATAGTTATTCACCAGACACACTTTTGAAATTTAAAAGTCAGTTTGAGTTAATGAACTTGCACTAATTACGAATAATCAATAATAATCTTAGACGTGGTATAATAAGCAATAATTACCCACTTAACATGATAATAATTTGAATTTAAGTCAAAGAAATTACAATACATACGAATATTCAATAACAATATTAGATGCGGAATAATTATCAATAATTATCCACTGACATGTTTAAAAAGTATTAACTCAAGTTTGAGTTAGGAAACGTGTCTTTGTCGTTGACTACTGCTACACAATATATTCTAGATGCGTTTGAAAAACCTATAATCAATAATATCGGTCTTGTAATTAGCGTAACACATCACAACATATAATATTGTCATTTAAAGTCATTATATCACTTAATCACGTAATCATGTAATCACAACAAGGTTTAGAATCTATACTAACACTTATCAGGTCTAACTATGTCGATCTGGTTGGACCTTGGTTACAATTCAGTATCTCGGTCACCCTACCAGATAACTTAACGAGTTTATTTTTAATAAAACTCTATTCTGTAGCTTCAATATTATTTTAGATAATTTAAATATCATTCATAATATTTTTCAGAAGTTTATAATAATGTTCAAATAATTATTATCTTTTATAATAATTTTCCAAACACCGATATCATTTTTAAATGATTAAAATACTGAATAATTCCATTATCATTAATATTTAAAAAATATTAAAATATTACTGAAATCCTTGTCAAAATATTAAAGTTATTTATCATAACTCAAAATATTCTTAAAACATTAATATTACCCTTAAATGATATTTAAAACATTAAAATCATTTTAAATAATTACTATTATTATTCAAATATTAATATATTTTCCATCAAAATATAAAATGTCATTTATTATAACTTAAAATACTTTTAAATCACTTATATCATTTTTAAATCATAAAAACCATTTATTTAATAAAATTATTAAATAAATCCATTATCATTAATATTAAATTATTGATAAAATTTATCTCAAAATATTAAAAGTCATCTTTTATAACTTAAAATATTTTAAAATACTTTATTATCATTTAAAATAATTTTTAATATAATAAAATTATTTTTAACCAATTTATTTAATATATTTATTAAATAAATTTAATATCATTAATATTCAAATAAATAAAAAAATTAATAAAAAATATGTCAAATTATCAAAAGTTAATTTTTATAACTTCAAATAATTTTTAAAACTCATTTTCGAATTTTTAGTAATTAATTTATATTTTTAATAATTTTTTGGAAATTAATATAATTAATTTTAATAAAATTGTGGCTAAAGGCTTTAGCGACAGAAATTATCACTATAGGTGTTCTTGAGCCTCAAGAACACTCAAAGTCAGTCTTCAAGGTGCCTACTTTGACTAATCTTAATTCTCAGTTCAAGAGGTTTATGGGCATTTAAGTGTAATGATCATGGAGTATTGATGTAATACTACATATAACAACAACAATCATGGTCAAACTACATCAGACAAAGGAGATCTAAGCCTCTAAAATATCTATCAGACTTGTTCTAGGTTTTCTGGGTTACCTAGAAACCCAGACAGTTCTTAGTAGGTACTTTGCAACTCGATTATCTTGGTTTCTAGACATTGATTTGGTGTTTAAGTGATTCAATCTTATAGTCCTCATGTCAAAGAACAAATATACTACACTTGGGTAGCCTAACTACAACACAATCACCAGATCTGAGCCGGTCAAACCTTGTCAGAAACCGTGTTCATATGTTTTCTGGAATTTCCAGAAAACCAACATCATGCTCGGTCAACCTATCCTGACTGCCTACTACTTTGAATCTGTTGTTTGTTTCAGTGATCTAAAGCCATGATTCTATAGTCCACATACCAGAGTATAACATTAATACATCAACATAATCTAAACATGTAAGACCCCGAATTTTATGAAATAAAATTATTCAATTTTTCTATTTAGTAAATGGTTAAATTGATAAAAGTTTAAAGTTATGGGTGAAATATGAATTTTTTTTTAAAATAAGCAAGTGGTTATAAAATAATCATTGTTGTCGGGGAATATTCGTTTGGTCGTGGAATATTCTTTCTGTCGGGGAATATTCGTACGACGGCGCAGCCATTTGTGGGCCCCATAACAGAATAACTGTCGGATGAAGAAAATGACAAATTTGAGTTTTTACAAATAGTGGCGTAGTTGTTACTGTTAACACTGTTGGAATACCTGGTGGTTAAAATACAGTAATACGCGTTATTGCACAGTAGCACAGGTATTGCATAGTATTTTTGAAATTATTGATTCTTACGTAAGAAGGCACTACTCAATAATTGTTACAGTAATTACTGTTCAATATTTTATTTTATTGATTCAATAATTGCTACGTTGAAATTTTGTATTATTGTTGTTCAATAATTGTTGCTGCACAGTATTTCCTATTATCAGATCAATAATTCATATTATTTGAATAATATTATTAGATAACATTATTGGCAATGTCTAGAAAGTTCTGTCTAAGGAGAGGTTTGGTCATCTAATTGCGCGCCAGTAAGGAGAAATTTTTATTGGAAAGCCCCCTCTTTCCTGGGAACGGTCTGGTTGTCGTAAATGCGATTCTGTAATATTATTTGTGAATAATTAATTATTGATTCATATGATAAGGAAATATTTATTTTATGTGGATATAAATGAGGGATATATTTTTGTGGTTAAAAATGAAGGAGTTAATGTTGAGGTGTTTTATCTGTATTTTTGTCGGAACGGAGGTATTGAAAATCAAATTAGAGTTTTTGAGATATTTTGCGAGGGTTATAATTTTTAATCCGACCGTTGGATCGTGGTAATTTTTGGATATGTTATACATATATAAGTTGAGTATATGCCCACAAATTTTGAACCGTTAAAAATGAACGTATAATTTATTATGAATTTTATAAGATGACTGGTTCAGAAATTGTGGAATTTTCGGAGTTAATCATTTTGGTGGAAAATTCTAGAATTGGTGGGCTCCACTTGTGGTTGGTGAAGAAATGTGCTGAATTATATTTCAAATGTGGTGGGTGAGAATAGTAGCAGGTAAAGCCATCAGGTTGCAGGTCAAACCTACCAAAATTTTCCTATAAATAGAGGGCTAAGTTAGAATTGAAAATCACACCAGAAACATAAGCTTTCTCTCTTTCTCTCTCTATATTATGAAGCATATTTTGTGAGTTTTTAGATACTTGGTGAGTTACTATTCATCAGTGCAAGTTTTCTTCAGCATCATATCCGATATCCAGTCAGAAGTACTGCTCTTTTGAGGTAAGGGATTGTAAGGGATAGTAAGGGATAGTAAGGGATTTTAAGGGTTGTTATATTTTCTAGTTTCGTAATTTTTCTGATCTTCAAAAATTATGGAAAAATTTGAAATGATATTTTGATGAGTTTTATTGATTGTGTCCAAAAATGGTGATTTTTGGATGTATAGATTAAGAGTTATGAATCTTACGGGAAAAGACTATTTTAAAAGTAACCGCTTATAATTCCTTGTGGTTAACTCCAAAATTGATGAAATTTTTATTGGGAGTACATGTATATGATAGAAGTATACTCTGTAAATTTCAGAATTTTTAGACAAAAGTACAATTTTTGATAAATGTCTAAATATTCGGCTATTTTGGCCATATGAAAAATAGTAAATGACTTTTAAAAATTCTGAGAAAAATATATGTTCACTATGGGACTATATTATGCTAAATCTCAGAAAAGAAATATTTTTGGAACTGATTTGGTATTTTTCATGAAAATGGACTAGTTATGAGTAAATGAATTAAATATGTTTTGTGAAGAAAGAAAATTGGAAAGTAGGATTTTATGGCTTGAGAATCCTATATGAGGTATATGCAGATTTTTGATGAGGGTTTTGGTTATTGATGATGAAATTGTAAGAGTTGGCATTTTATGATGATTAAATACATTAATTAGTAAAGTGTAAACAATTAAAATAAATTGTTTATAAATTTAAGTAATGTTATTCTTTCAATATCATTATACCGAAATATTGGTATAGATTTTATTGTGGAATTTCTATCTTTTGTGTCGGGGTTACTATTCATGAGTTACTATTCACGATTTACTATTCATGAGTTACGAATATTACTCTTGAGATTAAAACTATATGTTGATCATATTATTTTTATCATCATATATAACATTTTTATAACCCTGATGTTAAAATTCTCTTTCACTGGAGTGTAAAGATGGGTAGATTATTGGTATGATCATGACTAGGGTTCTCTTTGGCCTGTAGTGCAAAGTTGAATTGTGACTGGTATGATCATGACCATTGAATTTATAATTGAATATCTTAAGCTTAAGTGCAAAGGTGAATTGATCAACATGGTTATAATTATTGTTTATATGAATTCTGAAATGATTATATATTTCTTTGAGATATGAATATATTTGGCCTGTAGTGCAAATATGAATTGTTGATGAATATCTTTGGCATGTAGTGCAAAGATGGCCTGTTGATGAATATCTTTGGCCTGTACTGCAAAGATGAACTGTTGTTGAATATCTTTGGCTCGTAGTGCAAAGATGGTTTGTTGATGAATATCTTTGGCCCGTAGTGCAAAGATGGATTTGTTAGTATGATTATAAACAGGAATTGTGATTTGGTATAACCATGATCTTTGATATTTCAGGTAAAGACAGGTGATGAAAATATTCTTCGTCCAGGGTGCGAAGAAAAATTTATAGTCACAATTATGATTATGAGTTATTCATATGATTGTGGACCAGAACTGTTGATTGATGTTACATGGATAAAACATTGTTGATGGATTTTTAACATGGAGAAGATAATAGACTTTATAGTCTATTTGACTCTTCTAATGGATTGCATGTTCCGCTGCAACTATGGTTGAAATTTTTTTATCATCTACCATATGTTCTAAATCTCTGATTTATTATTGATGAAGACTATTGATAATTTATTTATCTTTAGTCATGATATTCTTTACTGGGCTAGTTGTGCTCACCCTTTTGCTTCACAATTCCTTTCAGGTAATAAGAGTGTAGCTGGGTCGAGCGAGGGTAACGGGAAATAGAACGGTGGTCTCTAGCTGTGGATGTTCTCCCGAAGCAGTATAGGAAAGTTCATTTAGTAGTTATATTTGGTGAAGAAAATAGGGTGAGGCGAACCCAACGTTGGAAGGGTATTTTGTCACTGTCATACAAGATGTCTAATGACATACAACCTCGTGTCATCATAGGACAGGGTTGTACTCATCCACTTGCTGAGTATATCTATGGGTACTACCTATATAATCTTGGTGTTTGTTTGAAGTATAATTCTCAATTAGAGACAGTGGAGATAATGATAAGTCAAGAGAAGACTCACCATTGGGAAGAATATGATAGTAATCTTCTCATTTTTCTTTGGGGTCTATTGGGTCAACCAAGGATAATTCTGTGGCCATATGATATCTATCATAAGCTAGACGCGTGGCCTCCCATGTACGAAGGTTTCCTTGAGCACTTCCCAAAGATTCTAATTTCTAAAACAGTTTTTGACTATACCTTTTTGTAAGGTGTCATTGTGAGGTGATGTTCACAGTTGGAACGTGAGTCACATTTGGTATATATTTGTATCCAAACTCACAGCATATGTGTTGTTGTATTTTGCACGACAATTGTTGTAATAAAGTTGTAGTTGTTTTATGTACCATGTATTTGGCGACTCAGAATAGGTTGGATGGAATGGACCTATTTTGGGGTCGTTACAAAACACATAACATCTGACAGATTTAAGCTCAGGAAAATCTTGTCAGATCTACTTGGGGATTTTCTGGGTTACCCAGAAAACGAAAACCATGACTGGTCAACCCATTTTGACCATTAATATCTTGGAATCTGGACATGATATGACCATGATTCCACTTCCAGATCACTCCCCTCATAGCATACTATAAGTCTATTACATCTATCAAGGCTAAACATTAACAAATCTAGATCTATGGCCTCTAACATTTGGTTGTCAGGACATAAATCTAGGGTTCTATACAGTTTTATAAACTTGATATTTGAGCACTTTGATGTTATGGATCTATGATATAACATCATAGATCACTAAATAACATCTAATAACACTTAAATAAACACATAAACATAACATCTATCTTAGTATACAAGATTAAATCAAATTAGGGTTTATACCTATCTTTGAACAAGCTTTGATCTTGGCTTTCTTAACTGATCTTGAAGTGTTAGGGACTTTACTAGGGACTGAATTACTTGGGAATTTCGTGGCCTTCGGGAGTGAGAGAGTTTGGCTAAGTGTTTAGACACAAATGAAAATAACTTTGGTTTTCTCTCTCTTTAATCTCTTATATTTTGATTCAATGAATCTAAGTTATGCAAGGTGGCTCTTAACGATCAGATTTGGTGTAGATTTTCAGCACATGGTATTATCCAAAATGGCGACTCACTAGATTTGTAAAATGTCTTAGCTTATAACTTAAGTAAAGGGTATTTTAGTTATTTCACCTCCAAAAGGGTATTTTGGCAATTTCCCAAATAATTGTAAGGGTATATTAGTCATTTGACATTATTCCCCTTAATCTTAACCCTTAGGGATTGATAATCACGATTACGGTTTAATAACTAGGGTTCAGGGTTCCCAAATCAGAAATTAGGGTTCCCAAAAATGTAATTAGGGTTCCTAACTATTCGTTAGGGTTTACTAACTATAGATTAGGGTTTCTAATCTAACATTAGGGTTTACTAAGATTATACATTATCTGGTCAACCTTTAATCATTAAGCTTATACAGTACAAACACATAATTGATGAGTTTGTTTTATACCAATAATTGAGTGCGTTTGAGCTTAATCTTTTGGATGTTTTTATGTGTTTTTGTCTTTTCATGCATATTTTACGTTATTTTATAGGATTTTGGACAAAAGCTACTTGGATCGACGTTTGGGGTTGCTAGATTCGCATTTTCGGCTTGCCATTTACATAGCACCCACTTTAGAGCCAATTTTAGCATTGCTCTATCCCTTACTTTGAAAAACTCAAAGAACGAAAGTTGTAGATCTACGTCTCCTCTTTTCGGAACATCTTGAATCACCGCCATACGGTACCAGTTCAAAACTGGTGGTGCATTGATGACTCGAATGATTTTCAGCACAATAATCACAAGTAACCGCCACACTTTGACCACGTTGTGCTGCAAAAGCGTCTAACCTCCTCGAAATTGTCTCAATCTGTGCTGACAATGCAGAAAGTGTCGCGAGTCCATCAATCTTCGCTCCCCTTGGCTGAGTTATTCTCGTATACAGTCATTGATAATTAAATTCCGCCATGGTACCTGAAAAGAAAGAAAAAATAGAAAGAGAATTAAAGAAAATAATAAAAAAAACGTTTAAATTAAAACTAATTTGATAAAAATTAATATTGGCAAAATTATTAAACTAATTCTCCGACAGCGGCTCCAAAAAGTTGTTGATCGATTTCACAATCAAAACATACGTGCAAGTATACACGGTCAACAAGTAATAAAGTGATAAGAAAAAGTATCGTTCCCGCGAGGAATTATTTAATAAAAATCACCAAGTATTAGTTCTTAACCAAACTAATTTTATTTAAACAATCAATTTAATGTTGTGAATTAAAATATATAAATAAACTACTACTATTACCACCACTAGTTGAATATCAGGTTATGGAGATTTAATATCACAACTTCACTTATTGCTTCACTTATAATTAAACACTTCTTTTAATTATGCTCACTATTCTAGATTGTTAATCAGGAACTTCTTAATATTTATAACCACCTTCCGATGCATCACAAACATATTAATCCAAATCAACAGTTGATAGAATTGAATCAAACAACCTAATAAACTAATTCACTATATTCCTATGTGAATTACAATTAAAAAGATTTTAAAGCACATGTTCCCTTATCAGATTACATGTGGCGTAAAGGCATATCCTTATCCTAAACACAAATCATGAATTTCAACACCATGCAGAAAGCACAATCACATGTTATTATGATCATATCTAAATCTATAATTCATCTCCCAAATCCATGTAAATTATCATGGTAATTGTTAGCTAGACAATTAAACAATTATACGCAATCATAATAGACAATCCATAGAATAGATCACAGTAATTAACAGAGAAGCATACTAAAACAAGCAACATAATAAGATCCGTTGCAACCTTAAACAAGAATTTAGCTCATAATCATTGAATTAAAATCAAGAATCCACAACTGAATAGACATTAAAAGATAAAAGTAAGATAAGATAAGGGAATAGAATAGAATCTGTTGTCAACAGTCTTGAGACTCCTTTTCCGCTCCTAGTTTAAATCTTCAGTATTCTTCAAGTTGCTTCAATCTCCAATGGTTAATTAAGAACTAGGGTTTATAAATGAATTCCTAATCTAAGAGAGTGTATCTCTAATCTAATCTCTGTAATCCCCCTATATTTTATGCCTCACATCATGTATTTATAGGCTACAAGTCCAATTTCTAGCTCAGGAGGAAACCCAATTCAATTTGGAGTCAAAAAGTATCAAAATTCGCCTCAAAATGTGTCCCAGCTTGACCAGGCCCATCCCCAACGTTGTTCACGGCACTGGGAGACTAGCCCATAGCACCCCGGTCCTAGAAATAGGCAAGGAATGGGCGCCCCCGCACTGGGGCTTTTTCGAGAATTTTCTACTCCGACGTCCTTTGGAAAAATTGCCATAACATATTCGTCCGAACTCCAATTTTGATGATTAAAGATATTCCGAAAAGAGGAGACGTAGATCTACAACTTTGTTCTTTGAGTTTTTCGAAATAAGGGCTGGAGAAATGCTGAAATTGGCTCTGAAGTGGGTGCTATGTAAATGACAAGCCGAAAATGCGAATCTAGCAACCCCAAACATGGATCAAAGTAACTTTTGTCCCAAATCCTACAAAACAATGTAAAACATGCACGAATAGACACAAATACTTAAAAATATTCAAAAGATTAAGCTCAAATGCACTCAATTATGGGTATAAAACTCACTCATCAAATACCCCCAAACTTAAACCTTTGCTTGTCCTCAAGCAAAAATACAAAAGAACTAAAAATAAAAAACTTAACTCACTTACATGAATGCATATGCATGATCTACTTCTTAATATATCTACGAACCCAGTAATAAATCAGTATGATATATAGCAATAGGCCTCAAAGATATAAATGATACTCAAATAATATATCCAATCAATTCAAAGTCCATAACTCTAACCAGTCAGTCAATTCAAACATGTCATCACCCATGTTGTGTGTGTGTGCTTGTTAACCATTCTAACCAACCAAAGATCAAGATAATCACATAACAAATTTCTTAGAAGGAAAATTTCAGTCCCAATTCAATTACTTTTGTGAACATGACAACTCTGATTAAAACTAAACAATTACCAAGTCTAAGGGTAAATACAAGATTTATTTATACTTTTATTTAACCACGAGGGCATTTTTGCTCTTTCTCATGTTTTATCTATTTTTATTTTACTCATGGTTGTGCAATGTCTTATTTCCTTAGGCTTTCCAATACTATCTTAACGAGCTTTCGACCAACGACTCCCAAACTATTAAGACCTTAGGGTGCTAGGTGTAAATACAATCCCATCGGGCTTACTTACTCAAGTAACAAAGGCCACAAAACTAGACAAGCATGCCACGGTGTTTATTCATTTATTTCTTTTTCTGGATTTTCTATTTTTTTCTTTCATCATTTCTTTTTTATCTTTTTTTTCATTTTGTATATATATACCCCATAGATTTCTCCAAACTCAAGCTTTTACGTAATTACAACCTTTACCGCCAGTTCACTAGTTTCCTTAAATTTTAACCAAGATTTTCCATCAGAAACAAATTATGAAACCCTTGAACCAAGTGGATTAAAACAATTACACTTTAAGTGCTAACCGGTTACACAAGTTTCATACAGGCTCAAATTATCATCATGATTAAAATTAGAACTCATCATCAATTATCAACACTGTTCAAGTTAACATGCAAAACCAATCTTATCATAGGCCGAGCTAAGACCACACTAATCGATCGCACAGATTCATGCAAAAAAATGTAATTATACTACATGAACACATACTAATGCAACATATATATGTATATGCAATTAACTACCATGTATTATATGCAACCTAAAAAAACACATAATGCTAACACATAAAAATAACCAACTACAATGCAAATAACTAACTATATGCAATATGACACTAAAATGCCCCCAAACTTAAACTAGACATTGTCCTCAATGGCTGAAATAGGAAAAAGTAAAGCAAAGGACTTCCCTGAAAATATAACAATCTTCCTCCTTGTCCACTAAGTTTGGAGAATATGCTAGGTACATGGAACAAATTGGGCACTTCACTTGAATTTAACTTGAATAACCTGTAAACCATGATAGAAATAATTTTATTAAATCCTAAATAAATGCCAATTCAAAGCTACTAATATAAAACCTAATAAAAATAAAAACTAAAAATTAAACTTGGGTTGCCTCCCAATAAGTGTTTGTTTTATAGTCTGAGCCTGACTTCTTCAATTCTCTATCAAATTCTCCTACGAAAATTGAGGAACCCTCCATCCCTTATAAGCAATGTCTCTTTGGGGAGCTTCCCATTACCAAAGGCCCTTGAATTAAAGTTACCTAACATGATCTTTTTAAATAGGATCCCCATTAAGTACGGGAAACCACTAGGCACTTTCCCCATTATGTCTGTGATTAAATTGTGGCATGGAAGCTTGTCAAACACAACAGGGTCTTCTTCTATCTTCCCTTTCTAATCCCACCATGGTTCTAAATTTGGGCTAGCTCTCATATCACATATAGCCTTGCTTATGACATGACTACCAATTGGACACAGTCTTGCAAAATTGCCTGGATCCTTGAACATTGCTGGGGAAGGTACACGGGTCACTATCAAAATTAACTCATCTTCGTTGGTACTCAAAGTTAGATCTTCGCCGATCTCATTTTCTTGATCCCCAATTGATTCCTCTCTTCCAACATCTTTTGGCACATCCAGTTGCAGATTTTGTTCGGGCTCTCCATCAGTCTTGGAATCCATTTCATAGAGCCAAGTGTATTGAGGACAAATGTTCGAGGCATTGACTAGTTGTTCCGCAAAATTTTGACTCGATATCTCTTGACAAATCCTCCTCTCCTCATATGAAGCTATGAACTTTGACAGAATTTCCTCCAAATTTAAATTTTCTTACTGTTGTAGTGGAGGTGGACATGAGAACTCCGGTGAGTATGTTGGATTTGGATTATAAAATTGATCATGATACGTATGGCTCCATGAAAAATTCGGGTGATACCTCCAATCCTGATAATAGTTGTTGGGATAAGCATAATTGTTGGGGTAATCACCGCCATACGGTACCGGCTCGAAACTGGTGGTGCATTGATGACTCGGATGATTTCCAGCACAATAATCACAAGTAACTGCCATACTTTGACGACTTTGTGCTGCAAAAGTGTCCAACCTCCTCAAAAGTGTCTCAATCTGTGCTGACAATGCAGAAAGTGTCGCGAGTCCATCAATCTCCTCTCCCCTTAGCTGAGTTATTCTCGTATATGGCTATTAATAATTAAATTTCGCCATGGTACCTAAAAAGAAAGAAAAAATAGAAAGAGAATTAATGAAAATAAGAAAAATGTTTAAATTAAAACTAATTTGATAAAAATTAATATTGACAAAATTATTAAACTAATTCCCCGGCAACGATGCCAAAAACTTGTTGATCAATTTCACAATCAAAATATACGTGCAAGTATACACGGTCAACAAGTAATAAAGTGATAAGAAAAGTATCGTTCCCACGAGGAATTATTTAATAAACATCACAATGTATTAGTTCTTAACCAAACTAATTTTATTTAAACAATGAGTTTAATGTTGTGAATTAAAATATATAATTAAACTACTACTACTATCACCACTAGTTGAAAATCAGGTTATGGAGATTTAATATCACAACTTCACTTATATTAAAACACTTTTTATTAATTATGCTCACTATTCTAGATTGTTAATCAGGAACTTATTAATATTTATAACCACCTTCCGATGCATCACAAACATATTAATCCAAATCAACAATAGATAGAATTGAATCAAACAACCTAATTTACTAATTTACTATATTAAATATTAATATCTTATTAAGATCACGTATGTTTTAATTAAATAGAATCTGTTGTCTGAATAGACATTTTAGTGTCGTATTGCATATAATTAGTTATTTGCATTGTAGTTCGTTATTTTTATGTGTTAGCATTATGTGTTTTTTTTAGGTTGCATATAATACATGGTAGTTAATTGCATATACATATATATGTTGCATTAGTATGTGTTCATGTAGTATACTTGGGCAACGTTTTGATGGAATTTAAATTTGACCAAAGATAAGTGGGTGGTTGATATTGTTAACTATTGGAGAATTAATGAGCATGCTTAATCTATATTTTAACTCATTAGTTGGTTTTCACACTACTTGCAAATTTTTTGAAAAATTTTACACATCCATTTGTTTAGCCAGTTGGGATTGACATTTTTTGGCTAAATGCTTATGAAAGATACCATTGCAACTTGAGAAATCTTATTTGAGCATCATTCGAAGTGAAAATTAGGCACTCACATAAGTTTGGGGGAAATCTTGGGGTATTTTTGAAAAAAAAATATTGGAACCTTCCCGAGTTGAATAATTAAAGCATGTGGTGAGTCGAGATGGAGCGTAAAACGCACTCGTTCAATGAAAAGTGGAAAACGAGATGGAGCGTAAAACGCACTCGTTCATGAAAAGTAAAAAGTAAGATGGAGTGTAAAACGCACTCACTAAATAGAGAAAAAAATATGTATGTTTGAAATACTTGGGAAGGGTTCATATGTGTTTAAAAGTTGAATATCTGGTTGATCCTCAAGAAAAAAAATTTGTGCTTTGTCTATTTTAGTGGTGATTGATGTGATAAGAAGTTTTGAGAGTTATTTTGAAAATCTATTATGAGTGTTGGTTGATCTTAGCTAAATCATGACTAGTTTGAACATATGGATGCACACACGCACTTAAAGGATCATGAGTAGATGTGAAGCTAATGAAAGTTGTTGAAATTTTAGACATGACAATATTTTGAAAATTTCTGCGGGTTAACATTTGTTGTAACCTTTGAGGCCATTATGCGAATTCATATTGATTCATTGTTTGGGTGGATCATTGCTAGAGGATGAATTTTTCTAAATTGTGTTTTTCCTTTAAAACAAGCAAATGTTTAAGTTTGGATGTATTTGATGAGTGAGTTTTATACCCATAATTGAGTACGTTTGAGCTTAATCTTTTAGATGTTTTTAACTGTTTGTGTCTATTCATGCATGTTTTGCATTGTTTTGTAGGATTTAGGACAAAAGTTACTTGGATCGACGTTTGGGGTTGCTAGATTCGCATTTTCGGCTTGCCATTTACATAGCACCTACTTTAGAGTCAATTTCAGCATTGCTCCAACCCTTATTTCGAAAAACTCAAATAACGAAAGTTGTAGATCTATGTCTCCTCTTTCCGGAACATCTTGAATCACCGCCATACGGTACCGGCTCGAAACTGGTGGTGCATTGATGACTCGGATAATTTCCAGCACAATAATCATAAGTAACCGCTACACTTTGACGACGTTGTGCTGCAAAAGAGTCCAACCTCCTTGAAAGTGTCTCAATATGTGCTGACAATGTAAAAAGTGTCGCGAGTCCATCAATCTTCGCTCCCCTTGGTTGAGTTATTCTCGTATACGGCCATTGATAATTAAATTCCACCATGGTACCTGAAAAGAAAGAAAAAATAGAAAGAGAATTAAAGAAAATAATAAAAAAAAATGTTTAAATTAAAACTAATTTGATAAAAATTAATATTGGCAAAATTATTAAACTAATTCCCCGGCAGCGGCGCCTAAACCTTGTTGATCGATTTTACAATTAAAATATACATGCAAGTATACATGATCAACAAGTAATAAAGTGATAAGAAAAATATCGTTCCCACGAGGAATTATTTAATAAAAATCACCAAGTATTAGTTCTTAATCAAACTAATTTTATTTAAACAATCAATTTAATGTTGCGAATTAAAATATATAACTAAATTACTACTATTACCATGACTAGTTTAAAATCAGGTTATGGAGATTTAAGATCACAACATCACTTATTACTTCACTTATATTAAAACATTTTTTAATAATTATGCTCACTATTCTAGATTGTTAATCAGGAAATTATTAATATTTATAACCACCTTCCGATGCATCACAAACATATTAATCCAAATCAACAGTTGATAGAACTGAATCAAAGAACCTAACAAGCTAATTCACTATATTCCTATGTGAATTACAATTAAAAAGGTTTTAAAGCACATGTTCCCTTATCAGATTACATGCGGCGTAAAGGCATATCCTTATCCTAAACACAAATCATGAATTCCAACACCATGCAGAAAATACAATCACATGCTATTATGATCATATCTAAATCTATACTTCGTCTCCCAAATCCATATATATTATCATGGTAATTATTAGCTAGACAATTAAACAATTATACGCAATCATAATAGACAATCCACATAATAGATCACAGTAATTAACAGAGAAGCATACTAAAATAAGCAACATAATAAGATCCGTTGCAACCTTAAACAAGAATTTAGCTTATAATCATTGAATTAAAATCAAGAATCCACAACTGAATAGACATTAAAAGATAAAAGTAAGATAAGATAAGGGAATAGAATAGAATATGTTGTCAACAGTCTTGAGACTCCTTTTCCGCTCCTAGTTTAAATATTCAGTATTCTTCAAGTTGCTTCAATCTCCAATGGTTAATTAAGAACTAGGGTTTATAAATGAATTTCTAATCTAAGAGAGTGTATCTCTAATCTAATCTATGTAATCCCCCTATATTTTATGCCTCACATCATGTATTTATAGGCTACAAGTCCAATTTCTAGCTTAAGGAGAAACCGAATCCAATTTGGAGTCAAAAAAGTATCAAAATTCGCCCTAAAACGTGTCCCAACTTGATTAGGCCCGTTCCCAGTGCCCCAGCACTGTTAACGGTGCTGGGAGACTACCACCTAGTGCATCGGCACTGGAAATAGGCAAGGAATGGATACCCCCACACTAAGGCTTTTTTGAGAATTTTCTACTCCGACGTCCTTTGGAAAAATGACCATAACTTATTCGTCCGAACTCTGATTTCGATGATTCAAGATGTTCTAGAAAGAAGAAACGTATATCTACAACATTCGTTCTTTGAGTTTTTTGAAATAAGGGATGGAGCAATGTTGAAATTGGCTCTGAAGTGGGTGCTATGTAAACGGCAAGCCGAAAATGCGAATCTAGCAACCCCAAACGTCGATCCAAGTAACTTTTGTCCCAAATCCTACAAAACAACGTAAAACATGCATGAATAGACACAAACACTTAAAAACATCTAAAAGATTAAGCTCAAATACACTCAATTATGGGTATAAAACTCACTCATCAATAATCACTGATACAATTATAATAATTGTATTATCTATTGAATCTCAATCCGAAATTAGGGTTAGGGTTTTTCTCAGCTGTTTAACATAACTGCACTCGTATTACTCAATCAATAAATAGTTTGACCAACTTGTTAAGCTCATATCACAGATACACAATATAATATTGATAATCAATACCAATATTAATTAAAAAAAAATTATTCCTAAAAATTCTATTGTTTAAAATCATGGGTCCTCGCAATATATATTACACACACCAACACACACACACACACATACATATATATATATATATATATATATATATATATATATATATATATATATATATATATATATATATATATATATATAAGCAATAAAACAAAATTGAGATAACTTTCTAGCGATGGTTTTGAAAAATGAGTAAGTGGAGGTCCATGTAATAAACCAAATTTCAACAAATACTTCATAAAAAAACCCCTTTATTTATCTCAATTCAATTGACTTCACTAAACACATTTTTAATAATATTTATTCATCATAAATATTATAACTCACGATATTAACAACCAGATCATTCCTAGGAAAGAGGGGGCTTTCCGATAAGGACTTCTCCTTATTAGCGCATAATTAGGTGACCAAACCCCTTTCCTCAATAGAACTTTCTAGACATTGTCAATAATACAAATAATTATATGAATAACGGTGTCGTCTCATTTATTTATTAATAATATAAAATATTATGTATGTGATACTGTGACATTAATTGTATTAATAATATAAGATACTATGCAGCAACTACTGTGACAATTATTGAATAAAATTGAGTGACTTCTCACGTAAGCATCAATAATCAAATATACTGTACAATATCATGTGCTACTGTGCAACCACGCGTATTACTGTACTTTTATCATCGGGTGTTCTAACAGTTAACGGTAAAAGTTTTGTCATTATTTTATAAAAAGGTTATTTTTGTCACTTTCTAAATCCGACAATAATTTCATTGTGGGGTCTACCAATGATTGTGTCGTCGTACGAATATTCCCTGATAAAAAGAATATTTCCCGACTAAACAAATATTTTATAACAACTTGCTTACTTTATAAAATTTATAAATATTACCCACAACTATAACATTATATCAAATTCACACCTTATTATTCAAAATGACATTTAAAGAAAAATAAATCTTTATTCATAAAAAGTTAGGGTCTTACATTTTGTGTAATTTGATTGCACGTTCGCGCTATATACAAACTCAACAGTGGTATCAGAGCCAAACTTTGTGCTAATTATCGATCTTGATGATTCCATGTATGTATGGAATGCTATTTGATCGAATTTTCTGGGCAAAATATTTTTCCTGTTCTGTATGTGACGCGGCGCAACTGTGCCGTCTCCAGTTCATTCTGGAGCGCAGCTGCGCCATAACTAGAAAATGTTTTCTGGGCTAGCAGCGCAGCTGCACTCTATCCCAATGTATTCTGGACACAACTTTTCCCGACACCATAGTATGAAATTTTTTATTTTTAGTATTTATTTTAATTAAGATAAAATATTTATTTTGAATTGGAATATGATTAAAATAAAAGTTTTATATTAACTTGGAATTGGATTCCACGTTTGTTTGAATAAAAGAGTTTATTCAAAAGTTGTATATTAACTTAGAATTATATTCCTCATTTGTTTGAATAAAAGAGTTTATTCAAGAGTTTTATATTAATTTGGAATTGGATTCCACGTTTGATTGAATAAAAGAGTTTATTCATATATAGAATAGGATTTTATGTTTCCTAGAATAAAGGAGTTTATTCATATATGAAATATGATTATATGTTTCCTAAAATTAAAGATGCTTAATTTTGATAAGGAATTCGATTCAACATATTTTATTTTTCCAGTAATTTTAAGTTAAAATAAAAGAGTTTATTTTGTACTTAAAATGGAATTCCTTATTAATTAAAATAAATGAGTTTATTTTGATTTGGAATTTTATTAAAAATAATGGAGTTTATTTTTATTCAAAAAATTGGATAAAATAAAATAAAGAAATTTATTATGATTTAAATTTTTATTAAAATAAAAGAGTTTATTTTATTTCAAAAATTGGATTTTAATAAATTTGAAATTGCCCATTAAATTGATATTCATGCATATATGGAATTCATTTATTATTCATGAGATAAATTTATTTATTGATGCATATGTTGATGTGTATGATAATAAATGGGATATAATAGAGCATGAGTTTAAATGTAATATTTATATTTAAATTTAATTTTTGCACCCTAGGTTTGACCTCTTGGTTCACTTGGTGGATCTAGTGAACCAAACTAGAACAAAGTCCATAATCAATCCGGATAGAATATAGTAGTATTCTATATGTGCATGCTTATACTATATATATATATATATATATATATATATATATATATATATATATATATATACGGAGAGTCTCTAAAGCGAACCTTAAAGAGCGAACCAAAGACGAACCGTTGTCTTTGGTGTCTATGGCGACGGTTCGACCCGTCGCCAAAGACTACATGGCTGTGGCGACGGATCGAGTCGTCGCCATAGACACCAAAGACAATGGTTCGTCTTTGGTTCGCTCTTTAAGGTTCGCTTGGCGACGGGTCGAACCGTCACCATAGACACCAAAGATGACGGTTCGTCTTTGGTTCGCTCTTTAAGGCTCACTTTAGAGACTCTCCGTATATATATATATGTATATATATATATATATATATATATATATATATATATATATATATATATTATGCAAACAGGCTTTGTAATGACCGTGAAATTTAAACACCTTATTTAATTAAATATGTGATTTAATTTTTTAAAGAGATAATTTTGTAAGTTTATTTAAACCTTATGTGGTTATGTGAAATTATGAGATGATTAAAGGAAGTCACTAATAGTTTATTTAAATTAGTGGACTAACCCTAAGACTTTTAATATCAAAGAATTGATAGGATTATTAATATTTAAATATTCAATTTATTTGAATATAGTGACAGGATGTGAACATATTGGTTAATTGCAGTTATGGGTAATTAATTTATAATATGTTGATTAATAATTATTGTGAATAAATAATATTTAATGAGTAAGAGATTAATAAATATAATATAATTTTATTTAGTTGATTAATTTTTGTAAGCATACAATAATTTAAACCTATATTATATGGTAGTTAACTATATATTTTATATAGTACAAGGTATCACATTAATATGTCTATATATTATATATATAGACCATGTAGTAAGAGTTATTGCATTCATGTGAGTACATAAATAATCCTCAACTTTTCATTGTGTAGTAGCATTAACATATTAAAATTTCATTTTGGCAATTATAGTAACCAACCCAAGCAAGTTGCTGAGATTTTTCTCTAGTCCCAAATTGAGTGACACAAAAGTACATGAACAGTAACATGGAGCTAGTTTACATAACTTTTAGTGGCTAGTGATTGTTAGGCCAATGGCTATGGAGATGGTTGGTAGTTGGTTGTTGAACCACTCCTTATTAACCAATGTTTCCTGCTAATACTCCATGAATTCAACCTCAGTGCAATGTGAATACCCAGTCCAAGTTCCTTCAATAAATGGCAGACCAAATTCTCAGTTACGTTGTTTTGTTCTTGGCTTTTGGAAACACTGATAACTTGAGAGTGAGTGAGTTGTTGTCAAATAAGAAGTCTAGCAATCTCAAAAGGGAAAAATTAAGCAAACTAAGCTTCAAAGTGGTATAAATTCTAACTTATGTCCATGAATTGGGTTTTGGCGAATTCATGAAATCCTCATGAATTCTTTGTTATTTGGTATGAATTGGCTTACAAGTGTGTTGTTTTAGTTAGTATGCATGCTTAGAAGTACTAGAGGTAGTTTAAGTTGCAACAAAAGATGTTGGAAAATATTTGGAGTTGAGCCTCTGCAGAAGCAGAGGCCATATTTTTGTCTCTGGGCGAAGTGGCACGGCCGCGCCACTTCAATAGTCTTTTATCGCGTGGTCGCGCTGGTAGTAGATCATAGTTGCACATGTTAGCTCCTTAAGATATTCTGAGCATGTTACTTTGGAATGAATATGCATATAAATGACCAGAACATGTGGACTAAGGTAGTTATGTATATAAGGGTCATGCTAGCTTGTTTTGGTTAGAATATTAAAAAAAACTTGAAGAGTTGGAAAATAGTTTTGATAAACTTTTTGCAAAACATGTTCTAACCTTGGATGCGAGTGTGTTACGTTCTGATATGTCTTGACTTATGTCAATATGTTTGTTATATGGTTAAAGGTAATATAAGATATTCAAGTATGATTAAAGAGAAAAATTTCAAGAAAAAGGACTATATTGGCTATGTATGTAAGACCCCAACTTATTAATGAATAAAATCAAATTTTCTCTAAATATTATTGTTAATAATAAGGGGTTAATTTGATATAATACTTTGGTTATGGGTGAAATGTACAAATTTTGCAAAATAAGCAAGTGGTTATAAAATATTCATTTTGTCGGGGAATATTCGTTTGGTCGTGGAATATTCTTGCTGTCGGAGAATATTCGTACGACGGCGCAGCCTTGTGTGGGCCCCATAACGGAAAGCGATTGGATGAAGAAAACGACAAGTATAAGTTGTTTATAAATAACGGCGTAGTTGTTCCCGTTAATACTGTTGGAATACCCGGTGGTTAAAATACAGTAGCACACGGTATTGCACCAATTATTAATTCTTACGTAATAAGGCACTACTCAATAATTGTTACAGTAGTTATTGTTCAATATTTTATTTTATTGATTCAATAATTGTTGCGTTGATATTTTATATTATTGTTGTTTCAATAATTGTTGCTGCACAGTATTTTCCATTATCAGATCAATAATTCATATTATTTGAATAATATTATTAGATAACATTATTGGCAATGTCTAGAAAGTTCTGTCTAAGGAGAGGTTTGGTCATCTAATTGCGCGCCAGTAAGGAGAAATCCTTATTGGAAAGCCCCCTCTTTCCTGGGAACGATTTGGTTGTCATAAATGTGATTCTGTAATATTATTTGTGAATAATTAATTATTGATTCATATGATAAGGAAATATTTATTTTATGTGGATATAAATGAGAGATATATTTTTGTGGTTAAAAATGAAGGAGTTAATATTGAGGTTTTTATCAGTATTTTTATCGGAATGGAGGTATTAAAAATCAGGATTTTTGAGATATTTTGCGGGGGTTATAATTTTTAATCCGACCGTTGGATGGTGGTAATTTTTGGATATGTTATACTTATATAAGTTGAGTATATGTCCACAAATTTTGAACCGTTAAAAATGAACGTATGATTTATTATGAATTTTACGAGATGACTGGTTCAGAAATTGTTAAATTTTTGGAGTTTATCATTTTGATGGAAAATTCTAGAATTGGTGGGCCCCAATTGTGGTTGGTGAAGAAATGTGCTGAATTATATTTCAAATGTGGTGGGTGAGAATAGTAGCAGGTAAAGCCATCAGGTTGCAGGTCAAACCTACTAAAATTTTCCTATAAATAGAGGGCTAAGTTAGAATTAAAAAGCACACCAGAAATAAGTTTTCTCTCTTTCTCTCTCTAGATTATTGAGTGTATTTTGTGAGTATTTAGATACTTTGAGAGTTTCTATTCATCAGAGCAATTTTCTTTCAGCCTTATACCGGTATTCCGACCAGAAGTACTGATATCTTGAGGTAAGGGATATTATTTTCTTCTTAAATGATATTATTTTCTTCAATATCATTATGCTGAAATATTAACATGAGTTTTTATCAAATTTGGAACTTTTTGTGTCGGAGTTACTATTCACGTGTACGTTACTATTCACGTATACGGCACTATTCACGAATACGGCACTATTCACCGAAAAATAAAATTTTCTCTTTTTGTCCAAGATGTCTATTATGGTTACTATCTTTTATTGTATCCATGTTTTGATCTTTATTTTTGAATTCTGCTTCACAATTGATTATTAGGAAGTATTATTGATCTTGGATAAACTGTTATACGAATCCTTAATATTTGTCCTTCTGTCTCACTGGATTCGTTCTCTTTAAGATATTTTTCATCATCCTCAGTCCTAAATGATGATATTACTGAATATCTTTGGCCTGTAGTGCAAAGATGTATGATTACTTGATGAATATCTTTGGCCTGTAGTGCAAAGATGAACAGGTGTTGAGATGAACATGACCGACTGGTAATACAAATGAATTTCTTTGGCCTGTAGTGCAAAGATGAATATTTGGTTAAAGAAGATTATTAATTGATGTTACAGGGATAAAATATTGTGATGGACTTTTAAATCTTAGAAGATAGTAGAATTCTTTCTCTACTTGACTCTTCTAATGGTTTGCTGTTTCCGCTGCAATTGTTGATCTAAAACTTGTTGTCGATTATATTCTATCAGATTTTTCCCTGTTGAAGACTAACGATAATTTGTTGTATATTATCTTAGTCATAATATTCTTTACTGGGCTAGTTGAGCTCACCCTTTTCCTTTTTGTTCTATTTTTCTTCTCAAGAGGTGAGAACATAGCAGGATCTAGTCGGGGTATGGAGTGATGGTTCTAGAAAGATGTTTTAGCAGTCCTCACTATTTCTGTAAAATAGTGTTTGAATAATTGTAATGAGGATTTATTTGAGTGTGGATATTGTCCAGAAGACAATATTTGTATTTAAACTCACAGTATGTGTTGTCGTATTTTGTACGACAATTGTATTAATGAAGTTGTAGTTTGCTTTCTGTACCATGTATTTGGCGACTCAGAATGGGTGTTGTATACCTATTTTGGGGGCGTCACAATGTATAAAAGAATTATGTATACACTAAGTTTTTAACTTAAAAATATGCTCATGTGATCTATTATCTGATTATGAAAGCATGATTTAGACTATGCAAACTCACATTGTATGCTTGAAGAAGTTTTACTGATAGAGACTTAAATTTTTGAAAATGAACTTGATAAACTATACATACATTAAGTTGAGAACTTGTAAGTATGTTTTTGATGCCTAACATGCATGTATATGAAAGCATGAGGTGTGGTAGGTAAAGTGGATTGCATGATTGTTAGCTTAACATGTGAAGTCTTGATTAAATAAAAACAAATAGTGACCTATGATATGTTTCGATGAAGGGTTAAATTTAGTTATTCACATCATAACATGTGTGTTGTGCATGATTATTCATATTTGTGCAAGACGGGAGAACACTGACTTTCTGCATAGTAGACATGTCTTGGTTTGCATCAGGAGCAGCGCGACCGCGCCACTCCCTAGTACAAACCAAGCGAGGCCGCACAGTCCTGCAGTGAGATTTGAGTTCTATTATTAAATTGAGATCTGATGCATGCTTATATGGTTACTCTAATCTGTAATACATGTCCAGTATAGTAGTCGTGTGTTAATAAGCATGTTATTGAAAGAATTCTATGATGAATTAGTGTTTACAACTATAAAGTCAATAGTGATTTCAACTATGACATAGTGTGTTAGAAACTAATCGGGTAATGTAATGACACGTATATAGAAGAATGCTATGTGGTGATTTGATTCTTGTAAGTGTAGACTCATATTAGTTTACACATACTAATTGGAATGACCGACTTGTTAATGCTAGGTCGTTTCAGTGCAAGTTAATTAAAGATATAATTATATTGTAGCTGAGCAAACAGGTAAGTTCCTAAACTCTTATTCGTTTACTTAAGCAGGTATCCAAACCATACTTTTATTGTCCAAGTTCCTTGAACTTCACTATTTGATTGTGCAAGTTCCATAATTCTTACTCTTTTATTTGATCAAGTTTCCTAACTTACACAACTTTGAGTTTTGTGAAAGTTTCCTATCCTTCTCATTGCATTGAGCATGTTATTTTTGAATTGAAAGTTATTCATTTAAGTTTGAAATTTATTTCCAAGAATGCTATTAAGTTGTTTAATTACCTTACAATTATTCCACATCGATATTATTGATATTCGCACTTAGTGCACTTGAGTTCGTACAGCCTTGTACTTGTACATTATTTAAAGTTCTATAATTTTTGATCTGTGTCATATAGAGTCTAAACCTTTATTCGGTCAGACAAGTGTATGAAGTTTTATAAAAGCTATCCAAACCAATTGATGGTAAGGATTCTTAGACTGAAAGAACACCCTTTTTGATAGGGGAGTACCCAAAGTATCTAATATAAGATACAAAGAGCAGATTTAAATGTTATGCATATACATGGTGTACGCGAGGCTGATCGCCTCAAGTACTTATTATGTAGCCAGTAACCAAAGGGTCAGTTAGCTATTGATTCCATTGGAGTGTTATAATTCAAAGTCTACTTGACTAGCAGTTATTCTAAAAGCAATCATTATCTTTGCTTCTAATATTCATATTGTTGAATCCTTCAGATATTCATATTATTGAATTCATTGTCAGATATTTTTCCATTCATCATGATATACCTTTATTGTTATATTTAAACTTGTTGAGCAAACTCGTTGCTCATCCTTGCTATATCATGAATTATATTGCAGCTAAGCCTTAGACCTCAGGAAAGGACAAGGGTAAAGGAAAGATGTAGAATATTCGCCAAGAGCAGACTTTAATATATGCCTAGTTTAAATTACTGTTATGTAATAAGAACCCTAATTATTATTTTAGGATATGTTTGTAAGATGATATTAAGGTTATCGAATCTTGGGACTACTAACACCTTTTGAATGAACAGCGTATGTTTATTATATTCTGCATTTTAGTTATTATATGTTGTTTAGAGGTGGATGCTTGTATTTTATTGTGATGACCGAACAGGGGTCAGAGGACCCGATTTCAGGGGCGTCACATGCTTCGCATGTTTATTAATATGACGTGTATATATATATATATATATATATATATATATATATATATATATATATATATATATATATATATATATATATGCATGCGCGATAAACAAGATGAGACAAATTGATATCAAACCCCTCAAATATTTTATATATATATATATATATATATATATATGTGTGTGTGTGTGTGTGTGTGTGTGTGTGTGTGTGTGTGTGTGTGTGTGCATACGCGCTAAACAAAATGAGATAAATTAATAACAAACCCCTCAAATATTTTATATTAAGTCCAAAGCGTTCAAAGATATTTGGAATATCGAACGTTGCCTTCTAGCATAATAAAATTAATAGAGTATTAAATATTTAATATGAGTTTGTTGTGTCACCACAAGGCAAGTATTAAGTATTTAAGATGTTAATTTATCACATTTGATACTTATAAAGAAAATTGAACAATATTATTTTATTGTGTCACCACAAGGACAATACTTTTCTTTTTTTGAATATATGGAAGTGCTAGGTTGGACTTAACTTAGATAATTTTGATTCGGATGTGCCACCATTTGATCAAAATAATCTAAGAGGCAAAATAAAAGGAGTTACACGGTGATATAATTGACAAAAGTTGTCTACCTATTTATTTATATATAGTTTGTTGTGTCGCCATAAGGCTATATACATTTGAAATGTGATCCTTATTCTCACTAGCAAATCTTTAATTAGATTTTGCCAAACTATATACGTGAGGGTAATATAGTTTGATGAAAATAGTGGGAGATACCAATTTAAAACAAGATCTAAATTATTTTGATAATTAATAAAAGAATGTATGCTAAAATATTGTTAATTACAAATTCATTTACAGAATTTTACAATGTCTAAATTACTACCACCGCGAAGCATATTAGATATTATTTAACCGAATCAAATTAAACGGATTGGTTAAAGAATTTGAGAATAGTTCTCATGACTGAAAAGTTATCTTATGCCCTTAATACACCTATCCCCGCAATGGTTGCAGACAATGTCTCTGAGGAAGAGATTTCTTCTTTGAAAAGTGAAAAATGATGCACAGTTGGCTCAATGCATCATGCTCGCATCCATGAGTAACGAGCTTCAGCGTCAGCATGAAACTATGGATACTCCTACTATATTCCTGCACATCAAGTAGTTGATGGTGATGAAAGTAGGACTCATAGATATCATATATCTAAGGAGCTCTTTCGATCTAGAATGATCGATGACACTATATTAAAGACAAAAGTCCTTAACATAATCAATTTAATTGATCAATTAGGACAACGAGTTTTGTCATGGATGGAGAGTTGAGCCAAAATTTGATCTTACACTCACTCCTGAACTCCTTTTCATAATTTTTGTGAATTTTTCATATAAACAAGCAAGATATCAGCCTCGCTGATTTTCTTAACATGTTAAAAAACAATTGAGAGTCACTTTCCATCCAAGAAACACCAAGTCTTACTGGTAGGGGCCAAAGTATCTTCGGAAAAGAAGAATGATTCAAAGAAGGGAAATAGAAAGGAAAAAACAAAGGATAATAAGAACAAAACTGATACAGATAGTAAAGAAGTTTGGTTCCACATCAATAAGCCTGGACATTGAAAAGGAAACTACGAGAAGCATCTTGTAGAGGCTAACCAGAAGAAGCTTAATGAAGCTTCAATTACAAAAATAGTTTTATTCATGAATGAAATAAATTTTTCTTTAAGTTAAGGTTCTACTTAGGTATTGGATACCAGCTATGGTTCTCATAAATATAGATTTATGAAGGGACCAAGAAAAAGTAGAAAGCTAAACAACGAATAAGTAATCATATGTGTGGATACAAAAAATTGTTATTGTATTCCAGTTCTCGTTATACAAAATTTTTGGTATTATATTTCAGAACAATTTTTGTTCTATTTATAATAATAATGTTTTGTATAGAACTAGAATATTACTTAATGGATTTCGTATACTTGACTTACGTTAAAAATTATTTTGTAAATTGAACAAACTAGTATAAGAAAATGAGATGATCATTCAAAGAATAGAATATTTGTATTTGATGAAATATAAGTCTGAATTATTTGAAAGGTTCAAAGAATTCAAAAGTAAAACTAATTGAAAAGTATTAGAATTATTTAATCGGATTGAAGAGGGAATACTTGTGCAATAAGTTTCTAGATCATCTCAAATAGTTTTCTCACAATGGACGCCTCCTGATACACAATAATTGATTGATGTATCTGAAAAGAAAAATCGTACCTTATTGGACATGGTGTGGTCCATAATAATTTTACCTGCAACTCCCCCAAAATAGGTCCAATCCACCCAACCTATTTTGATTCGCCAAATACATGGTACAGAAAATAACTACAACTACATTATTACAATTGTCGTGCAAAATACAATGACACATATGTTGTGAGTTTTGATACAAATATATACCAACTGTAACTCTCATCCTAACTTTGGATAGCACGTCACAATGACACCTTACATAAAGGTACAGTCAATAACTGTTTTAGAAATTAAAATCTTTGGAAAATGTTTTAGGAAACCTTCGTACATGAGAGGCCATGCATCTAAGTTATAATAGATATCATATGACTGGAGAATTATCCTTGGTTGACCCAATAGATCCCAAAGAAAAACGAGAAGATTACTATCATGTTCTTTCCAATAGTGAGTCTTCTCTTGACATATAACTATCTCCACTGTCTGCAATTGAGAATTATATTTCAACCAAACTCCAAGATTATATAGGTAGTGCTCGTAGATATACTCAGCAAGCGGATGTGCACAATCCTGCCTTATGATAACACGAAGTCGCATGTCATTAGACATCTTATATGATAGTAGTAAAACACACTTCCAACATTGGATTCGCCTCACCCTATTGGATTCACCAAATATAACTACTAAATAATGTATAAAATACAACCCACTTTTCTAAAGTTCTCAATAAAATTATTTCCATAGTGTTTAGGGAGAACCTCCACAGCTAAAGACCACCATTCTATTCTCCTGTTACCCCCGGTCGACCCAGTTGCACTCTTATTATCTGAAAGGAATTGTGAAGCAAAAGGGTGAGCACAACTAGCCCAGTAAAGAATATCATGACTAAAGATAATTAAATTATCAATAGCATTCATTAGTAATAAATCAGAGATTTAGAACATATAGTAGATGATAAAATTTTCAACCATAGTTGCAGCAGAATGAGCAATCCATTAGAAGAGTCAAATAGACCATAAAGTCTATTATCTTCTCCATGTTAAAAGTCCACCAACAATGTTTTATCCCTGTAACATCAATCAACAGTTCCGATTCACAATCATGTGAATAACTCATAATCATAATTGTAGTTCTAAATTCCTCTTCTCATCTAGGACGAAGATAATTTTCATCACCTGTCTTTACCTGAAACATCAAAGATCATGGTTATACCAAATCACAGTTCTTGTTCATAATCATACTAATAAATTCATCTTTGCACTACGGGCCAAAGATATTCGTTAACAGTTCATCTTTCCACTACTGGCCAAAGATATTCAACAACATGTCATCTTTGCACTACATGCCAAAGATATTCAACAACATATCATCTTTGCACTACAGGCCAAAGATATTCAACAACAGGTTATCTTTACACTATAGGCCAAAGATATCAATCAACATTTCTTCTTTGCACTACAGGCCAAAGGCATTCAACTGTAAAACCAATAAACAACAGTCCATCTATGCACTACGTGCCAAAGATGACTTTCATCACAATATAAGCATGAGGATCATGACAAGGATATAAAGAATCAATCAGATGAGATAAAGGATAAATTTTAAAGACTTTAACAATTTAATTTATCCAGAATTCAATAATATCCAAATTGTCAACATGATACTGCTTTGTGGAGTAAAATTCAAGAATAATATTATATCAAAAATAATTTAAACAAAAAATAATATTTCAACGAATATTTAACGAAGGTAATAACATTATTCATTATATTATAAACTCCATTTAATATTATTCATTATATAATAACATTAATTTCATTTACTAATATTATTAAGCATTAAATAATGTTTTAAATCAATGATTTCCTAACACCTTAATTCAAATGTTATAAATCACTTAATAATCTCATAATCTAATATTATTAATATTACAAAAATATTTTAATCATTTCTTAAACTTATAAATAATTTATTTTAACTGTTTACACTTTACTAATTAATGTATTTAATCATCATAAAATGTCAAACTCATAAGATTTCATCACCAATAACTAAAACCCTCATCAAAAATCTGCATATACCTTATATAGGGTTCTCAAGCCATAAAATTTTATTTTCTAATTTTCTTACTTCATATAACATATTTAATTCATTTACTCATAACTAGCCCATTTTCATGAAAATTACCAAATCAGTCCCAGAAAATTTTCTTTTCTGGGATTTAGCAGAATATAGTCTCATATTGAATATATATTTTTCTCAGAATTTTTAAAATTCATTTACTATTTTTCATATGGGCAAAACAGCTGAATATTTAGACATTTGTCATAAACTATATTTTTGTCCAAAAATTCTGAAATTTTCAGAGTATACAACTGTTATATACATGTACTCCCAATAAAAATTTTACCAATTTTGGAGTTAACCATAAGGAGTTATAAGGGTTTACTTTTAAAATAGTCTTTTCCCATAAAATTCATAACTCATAATCTATACATCCAAAAATCACCATATTTAGATACAATCTAGAAAACTCATCAAATTATCATTTCAAATTTTTTCAGAATTTTTGAAGATCGAAAAAATTACTAAACTAAAAAACATAATAACCCTTACATTCTCTTACTTCAAAAGAGCAGTATTTCTGACAGGAATATCGGATGTAATGCCGAAGAAAACTTGCACTGAATAGCAACTCTCAAAATATCTAAATACTCACAATAATACGCTCGATAATATATATAGAGAGAGAAAACTTGTTTCTGGTGTGATTTTCAATTCTAACTAAGCACCCTATTTATAGGAAAATGCTAGAACGCCAAAGGAGACTAAATTAATAAAATATTATATAAAATTTTCTACGCATGCCAAGTTGCCAACCAAGACCAAATTCTCAGCCATCACAAGTGGGGCCCACCAGAAATTAGCCAATTTTCCCAACAACCAAAAGTGGGTCCCACATTCTAGAAATCTCCACCAAAATAAAACAATTTCTGAATCAGTCACCTCTTAAAATTCATAACAAACCATACGTTAATTTTTAACGGTTCAAAATTTGTGGGCATATACTCAACTTATATATGTATAACATATCTAAAAATCACAACGATCCAACAGTCGGATTAAAATTTATAACTCACGCAATATAGCTTAAGAACACTAATTTTTTGGACTATGAGTCCTTTGGACTAGTTTCATTCAAACAGTCACCACGAAAAATTCACAAAGAATTTTTGGGTGATTCCAATTTCTACGGTTAACTTACTTCCAAAGCTATCTTTTGATATATGGCTCATCTCCTAACTCATTATACACAAAGAGTTATGGATTTTATAAAATCAAGTAATAAACTAAATTTTTTAAAAATCCCATATTTCGTTCTTCATTTCGACAACATACTAATAAAACACCTCAGCATTAATTCCTTCAATTATACCCACACAAAATAAATATTTTTCTATCAATCATTTATGTCCACATAAAATATATATTTCCTTATCATATAAATTAATAATTAATTATTCACAAGTAATATTACAGAATCACAATTATGACAACCAGGTTGTTCCCAAGAAAGAGGGGGCTTTTCGATAAAGTTTTTTTTTACTGGCGCACAATTAGGTGACCAAACCTCTCCTTAGACAGAACATCATTAGACATTGCCAATAATATTATCTAACAATATTATTTAAATAATATGAATTATTGATCTGATAATGGAGATACTGTGTTGTGACAATTATTGAAACAACAATAATATAAAATATCAATGTAGTAGTTATTGAATCAAAAAAATAAACTATTGAATAGTAATTACTGTAACAATTATTGAGTAGTGTCTTCTTACGTAAGAATCAATAATTCAAAAATACTGTGCAATACCATGTACTACTGTGCAACCATGCGTATTACTGTATTTTAACCACCAAGTAATCCAACAGTGTTAATAGTAACGATTACGCCGTTATTTATAAAAACTCAAATTTATCGTTTTCTTCATCCGACAGTTATTCTATTATGGGGCCCACAAATAGCTACGCCGTCGTACAAATATTCTCCGATAGTAAGAATATTCCACGACCAAACGAATATTCGCAGATAACAATGAGTATTTTATAACCACTTGCTCATTTTGAAAGAAATTCATATATCACCCTTGACTTTAACTTTTTTTTTATCAATTTAACCATTTACTGAATAGAAAAATTGAATACTTTTATTTCATAAAATTTGGGGTCTTACATTACCGACATTCTAGTATCCTTCTGGGGTCATGCCCTAAAAATGGCTACATATCTACCAAAAGGTAATCTCAAAATTTGACGCCTAGATTTCATAAAATTTATGGACATAGAGGATTCCCAATGTTAAGTATGTTAAGATAAGGGGTTATTCAGCTTATGTGAAAAAGGTTTCAAAGGGATAAGTTTGGGACAAGATTTGACTAGTGCAGATTTGTGGGACTTCCTAAAGTAAATTTAGGGTATATGTTCTATACTCCTACTTAGCAAAATGTGTTTGTTGCGACACAAGCTACCTTCTAAGATAAATGTGTTTATCATTGAAAGGGCAAGTGAGAGGATAATAGAACTTGAAGAGTTCAAGAACCACAAAACACTATAAGTTAAATAATGGGAACCTGTAGATAAACCTATTGTGCCACAATCGAATCGTAAATCTAGAATAGTACTGAAGATACCTGGGAGGTATGGATGCATCATAGATGATGATGATGAGGTACGCATCATAGAAGATGATGATCCAGTTACACATGATGAGGTAAGAGTTGTAGACACTCAGAGAAATGGATTGAAGTAATCTTCTCAAAAATGGAACATTCGTTTTGATGATATAGTTAAAAGAGTTTGATTTTATCAAAAATAAGAATGAGCCCAGTGTATACAAAAGGGTCAGTGGGAGCGACGTGATATTCATAGTATTAGATGTTGATATAGTACGGATAAGGAATGACATATCAATGCTACAATCAGTAAAGATAAAGTTATCTAAATATTTCTCCATGAATGATTTAGGAAGAATATCTTAATTGGGGATACAAATCTATATAGATAGATTTAAAAGGATGCTCGGCTCAACCCAAAGAACGTATATTCATTTGATGCTAAAGTCATTTAGCATGGAAAACTCCAAGAGATGTCTCGTGTTAATGAGCCTTAGAGTGTATCTCTCTTAATAAGTCCCCATAGACTCTTGAAAAGAGAGATCACATGAATAAATATTATGTATGCAATGAAATGTAGGAGATCTGACGTTGATCGATCATATTCTGGAGAAGATCACTATAAAATAGTGAAAACATCTCAAAATACTTAACCGACACTAAGGATGTGATCATATTCATGATGGGTCTGAATTAAAACTAGAAGGCTTAACAGACTCAAGTTTTTCAGACTGGCCAAGACAACAACAAATCCACTTTAGGGTAAGGTGTTACCTTAAGCGGTTGTGCAGTGAATTAGAAAGGTTCCAAATAGCAAAGAGTTGCTGATTTAGTTATAAAGAAAAAGTATATAGCTGTAAATATAGCTGCAAGTTGATTGTTTGGATGAAAAGTTCATTACAGAACTAGGAATAATTTCTAAGTGTCATCTTGGATCTAAACATGTGTTGCTGCATTTTTATTTGATTATAAAAATCATTGAAAGATGAAAAATCACTATAGAGATAGTGGACTCTCAAGAACAACATTACATATCCACATACTGAAGCTTATCCAGCAGCATGATGATCGCCACTTAGAGAATAAGGGTATAAGATAACATGACGATTGGCTTTAGTGCAAGTGGGAGATTGAAAGTAGTATACACACAAGCCAATCATGTTGATGATAAAATATATACTTTGTAACAATCTTATTCGTTTATTAATAAAAGTATTTATTTACTATAGGCTTTAATTTATCGACATGGTGTTGTTTTAATAATATGTGATAAACCCATAATTTTAAGCAATGCTTTAAGAATGATGATGAGATCATGCTTATCGACGTTGGGATTTTTATTTGTCCCTTTTTGTTCTTGTCTTTTGGTGTCCTCATGTTAGGTGAGATTTGTTTGAAAAAACAAGTTATGAAAAGGTCTGACCTATATATGTTGTTAAATGGTTGCACCAACTCAACCGAGAAAAAGTTTACACATTAACCTAGTGATGTGACACTGTTTAACTGCTCTGTGAAACTGAGATTCATTAGGGTCCGGGGGCTTGATTAAGCGGAGGGAAGGTGTTAGGTACCCCCCCCCCGACTTTCGTGGTGACACGGTTACTGCCACTTTTCAATTTAAACTTTTATCTGAATGTGTGTGTGTAGGTCTATGTGTAGTTATCTGGAAGTAGTGTTATTCCTCGTTTGCACCTATATACAAAGGGTTTGAATTTTGTATAAAAGTTAAATTTTAACGAGATATGGAAGTGATGTTTTGTAAAACAGGTTTTTCACACCCTTATGCTCAATAGTAATTGAGGCATTTGATACTTCCATTTTATTATGTGTTCAACTTGATTGCTTTTACCATTTTTGAGATGCGAGGCATCTTCGAGAAAATAAGGTACATAGCAGCGCCGAACTCCTTGTGGGCATGAGAGCCATCAAAGCAAATTCAGACACCATAAATAATTTACAAGCTGGCTACAGCTGAAAATATCCATCACGGGAATCGAATATAGATTCAGGAACTGAATCTGTGATCACATGATTCGTAGGCTCACATGATGATGTAGTATGTACAAAATTTGTAAACAATTATATATATATATATATATATATATATATATATATATATATATATATATATATATACAGTCTGGATCTTAAGCTCACCAATTATCCAACTCACCCGAGCTCACCCCCCCTTTAGCGACAGACCCAGCGATGGTTCAGTCATACAACTGTCGTTAAAAGTATAGACGATGGTTGTACGACCGAACCGTCGTCGGGTCCGCCGCTAAAGGGTGGTGAGCTCGGGTGAGTTGGATAAGGGGTGAGCTTAAGATCCGGACTCTCTCTCTGTCTCTCTATATATATATATATATAAACTGTAAATATATATATATATATATATATATATATATATATATATATATATATATATATATATATATATATATATATGAACAATCACATGCCACGAAGTGAACTCCAAGCAGGACGTGAAATGTATATATATATATATATATATATATATATATATAAGTAGTAAACGCTCTGAATATTATATTTGGGCTCAATCGAAGCATAGTTCGATAAGAATAAGTATGTGTGATGGAAGTGGAGAAAGGCTAAAAGAAATCTCGAATGTCTTACAGTGGGTTGCCAAGAAGACTTCAGATAGCTTTAAATGAAAGAATACTAGGTTTCCACCAGTAAAATATAGCTAAGCACAAGCTCACAAGTGTTTGTAAAAAAGAAAGCACTCAATTTAAAGTGTGTATGGAGTAAATTCAACAGGGTTCCTCGCCTTTTTTCTTCTTAAAATGCCCACCCCAAGCCCTCTATTTATAGAGAGGGGGAGCCATATATCTACCTGTGGCTACTCGGGGTGTCCCGGGCTCCGTGGGCCCCTCCATCTCGAAGTACATACACATATGCAACACGTTGTCTATTTGAACGTTCATAACTTTCAATCTGAGCATCCGATTGAGGAGTATAATACCTTTCTAGAATGTTGTTATCGAAAGCTACACAATGACATGTGATAAGAGGTTGTATGAAGCCGGGAAGATGGGCCCATGACCAGATCTTCAAGTCTTCAAATTTTATCTGGTGTACTGTCGGGATTTGAGTTATGGTTCTTGTGGGACACTTCTGTGTAGAATGTGGTATGAAATGATGTTTGAGACGACGTGAATGTGGGATCGAGGTGGCAAAATGAGGATTTTGCCCCTCACTAGGGTTATCTCTAGCTCTGGGCTAATTTAGCAGTCGTTGCTCAGGGTCATCTTTGAGATTTGGCTGCTGTAGGTACTGAATGTCCTTAGGGTTATCTCTGACATATGCTTGACCTCCCGGGGTTATATCTGGGTTTGGAACTGAGTGCCTCAGGGTTGTCTCTGAGGTTGAAGCTGACTTCTTGGGATTTAGAGCGGACTTCTCCAGGGTTATCTCTGGAACTGAAACTGCATCCCTCGGGGTTATCTCCGAGGTTAGAACTAAATCTCCTGGGGTTGTCTCTGGGACAGAAACTCAATATCTCGGGGTTTTCTCCGAGATGGAAAACTGAGTATACTAGGGTTATCTTCGAAATTAAGCTGTTTTGACTTCCGAGGTTATCTCTGGAAGACGATCCTGCCCTCCTGCAAGGTTAGTAACAGGAACGCAAAATTTTGAGTGTTTACAGATGCCCCTATTTATCATATTCATGCAATGCAATGGCATGGATAGGATAAAGAATACTAGACACTTGAAATGTGACAGGATAATAACGATGCAATGTAATGCAACATGATGCCAATGTATGCTGAATGCATTAAATGGAGGCTGCTCCATGAAATGAGACCAGAGGATATTGACATTAGGGTTATCACCAAGGTCTGTAACCCTCAGTGCAGACCTTCTACCATATATGTTCTTCTAATGTACAACCGACTGTGGGGAATGATTGTTTATCTGATGATGATTTGTATAACAGATTCCATCATTGGTCCCCCTCGATGAGGATGATTTTCCTTGGTTTGTATCGTCAGGTATTTTCAGCGTGCTGTTGGAGTTATTGCCAACAACTTTGTATTGTCAAGGCTGCCTAACCTTTGTTGAAATGTCCTTTGACAAGTACAATCATCGGGCCATCTCTAATGCTTTATTGGGTTTAATTGCCAATGACCGAGGATGTCACGGTTGCCAGATCTTCGCTGAAATGTGCTTCAATAGATGAGATCATCGGACCACCTCCGATGCTTCGCTGAATTTATTTACCAACGGTTTGAAGAATGTCAAAGCTGTTTGACCTTCATTGAGATGTGCTTCAACGGATGAGATCATTGGACCACCTCCGATGCTTTGCTGGATTTACTTGCTAACGGCTGTAAAATTTTGTTGAAATGTGCTTCAACGGCTGATGTTGTATGAAGTTTCCGCTAGGGAGAAGTCGTAATTGGAATCACAACCCCAAGTTGATGGCATTGGACCTTTGTGAGGTATTATCAAGTGTAGTTTGCAATAGTTGTGATCATCGGTGTTATAAACCCTATGTCTGGGTGAATACCAATGAGTGATATGTAGACCAGCAGTTTGGTCTTTGAAAATCAGGATTTCAGGCTTTTTCGCTTAATCGCGTAGCATCTTTTTTCCTGATTTGACTTTTTAACTTGTGAGACCTCCTTTGCAACTCAAACTGGACCATGTCGGAGGGGTGGGACCCACCTGGGACAGTAGCAGGTACACCTGCAGCTATTTATGGTGTACTTGTAGGCCATTTTTCTTTCACAAGTCATTTTCAAGTTGTGCCACACAGAGAATCCGAGAGTTTTTTAAATCTACTGAGTCTGGGCTATTTTTTGCAACATCTGTCACCGTACAAGTGTCCTGCACTATCCTGGTAACGTATGCATGTCTTCTTTTCCTATTTTTATCCGTTGGAAAATGAGTTATCATATGAAATACTTCTAAACACATAGTAGTGATTATGCATGCTCATATGACTAGATAAAAAATATTCAACATAGTAAATGTTAGTATTTAACCATGTTGAACATAATGATGTGAAAATTTTGACTTTTGAAACAGTCAAATTAGCACATTTCGTCTGTTATTTCTTATCCTATTTGAGGACAAATGAGCAAAGGTTATAAATCAAAGTAATCCTGATAATTAGGCTACTCTTATGGATTACGACTTTGATATTTTTATGCATATAAGATGTTTATGACTATAGGTTGGTGTGCTATTGAATGGCCACCTAGTCATGCCTACGTGCATGTTGATTGTCCTTTTTACAAAGGAGACTCTGGCAAAAATTTTCCATGAACCTAGGAATTGAGTAGACATACATTTTTAACTCTACTGTAGGCGTATGTTAAGGTAATGTATGCATGCATATAGTCATAAAATGCATTTGAAAAGCTCCAGGTTTGAGGGGCATGACCACGTATCACCCACTGGTTGTGATGGCACAGTTTGACTAGTGTCAGGATGTTCATCCTTTTGAGGGAACATTGGGTCAGCATTTGTCTTCTCGGCATTTATTAGTAGAGGATAGATCCAGGGTGTATTCCTGTTAGGCTCAGTGTGAGATGGCTATGTTTTTCGTTAGCCATCCGAGTCGTTCTATAGAGTATTCTACATGGATGGAGGTAGAGATTACATCGGTTGGGGTTGTATCCACCAAGCCGGGGATTGATTCTGATAGTGGGGAGCCCATGGAGGATGCAGATTCTCCCAGTGAGGATAAGCTATTTGTTGAGTTGACAGCAGCTCTGATTGATTCTCCTAGTATGACTGTTATTGTGACCATGCGTTCGGTAAAGTATTTAGAGTAGAGTCTGTAACTAATGACATTTGAGAGAGATCAGGCTAGAGCCTTGATGTTGACAGCTGTTGCTAGGAGAGATGTCGCTCTAGTCGAGAGAGATGATGCCTTAGCTCATAGAGATACCGTTGTTGCTAAGCGGGATGAGGCTAGATCATCTAGAGATGCAGTGGTTATTGAGCGGGATGACGCTATATCTGTTAGAGATGCCGCTATTATAGATAGTATTGCAATGAGGTCCCATACTATTGATATAATTGCAGAGATGAGCACGTTAATTGATGAGTATAGTGTCACCATGGAGATGGTTGTGGATCTATTGGCTCGTGTTGATACTAGGGCAGGAGCTTACCGCGTTACCCCTTTTTCTGAGAGGGATGCCATGTTGGATTTGATAGCATGCATATACACTTATTTATAGATGGACTTGGATTTTCCTTTACAAACTAGCTTAGCCATTTTTGTCATGTACAATACATATTATATATATCAAACAATATTATATATGGCAGGAAAATATTTATTGATTCACTTCCCTTTTAGTTATGCCTTGTTACTTGCTTGATATCTGCCTGTTTCTCTAAGGCTTGTGATCTTGATGTATTCTGAATTCCCCCTTGATGGATAGACATTGAGATGTCTTAGGATCTTTCATAATGGATCCTTAATTTGTGTGTATTCCATACCCTCTTTGGTGTCTTGGGGTTGGTGTATGGAGATGAGTGTGGCTTTCCACTCTAAGGTTGACTGCACCACAGATGGTCGTCAGTACTCCTTTGTATGGGGGAGCCAGGTAGTTCCATCTCTTATGGATGGGTGTTTCTCTTTGAGGACTCAACCGCAGCTTAAATGGTTGCCGATTCTCCCATTTGTGTGGGGAGACCAGGTAGTTCCATCTCTTTGGTCTAAGTCGATGAAGTGTGGTTTGAAAGATGATCCTAGTACCATTTGACAAGTTTTTGTGTTTTGGTAGGGGGTGAGATCGAACATGAATGGTTGCCTACGTACTCCCATTAAAGAGGGGAGATCAGCTCTGCGTAGTTCGAACCTGGTGTAAAGGTTCAAAGTTATATGTGGTAAAGTGGGTGTAAAGATGTATTTATTTTTGTTTGCTTTTTTTCTGTGGTGAGATCGGACCATAAAAATGGCTGCCTACGTACTCCCGTGTATTGGGGAGATTAAGTTTGTGTAGTTCACCCCATGTATAGGACAGACTGCAGATGAAAAGTTTGATCCTTGGTGGGACAAACTGAGAGTGTGAAAAGTTATGTCCCTGGTGGGACAAAACTGAAAGTGTTAAAGGTTTTGAAAAACTTGAGTTGAGTGATGGATCTGATGATCCGAAACCAGGCTGCTGGTTAGAAGGTGTGTATGTCCCTGAGGGGCAAACGGATGTGAAGAAAGGTTGTATGTAGTGAGAGGTTTAGAAAACCTGAATTGACTGGGGATCTGGTGATCCAAACTAAGGATGTTGGTTTGATGGTAACTTCAAACATAGTACCGTTTCACAGTGTCTGAGTTGATGAGCTGTGAAAATTCATCGCCATCCATTTCTTGTAACCTGAGGGCACCTCCTGTCAATAATTCCTTGACAACAAACGGGCCTTCCCAATTTGGGGTGATTTTCATTTAGATTGATCTTGGTTGTCCATAACCTTCTTTAAGACAAAGTCATGTTATTTGAACTGCCGTAGCCGAACTTTCTTGTTATAGGATCTGGCGACCCTTTGTTGATATAACTGACCATGGAAGATAGATGTGGCCCGCCTTTTATCTATTAGAGATAATTGTTGGTATATATCTTATAACTAGTAGTCTTCATCTAGCTGAGCGTCTATCAACACTCTAAGGGATTCCATTTCCACTTCTATGGGGAGCACTACTTCCATCCCATAGGTTAATGAGTAAGGGGTTGCCCCAGCGGAAGTGCGCATTGACGTTCTATAGGCCAATAGAGTCAGAGGCAATAAGTCAGGCCATCCTTTGTGATTGGTGGACATCTTTTGCATGATCTTTTTGATATTCTTATTAACCGCTTCAACATCATCATTCATCTTTAGACGATATATGATGGAGTTGAGGTGTCTGATGTGGAATTTATTGCATAACTCCTCCATCATTTGGTTGTTGAGGTTTTTGGCATTGTCTGACATAATCACCTCTGGTTGTCCATATCGAAAAATGACATTGTTTCTGATAAAACCAATGAATAACTTCTTTAGTAACCCTGGGGGAGGAGGCTTCTTCTACCCACTTGGTGAAGTAGTCGATCATGGTGAAGATGAATCGAGGACCATTACTGGCTTTGGGCTCGATGGGCCCGATCACGTCCATTCCCCACATTGAGAAGGGCCAGGGTGAACTCATATTGTGGAGTTCCTTTGGAGAGGCGTGGATAGCATTCTAATGAATTTGGCATTGGTAACATCTCTTGACGTGATCGTCACACTCAGCTTTGAGAGAGAGAGCCAGTAATACCTTGTTCTTAGGATTTTCTTGACAAGTAGAGGGTCGCTCATATGTGGGCCGCATACTCTACCATGGATTTCATCCATGAGACTCTGAGCTTGGTCTTTGTCTAGACATCTGAGGAGACTTAGTCCCGTATCTCTTTTGTAGATTGTGTCTCCGCTCAAGTAAAATTTCATAACCATTCGATGGATCTGCTTTCCTTCAGCCTGACTCGCCTCAGCGGGTGTAGATCCATCTCGTAGATAATCCTTGATATGTTAATACCAAGGGTGTTAGATGGGAGGCAGCTCATTCGATACTTCTCCAATATAGTTCCCACAGGCTGGAGCCTTTTGCAGGGAAAATGTGATATTTGGTGTGTCTTCCTTATCAAGTATATTGATCAAGGAGGCCAAGGTTGCTAGTGCATCTACAAAGTCATTCCTATTCTGAGGAATGTGGAGGAAGGATATTTCTTGAAACTCCAAAGTCATCTGTATAACCTGTCGATGGTAGAGAAGCAAATGTAGCTCTTTAGTGTGATAGATCCCAGTGGTTTGTCTGATTACCAATTCAGAATCTCCAAAGATAGTTAACCGTCTGATGCCCATGGATTGGGCTAGTTTCAACCCCATTATATAACCTTCATACTCAGTTGTGTTGTTGGTGCTAGCAAACTGTAATTTGACTGCAACGGGATGCTGCACCCCTTAATGGATACTAGAACTGCTCCAGCTCCAGAACCTTCCATGTTTACAGTTCCATCAAAATACATCTTTCATGGGTGGTGTGTATCGTCCTGATGGTGTTGTTACTGAACTATCATTACCCCTTCATCGGGGAAGTATCTTTTCAATGGTTTAAAATCCCCTGAAGGTGCGGTGACCAGTTGATCCGCAATTCCTTGACCTTTGATAGACTTTTGAGTCACACAGACAATGTCAAATTGTTGTAGGATCAACTGCTATTTAGATAGTTGGCAATTTAACATGGGTTTGCTGAACACATACTTAAGAGGATCCACACGGGTTATGAGATGGTTTGTGTGACCAGGGAGATAATGCTGTAATTTCATCGAAGCCCATGCTAAAGCACAAAAAGTTTTCTCAATCAGAGTGTACTTGTGTTCACTACTGCTGAATCTTTTACTGAGGTAATAGATAGCTCTTTCTTGGCCTCTGTCATCTTTTTATCTAGCATGCAGCCCATGGCATTGTCATTGATTGACAGGTATATGAACATGGGAACACCATCCTTGGGAGGTACCAAAACAGGCGCTTTGATTAGCTGCTCTTTGATGGTAAGGAAGGCTTTCTGACACTCATCATTCCATTTCATGGAGGACTTCCTTAACAACTTGAAAATAGGCTCACAGCTTGTTGTGAGTTGGGAGATGAATCGGGTGATGAAGTTGATTATTCCCAAAAATCCCCGTATTTCCTTCTCTGTCTGAGGAATGGGTATTTCCGTGATGGCCTAGATTTTGGTAGGATCCAGCTTAATCCCTTTGTGGCTCACTATGAATCCTAGTAGCTTATCTGATTTAACACCAAAGGTGCACTTAGCCGGGTTGCACCTCAAGTTATACTTACGCAACCTGTTGAAGAGCTTCTTGAGATGATCTAGGTGGTCTTCCTCCCTTCGGGACTTGACAATGATGTCATCCACATAGATTTCTATCTCTTTGTGCATTAGATCGTGGAAAAGAGCCATCATGGCTCACTGATAGGTAGTTCCAGCAATGATGAGGCCGAATGACAACCGTCTATAGCAAAATGTTCCCCAAGGAGTGATGAATGCAGTTTTCTCACGATCCTCTTCAGCAACCATGATTTGATGGTACCCCGCAAAGCAATCAGCAAAGGAGTACATGTCATATTGAGATGTATTATCAATGAGTATGTGGATGAATGGCACGGGAAAGCTATCTTTGCGACGAGCTTTGTTCAGATCCCTATAGTCCACACAAACTCGCACCTTCCCTCCAATTTTAGGTACGGGACTATGTTGGATAGCCACTCAGGGTATGTTGACACCATGATGATGCCGGCTTGAAATTATTTCACAATTTCTTGTTTAACTTTTAAACTCCACTCAGGGTTTAATCGCCTAACTGGCTTGAATCCCTCTTTGATAGGGAGGCGATGAATGACAATGTCAGTGGACATACCGACCATGTCTTCATGAGACCATGCAAACACATCCTGAAATTGGGTCAATAGAGTAACCATGTCATTACTTTAGTTTGGACTAAGGTCCGTACCAATCTGGATTTGTTTGGGGGTTTCTGAGGTTCCCAAGTTAAAAGAGGTGGTTTGATCATGATTTGGCTTGGGTTTGTCTTCGACCCATTCTTTGATCTCCTGAGATATCTCATAGTCATCTTGTTCAATCTCCATCAAGTTTGAGTCCAACTTTACATCAAAGTTATAGTCCTTGTGAAGAATAGGCACCTCATCAACAAGTTTAACCACATCTAACTTTAGATTCCTGAAACAAAATGCTTTCACTTAATATATGAAATTGTTCAATCATACAAAGTGTTATCATGCAATGACAAAAATAATTGCTAATATTGTACAACAAAAGTAAATCGTTATTGTTATCTACAAGGCAGATGTGACACCCCCAAATCCAGGTACTTCAATTCCACGGGATTTGGTGTTCACTGTACAAATATCATCTATCTATCTACCCATAATAAATGCAAACTATGCAATAAATAGAAATAAATCCTCTCCTTAAGGAGTTACATCATCTGAATTAAATACATAAATCCCAGGTCATACTAACCTTAAATCTCAAATGCGGAAATACAAACAAATAATAGCCTTACACAACATTAACATAAGTCTGAAACATAAATACATAATCACATAAACATCAAGTCTTCATCACTTGTTAATATTGCCCTTGCCTTTGCTAGTAGAAGGCTCGTCGGACCTTTCGTTCTTAACTGCAATGTTATTATTATGCAAGAGTGAGCATGATTTCCCACAAGTCTAATAGTACAACAATAAAATAATAACATGCGAGTGAATCAAAAACTTCTGTAACAAGAAAACTCAGCTTTTAAATCAAGAATGAATAACAAGAATCAAAAGAACTTCTGAGGGTGATAAGACCTTGAACTTTGTCCTAGGTTGTCAAGTATTATACTTGAAACATTTAACAGTCATAAGACTATGGACTCTTCTTCTCGTACTTAGGGGGATCAACCCTTAGTACCACACTGTGCATAATATCTTAATGCTAAAGCGTAAATAATCCCCTATTAAAGGGTTGTTCATCTCGGTTTGACATCGGAGTCCGCACCAAAGGAAGTTTGGTTTGGATAAGCTCAATAAAAGTTCTAGAATTTATAACGCTCATTAACTATGGACTAGTCGAATCAATAAGGGTTCGCTAGTCTTACACGGTTCAACAATAATTGATATTCAATTTAATTATAAAATTCAAGATGTATACAATCGAATAAGTATTGTACAATAGGAATTATGCTTTTAAAGAATGATAACATCTAGTATGAAATCTTGACTTGAACAATAGTAAACAAGATAGAATAAGGAACTTGCTTTATATAAAGAAACAACGTTCAGGAACTTGTCTCGTGTGTAGGTTAAACGATTACTACTTCCGTTCACCACAAGTCCTACACAAATACCATCTGTATTCACGACATTCATTAGTTACATTTTCACTTAATTATTTAATATAAACTCCACCATATTTAACAAATCATTACCCTTCTAATTTAATTACTTAATTAAATTAGAATATTTTCATTCCCTTACTAATATTACATTCGAATAAATTATTTCATAATAATTTCCATCGAATATTTATTTTATTTCATAAATATTTCAACTAAAATATTTATTATATTTTATAAATATTTTAATAATAATTTCTATCGAATATTTATTTTATTCCATAAATTTTTTAATTAATAATTTCCATTGAATATATTTTACTCCATCAATATCTCAATTAAAATATTAATTTTATTTTATAAATATTTTAATTAATAATTTCTATCGAATATTTATTTTACTCCATCAATATCTCAATTAAAATATTAATTTTATTTTATAAATATTTTAATTAATAATTTCTATCGAATATTTATTTTACTCCATCAATATCTCAATTAAAATATTTATTTTATTTTATAAATATTTTAATAATAATTTATATCGAATATTTATTTTATTCCATAAATATCTTAATTAAAATATTTATTTTATTTGATAAATATTTTAATTAATTAATTATTATTATTATTATTATTTTATTTTTTTTTGCCGGCGGGGCGGGGTGGGTTAATTTAGTTTGGTAACACCCGCCAAGGGCGGGGTTACCCAGACTCAGTTTCTGCAGTTCACACGTAACAAGGCCAATTTAGGCCAAAAAAAATCTCCCAAGTTCACCCATATGTTCTCGTGAAGAACACAGAGAACATGGCCATAACTTCCAGTTTTCTTGTCCATATATTAATTTAAGCATACCCAAATACTATAATTCATATATGATCATTACCCAACCTTTCTAACATGATTTTAACAAGTTAAAACACAAAATTTTTAGAATCAAAACATGTAATTTCACTGTTCTTGATGTTCTTGAAAGTTTTGAACACAAAACATAAAAATTAATACTACGGGTTCGTTATAACACCAAATCTGTCCATTCGAAGTTTGTTTTCTTCGTTTTAACATACATAATTATATACAAGTGTAAATTTATAATACAACATATGATTGACGCATTAAATTTGTGCGTAAGGGCCATATGACCATATTTCTATACTCTGTAATTTTGAAGCAACTATATACTGCATATTTTTATGAAATTGATGTTATAGAAATATACAATATATAATAAAAACACGTTATAATAACATCTTATCACATATCTAAACACATAATCTTTACTCTCTTTCAATTATAGAGCTTTTACAGAACTTGAAAGCCATTTTCTTATAAAACTTTAGCTGACGTAAATAAAAACTGAGTTGAAGAGATTACCCAAGGCGTAGAGTGTAGATTAGTAGAGATGATCCTTTCTCAGTTACTTCTTCAATCAACAACTCTCAATTTTTCCTCAACAATTTCTCAAATTCTCTCTGATTTTCCGTTTTCCAGACTTAGCAAAACTAAAAGACTTAACGAATAAAAGAAGACGTATATAACATTTTGAAACTGACGCAGTTGTGGTGATCAGTTAACCCATCATGGGTTAACTGCTCACAACCTCCCCTAAGGCCTTATTTGGTTATTCTTAAAACGCAAACCCATTTATTTTGATAAACTACTTATATTATAGTTTAATAATGTCGCACCCCTTTATAAAATAAATCCAATATCTTATTTACTTTAATTTAAATAAAATATAATAATTTATTCTTAATTCACATAGTCACATAATTAATTTTCTCATAAATTAATTATGTCAAATTATTAATTCTCTAATTAATTATTAAATTAATTAAAATAACATTATGCTTATTAAATATTTTATTTTATTCAATAAGCTCATATAAATACATACTTTGAATAATAAAATTCTCCACTTTAATTTAATAAATATAACCCATATAATTAAATTAATCTATCACAACTTCATCGATTAATTATTTAATCTAATAATTAAATCATCGAAAAATATTTATTTAATTCAATAAATATTAAAATTAAATTACAAAATCTCGTTCGTCACATCTTTCACCCCATTAAAAGGATTTTGTCCTCAGAATCACGACTCAATCAATCTGTCCCGTTACATTCTCCCCCCCTTAAAAAGATTATGTCCCAAGAATCGCTTACACATAAATTACTCAAATATATGAAGGTAATTCTTCATCATATTTTCTTCGAGTTCACACGTTGCTTCTTCAGCGTTGTGGTTCCTCCAAATTACCTTAATAGAAGGTATTAATTTATTTCTGAGAACTTGTTAATTACCGTCAACAATCTGAACAAGAATTTCTTCATAGGATAAGTCTTTCTCAAAATGTAGGGGTTCATATTCAACTATGTGCTTGCAATCGGGTTTGAAGGGTCGTAGAATTAAAACATGGAAGACATTGTGAACATTCTCGAGGGCTGGAGGTAAGGCTACCTCATATGCAACTTCTTCGATTCTTCGCAGTACCTCAAAGGGTCCAATGAATCTTGGGCTTAATTTTCCTTTCTATCCGAACCTGATATTACCCTTCCAGGGAGAGACCTTCAAGAACACATAACTACCCGATTCAAACTCAACATTTTACGGTGTGGATCATTATATTTCTTCTGCCTATCTTGAGCTGCTACCAGTCTTGTTCGGATCACTTTAACTATTTCTGCTATCTACTGCACTAATTCTGGGTCTAGTAATTATCTTTCGCCAACTTCATCCCCGTATAGCGGAGTTCTATACTTTCTACCGTATAACGCTTCGTAAAGCGGCATGTCAATACTAGTGTGGTAACTGTTATTGTAGCCGAACTCTACGAGCGGTAGGTGATCATCCTAATTTCCTTTAAAGTCCATTACACAAGCTTTTAACATATCTTCTAATGTCTGAATCTTTCTTTCACTCTGCCCATCTGTCTGAGGGTGATATGTCATACTCATTCACAATTGTGTACCCATTCATTCCTGTAGATGTTTCCAGAAGTTCAATGTAAAGCGCGGATCCCTATCGTAAACAATTGACACCGGAACTCCGTGTCGCGAAACAATCTCTTCTACATACAACCTCGCCAACTGATCTAAGTTGAATCTGATTTTGATTGGAAGGAAGTGTGCGGATTTCGTCAAATTGGTCAACGATAACCCATACTGCGTCGTAGCCTTTCTGAGTTGTCGGAAGGCCAACCACGAAATCTATCGTAATATGTTCCCATCTCCATTCTGGGATCTCTAAAGGTTATAGCAACCCACTCGGTCTCTGATGTTTTGCTTTCACTTTTTGATATGTCAGACACTTGGCAACACACTCTGCAACATCTCGCTTCAAATTTGGCCACCAAAAATGTTGTCAAAGATCTTGGTACTACCAGGGTGAATCGAATATCGTGAACTATTAGCCTCACTCAAAATGTCTTCCTTAATTTCTGGTACTGGCGGTACCCAAATTCTGCTCTTAAATCTCAGTATTCCTTCATTATTCATCTTGAATCTCGGTTCGGTTCCTTCGGATATCTTCTTTTTCACCTTTTTACATTCTTCGTCCTGAAGTTAAGCATCCTTAACTTTATCCAGTAGGGTTGTACCAGATTGCATCTGAAACAGTTTCTCATCTATTTCCATAGGATATTTCACTTCTAACTCCAACTTTTCCATTGCTAAAATTAGCTCCTCCTGAGCAGTCAACATCATCAATTTCTCCCGACCCTTCCTACTTAAGACGTCGGTAACCACATTTGCTTTACCCGGATGGTATAAAATCTCGCAATCATAGTCCTTAATTAACTCCAACCACCTTCTCTGGCGCATATTCAGATCCTTCTATGTAAAAATATATTTCAGACTCTTGTGGTCTGTATATATATTTCGCACTTCTCCCTATAAATATAATGTCTCCAGATCTTTAAAGCGAATATCACCGAGGCTAATTCTAAGTCATGGGTCAGATACCCTTTCTCATAGTCCTTCAATTGTCGTGACGCATACGTAATGACCTTGTCATTTTCCATAAGCACACAACCTAGTCCTTTATGCGATACATCATTGTCTACCACAAAATTTCCTATATCATCCGGAAGAGATAACAAAGGTGCCGAACTCAACCTCTTCTTAAGTTCTTGGAAACTTTCCTCACACTTCTCTGTCCAAACAAATTTCACCGATTACCTAGTCAAATTCATCAACGGAGTTGCGATCTTGGAAAAGTCCTGAATGAATCTTCTATAATAACCTGTCAATTCGAGAAAACTTCTTACTTTCGACGGCGTCTTCGGCTGATCCCAGTTAATCACAGCTTCGACTCTGGAGGGATCTACTGAAATTATGTCCTTCTCAATCATATGTCTGAGAAATTGTACTCTTTCAATCCAGAATTCACATTTCAAAAATTTGTCGTACAACTTCTCTCTTCTTAATGCCTCTAACGTTACTTTCAAATGCTCTACGTGCTCTTCCTTAGTTTTCAAGTATACCAAAATGCCATCGATGAACACCACCATGAATTTATCTGAAAACGGTTAAACCACCCTGTTCATCAGGTCCATAAACGTTGCAGGAGCATTTGTTAGACCGAATGACATCACCAAAAATTCGTAGTGACTATATAAAGTCCTAAACGATGTCTTCGGTACATCCTCTGGCCTCACCTTCAATTGATGATAACCACTTCTCAAGTCTATCTTTGAAAAGTATCTTGCTTCTTTCAATTGATAAAACAGGTCGTCGATCCTCCCTAATGGATATCTATTCTTAATCGTGACCTTATTCAGTTCTCTATAGTCGATGCAAAGCCGCATCGTCCCATCCTTCTTCTTCACAAACAACACCGGTGCTCCCCACGGCGATACGCTCGGTTGAATGTACTTCTTGTCCAGTAATTCTTGTAGTTGTACCATCAATTCTTTCATCTCAACTGGTGCCATTTGGTACGGTGCCTTCGATATTGGAGCTGTTCCTGGCGCCAAATCGATCATGAACTCAACTTCTTTATCTGGTAGAAGTCATGGCAAATCATCCGAAAATACATCTGCGAAGTCCCTCACTATTGGTATCTCCTCTACTTTTGGATTCTCTTTACGACTGTCGACTATGTAAGCTAAATATCCTACACAGCCTTGTCTTAACAACTTCCTATCTTACATCATTGTCGGATAACTCGCTTGTCTAGGAGACTTGTTACCATAAAACACAACCTTTGACGGAGTCATAAGGTTAATACGCTTCTTCTGGCAATCAATTACAGCCCCATAATTGAATAGCCAATCCATTCCCAAGATAACGTCAAATTCCCCAAGTCTGATAGGGATAAGGTCTACATTCATAATATTACCCTTAATATCCACCCTACAGTTCTTATGTACGTACTTAACAGGGATTATTTCTCTATTCAAAATTTCTATGTTCATGGGATACTCTAACTCATCCTTAGGCAATTCCAAATTCTTAGGAAAGTTATCAGATATAAATGAACAAGTAGCACCCGAATCAAATAATACATAAGCATTAACTTTATTGATCCGAATGATACCTGACACCACATCACGAGACTGCACAGCATCCTGTACTATCATGTTGAAAGTCCTGGCGGTTGGTCTGTTGGTTGCGGTTGGTCCCGTAATAGTCAGAACGCTTCCACCGCTGTTTCCCCTATTTCCTCCTGATCCTACCCCTCCAGATCCCTTCTTAGGACAGTCTCTTGCTAGATGGTCCTTTGAGCCGAAAGTGAAGCAAGCGCCCTTCTTTGGATTAGGACAGTTAGGTGTTAGGTGGCCTTCCTAACCACAATTATAGCACACCCGTTTTCCCTTCATACAAACCCCCAGGTGAGCTTTCCCTCAGGTCGAGCATGCTTCGATCCTCTTCTTCTGACCTCCTTGATGATTTTCAGTTGACGAGTTGTCAGACCACCTCCTTTTATGATTGATACTTCCTCCAGTGTTGCTTCCATTAGCCTTGTTAATTCCTTCACTTTCAATCTTCTTCTTCTTCTAATCCTGACTATACTTTGTTTCCGCATCGTTTCCACCTTCAGCGAGTATGGCTTTCTCTAGTACTCCAGCAAAAGTGTTTAGCTAAAACATTGATACTTTGCTATATAACCAGGGCTTCAGTCCTTGTTCAAACTTTTTTGCTTTTCTCTCATCCGTGTGTACTTGATAAGGGGCGAACCTAGCCAACTCATTGAATTTTGTCGCATAATCTGGTACGGACATATTTCCCTATTTCAACTCCAGAAACTAGACCTCCATTTGGTTCTGCGAGCTTGTCGAAAAGTACATCTCGAAGAACATCTCCTTACACCTCTCCTAGGTGATCACACCTTCTCCTCCACGGACCTTATTTGCTTGCCACCAATATCTGGCTTCTGATTTCAACATGAACGTTGTGTGGGCTATTTTCTAGTCCTTTCTGACTCTGGCGACATCAAAAACTTTCTCCATCTCCATAACCCAAGTCTGAGCTTATATCGGGTTCATGGAGCCTTTGAACTCTGGAGGTCCCACCGCCTTAAAATCCTTGAACGTTGTATTTAGTGGAGCTCGAGGTTGATTGTTAATTGCTTCAGTCAGTAAATTCACCAACTGCTGAACGGGGTCAGCATTGGCGTTGTTGTTGTTGTTATTCGTTGACCCTCCATGGGCTGGTAAACGATTTAGTCTTCTTCTCGGTGGCATATTTCTGTTAAAATATATGCTTATTAGATCTTTATTCAATTCTCTAAATATTTAAGGCTTAACTTAAACAATTTAACACAATCACTTAACACACTATCTCAAACAACTTGATATATTTATTTAATAAAAAGTTTTAACAAACTACGATAGCATCACTGCTATTTACATCAACTATCCCGAGATAAAGAATCTACATGATTTAAAATATTAAAATATTCCTTTGTTTATAAACACATAGAAATTTACATTTTAAATACTTGATAGGTTTTCACATAATTAAATTAATACTATCATTGCCTGCTAAGGCGTTGAATAGCCTTGCTACGTTCTTCTTCCATAATACGGGACATCATCCTTCGATCTAGCATATATGATGGTAGTCCTTCGAACTGAATTGGGTATCTCATAACTCGATCATAGGCCTCATCCATTTGCATTATTAAGTGTAGAGTACATCTTCCCAAGCTTAGCCTTCTTTGCACGACAATCCTCTTCTGCAAGATCAGCACAACGTAATTCTCCTACCCAGCCCTCCTCTGCTATGGTCAGCCTTTCTGAGCTTTCTTTCAGTTCCTTCTTCAACTTCTCTATCTCTTCAGACTTTTCCTCAGTTTGACCCTTCTCGCGAACCAAATCCCATTCTGCGTTTCCTAGACGTGTGTGAAAAGTCACAACTTCCCTATCTTTCCGCTCGATGGTAATTTGTTGAATAACCGCCCTTTTAGTCAGCTCCTGAACAGTGTCACGTAACTCTACGTTACGATCATTTAACTCGTCGTACATCTCAGCATCGATGGAGTTCGGTGGAAACTCCTCTTCTTCCTCTTCTTCCTCAGGATCCTCCTCTGGATCAGTCTTAGGCTCATGCTCCTGACCAATAACAGTGATCATCGGAGATGGCTCTCTCTGTACTAACTGCTCCTTGACGACCTGAATGTCTCAGGGCTCCTCCTCCGTAGGTACTCAGGGTTCCTCCTCCCTAGTTCGACTAGCTCCTCCAACATCCGACATCCTGACAATAAGTTTTAAGTTTTAGTTACTAATCGGTACTAGCAAACACATAATTTATCACATAAACACATAAAGTCTTTTATTATCTTCAATGAATTAAGGAATTCATTTCTTAGAACTCGATAAGAGTTTACCACTACTATGTTTTCGATTTCCTATAAGGCTACTACCTAAGGTTGTTCCCCCACCTAAGGTTCATAACCTACAGCTCTGATACCAACCTGTGACATCCCCAAATCTGGGTACTTCAATTCCATGGGATTTGGTGTTCACTGTACAAATATCATCTATCTATCTACCCATAATAAATGCAAATCATGCAATAGATAGAAATAAATCCTCTCCTTAAGGAGTTACATCATCTGAATTAAATACATAAATCCTAGGTCATACTAACCTTAAATCTCAAATGCGAAAATATAAACAAATAATAGCCTTACACAACATTAACATAAGTCTGAAACATAAATACATAATCACAGAAGCAACAAGTCTTCATCACTTGTTAATATTGCCCTTGCCTTTGCTAGTAGAAGGCTCATCGGACCTTTCGTTCTTAACTGTAATGTTATTATTATGCAAGAGTGAGCACGATTGCCCACAAGTCTAATAGCACAACAATAAAATAATAACATGCGAGTGAATAAAAAAATTATGTAACAAGAAAACTCGGCTATTGAATCAAGAATGAATAACAAGAATCAAAAGAACTTCTAAAGGTCATAAGACCTTGAACTATGTCCTAGGTTGTCAAGTATTATACTTGAAACCTTTAACAGTCATAAGACTATGGACTCTTCTTCTCGTACTTAGGGGGATCAACCCTTAGTACCATACTGCGCACAATATCTTAACGCTAAAGCGTAAATAATTCCCTATTAAAGGGTTGTTCATCTCAGTTTGACATCGGAGTCCGCACCAAAGGAAGTTTGGTTTGGATAAGCTCAATAAAAGTTCTAGAATTTATAACGCTCATCAACTATGGACTAGTCGAATCAATAAGGGGTCGATAGTCTTACAAGGTTCAACAATAATTGATATTCAATTTGAATAATAAAATTCAAGATGTATACAATCGAATAAGTATTGTATAATAGGAATTATGCTTTTAAAGAATGATAACATCTAATCTGAAATCCTGACTTGAACAATAGTAAACAAGATAAATTAAGGAACTTGCTTTATGTAAAGAAACAAGGTTTAGGAACTTGCCTCGTGTGTAGGCTAAACGATTACTACTTCCGTTCACCGCAAGTCCTACACACATACCATATGTATTCACGACATTCATTAGTTATATTTTCACTTAATTATTTAATATAAACTCCACCTTATTTAACAAATCATTACCCTTCTAATTTAATTACTTAATTAAATTAGAATATTTTCATTCCCTTACTAATATTACACTCGAATAAATTATTTCATAATAATTTCCATCGAATATTTATTTTATTTCATAAATATTTCAACTAAAATGTTTATTTTATTTTATAAATATTTTAATAATAGTTTCAATCGAATATTTATTTTATTCCATAAATGTCTCAATTAAAATATTTATTTTATTTTATAAATATTTTAATTAATAATTTCCATCAAATATTTATTTTACTCCATCAATATCTCAATTAAAATATTTATTTTATTTTATAAATATTTTAATTAATAATTTCCACCGAATATTTATTTTACTCCATCAATATCTCAATTAAAATATTCATTTTATTTTATAAAAATTTTAATAATAATTTTCATCGAATATTTATTTTATTCCATAAATATCTTAATTAAAATATTTATTTTATTTGATAAATATTTTAATTAATTATTATTATTATTTATTTATTTATTATTATTTATTTTTTTTTATTTTTTTTATTTTTTTTAATTGTCCGCCGGGGCGGAATAATTTAGTTTGGGAACACTCGCCGGGGGCGGGGTTACCTAGACTCAGTTTCTGCAGTTTCTACAGTTCACACGTAACAAGGCCAATTTAGGCCCAAAAAAAAACCTCTCAAGTTCACTCATATGTTCTCGTGAAGAACACATAGAACATGACCATAACTTTCAATTTTCTTGTCCATATATTATTTTAAGCATACCCAAATACTATAATTCATATATGATCATTACCCAACCTTTCTAACATGATTTTAACAAGTTAAAACACAAAAATTTCGGAATCAAAATATGTAATTTCACTGTTCTTGATGTTCATGAAAGTTTTGAACACGAAGCATAAAAATTAACAGTACGGGTTTGTTATAATACCAAATTTGTCCATTCGAAGTTTTTTTTCTTCGTTTTAACATACATAATTATATACAAGTGTAAATTTATGATACAACATATGATTGACGCATTAAATTTGTGCGTAAGGGACATATGACCATATTTCTATACTCTGTAATTTTGAAGCAACTATAGTCGGCATATTTTTATGAAACTGATGTTATGGAAACATACAATATATAATAAAACATGTTATAATAACATCTTATCACACATCTAAACACATAATCTTTACTCTTTTTCAATTACAGAGCTTTTACATAACTTGAAAGTCATTTTCTTATAAAACTTTAGATGACCTAAATAAAAACTGGGTTGAAGAGATTACCCAAGGCGTAGAGTGTAGATTAATAGAGATGATCCTTTCTCAGTTACTTCTTCAATCAACAACTCTCAATTTTTCCTCAACAATTTCTCAAATTCTCTCTATGATTTTACGTTTTCCAAACATAGCAAAACTAACAGACGTAACGAATAAAAGAAGACGTATATAATATTTTGAAAGTGACGTATTTGTGGTGATCAGTTAACCCATCATGGGTTAACTACTCACAACCTCCCCTAAGGCCTTATTTGGTTATTATTAAATCTCAAACCTATTTATTTTGATAAACTGCTTATATTATAGTTTAATAATGTCGCACCCCTTTATAAAATAAATCTAATATCTTATTTACTTTAATTTAAATAAAATATGATAATTTATTCTTAATTCACATAGTCACGTTATTAATTTTCTCATAAATTAATTATGTCAAATTATTAATTCTCTAATTAATTATTAAATTAATTAAAATAACATTATGCTTATTAAATATTTTATTTAATTCAATAAGCTCACATAAATACATACTTTGAATAATAAAATTTTCCATATTAATTTAATAAATATAACTCATATAATTAAATTAATCTATCACAATTTCATCAATTAATTATTTCATTTAATAATTATATCATCAAAAAATATTTATTTAATTCTATAAATATTAAAATTAAATTACAAAATCTCGTTCGTCATAGCAGAGGGAGTTTCTGCCCTATTTACCCTTGTTGGTAAATGTAAGTCATTTTGGTACTTCAATTCCATGGGATTTGGTGTTCACTGTACAAATATCATCTATCTATCTACCCATAATAAATGCAAATCATGCAATAGATAGAAATAAATCCTCTCCTTAAGGAGTTACATCATCTGAATTAAATACATAAATCCTAGGTCATACTAACCTTAAATCTCAAATGCGAAAATATAAACAAATAATAGCCTTACACAACATTAACATAAGTCTGAAACATAAATACATAATCACAGAAGCAACAAGTCTTCATCACTTGTTAATATTGCCCTTGCCTTTGCTAGTAGAAGGCTCATCGGACCTTTCGTTCTTAACTGTAATGTTATTATTATGCAAGAGTGAGCACGATTGCCCACAAGTCTAATAGCACAACAATAAAATAATAACATGCGAGTGAATAAAAAAATTATGTAACAAGAAAACTCGGCTTTTGAATCAAGAATGAATAACAAGAATCAAAAGAACTTCTGAGGGTGATAAGACCTTGAACTTTGTCCTAGGTTGTCAAGTATTATACTTGAAACATTTAACAGTCATAAGACTATGGACTCTTCTTCTCGTACTTAGGGGGATCAACCCTTAGTACCACACTGTGCATAATATCTTAATGCTAAAGCGTAAATAATCCCCTATTAAAGGGTTGTTCATCTCAGTTTGACATCGGAGTCCGCACCAAAGGAAGTTTGGTTTGGATAAGCTCAATAAAAGTTCTAGAATTTATAACGCTCATCAACTATGGACTAGTCGAATCAATAAGGGGTCGATAGTCTTACAAGGTTCAACAATAATTGATATTCAATTTGATTAATAAAATTCAAGATGTATACAATCGAATAAGTATTGTATAATAGGAATTATGCTTTTAAAGAATGATAACATCTAATCTGAAATCTTGACTTGAACAATAGTAAACAAGATAAATTAAGGAACTTGCTTTATGTAAAGAAACAAGGTTTAGGAACTTGCCTCGTGTGTAGGCTAAACGATTACTACTTCCGTTCACCGCAAGTCCTACACACATACCATATGTATTCACGACATTCATTAGTTATATTTTCACTTAATTATTTAATATAAACTCCACCTTATATAACAAATCATTACCCTTCTAATTTAATTACTTAATTAAATTAGAATATTTTCATTCCCTTACTAATATTACACTCGAATAAATTATTTCATAATAATTTCCATCGAATATTTATTTTATTTCATAAATATTTCAACTAAAATGTTTATTTTATTTTATAAATATTTTAATAATAATTTCAATCGAATATTTATTTTATTCCATAAATGTCTCAATTAAAATATTTATTTTATTTTATAAATATTTTAATTAATAATTTCCATCAAATATTTATTTTACTCCATCAATATCTCAATTAAAATATTTATTTTATTTTATAAATATTTTAATTAATAATTTCCACCGAATATTTATTTTACTCCATCAATATCTCAATTAAAATATTTATTTTATTTTATAAAAATTTTAATAATAATTTCCATCGAATATTTATTTTATTCCATAAATATCTTAATTAAAATATTTATTTTATTTGATAAATATTTTAATTAATTATTATTATTATTTATTTATTTATTATTTATTTTTTTATTTTTTTTTTAATTGTCTACCGGGGCGGAATAATTTAGTTTGGGAACACTCGCCGGGGGCGGGGTTACCTAGACTCAGTTTCTGCAGTTTCTACAGTTCACACGTAACAAGGCCAATTTAGGCCCAAAAAAAAACCTCTCAAGTTCACTCATATGTTCTCGTGAAGAACACATAGAACATGACCATAACTTTCAATTTCCTTGTCCATATATTATTTTAAGCATACCCAAATACTATAATTCATATATGATCATTACCCAACCTTTCTAACATGATTTTAACAAGTTAAAACACAAAAATTTCGGAATCAAAATATGTAATTTCACTGTTCTTGATGTTCATGAAAGTTTTGAACACAAAGCATAAAAATTAACAGTACGGGTTTGTTATAATACCAAATTTGTCCATTCGAAGTTTTTTTTCTTCGTTTTAACATACATAATTATATACAAGTGTAAATTTATGATACAACATATGATTGACGCATTAAATTTGTGCGTAAGGGACATATGACCATATTTCTATACTCTGTAATTTTGAAGCAACTATATTCGGCATATTTTTATGAAACTGATGTTATGGAAACATACAATATATAATAAAACATGTTATAATAACATCTTATCACACATCTAAACACATAATCTTTACTCTTTTTCAATTACAGAGCTTTTACAGAACTTGAAAGTCATTTTCTTATAAAACTTTAGATGACCTAAATAAAAACTGGGTTGAAGAGATTACCCAAGGCGTAGAGTGTAGATTAATAGAGATGATCCTTTCTCAGTTACTTCTTCAATCAACAACTCTCAATTTTTCCTCAACAATTTCTCAAATTCTCTCTATGATTTTACGTTTTCCAAACATAGCAAAACTAACAGACGTAACGAATAAAAGAAGACGTATATAATATTTTGAAAGTGACGTATTTGTGGTGATCAGTTAACCCATCATGGGTTAACTACTCACAACCTCCCCTAAGGCCTTATTTGGTTATTATTAAATCTCAAACCTATTTATTTTGATAAACTGCTTATATTATAGTTTAATAATGTCGCACCCCTTTATAAAATAAATCTAATATCTTATTTACTTTAATTTAAATAAAATATGATAATTTATTCTTAATTCACATAGTCACGTTATTAATTTTCTCATAAATTAATTATGTCAATTATTAATTCTCTAATTAATTATTAAATTAATTAAAATAACATTATGCTTATTAAATATTTTATTTAATTCAATAAGCTCACATAAATACATACTTTGAATAATAAAATTTTCCATATTAATTTAATAAATATAACCCATATAATTAAATCTATCACAATTTCATCAATTAATTATTTCATTTAATAATTATATCATCAAAAAATATTTATTTAATTCTATAAATATTAAAATTAAATTACAAAATCTCGTTCGTCATAGCAGAGGGAGTTTCTGCCCTTTTTACCCTTGTTGGTAAATGTAAGGAGTGCTGCTCCAATTGCTAAGGGTGAAGTCCTGGTGGACAGCTGTGATGAAGGGGTTGTTGTCGTTCTTCTTCTCTTGAATGATGACCATGATGTCTGGACAATCATCATCCATGATGTCTTTATTCATACCCTCTGTATAGACCAGGACGCGCAGGTTTGATAACAACCTTGCAATGTCTTGTTTACGTCTCCGATCCTTTTCCTCTGCTTCGGGGTCTGGAATAAGGACTTCCTTTCCTTTGACTGGTATCGGCTTAGGAAACAACATAGCTACCACATGGGCATGAACCTTTAATGACGGTCGTAGAGCCTCAGCCTCTGTAGGTTTAGGCAATCGCCTTGAAGATGAAGGAACCTGTTTGTGTTTTGAGGGGTCCTATAACTGAACCCAGGAGAATAGCCTAGTACGGTTGTCCCTGTTTGACTGGGAACTTGAATTGGGCGCTTGATGCCCTGATGATCCTTTCCTAACCCATGTCCAAGTTGAAAACCCAGGGATATCATCTCTTAACTTCCGAACATTACCTCGACAGAAACTCTGGGTATCAGAGGTGGCGCCCCAATGGGTTGATAGTGAGTGTTGCTCACCTCAAGGGCCTGGAAGCTGACGGGCTCAACTTCTGCATTAAAACTGATGAGTGGTATATCACTTTGTATAGGATATTCTAGCTCAGCATTAACAGTGACTAGACTACTGTTAATGATGTATTTGAGCTATTGATGGAGAGTGGACGGGACGACTCCAGCCATATGAATCCACGATCTTCCCAAAAGTAGATTATATCCTGTAGTGATCTTGAGCACATGAAAGGATACGTAGAATGTATGTGGACCAATCTCCACAAGTAGTTCAATCTCTCTGACAGCATTTCGTTGGGATCCATCAAAAGCTTTGATAATTGTATGGCTGCTTCGAATCCTGTTGAGATTTATGTTAATTTTCTCGAGTGTGGCATATGGGAAGATGTTTAAGGATGACCCTCCATCTATCAGAACTCCTCTTATCACATATCCAGAGGACATAACCGCTATGTGAAATAGTTTGCAATGACCCGTCCCTTCGGGAGGTATGTCATTATCGGTGAAGGATATCACATTACTGTTGAAGATGTGATCAACCAGATGATGGAATTTTTCAACATCCACTATTTTTGGCAAGTGGGCTTCTTCTAATACTTTCAGTAAGATCTTCTGGTGATCCTATAAAGAGAAAATCAAGTCCAGAAATAGAAATCTGTTGTGGAGCTTCTTTCAAGCTTAAAACCACCTTGGCTTCATTGTGTCCCATAGTACGAAGGAATTCTTCAATCTTCTCCATGGGCAATTTCCCTTTAGGTTTGATGATAGGCTTCATCACCCGTCGAGAAAGATACAATAGATTCTCTTTCAGCACTGAAGCAGTTGTATTGGATGTAAATCTTTCAGCCTCTCCATAGTTCCATGGCACTTTTTTAAGGCTGATAACAAGATACTTTGGCCTAAAAGGCAATACGATTAGCTTTGGTGCATCCACTTTCAAAGGGTTTTCAACACCTTTGAGCTGAATAGGTTGAATTGAAAGTGGTGTGGTAGCCAAGTCTCCCTCAATGGATATAACTGCTACAACTTCCTTCCATCTTATAGGAAATGTGTTCCCACTAGTATATGATACAACATTATTATCCGCCATCTACAAGTCACCACTGTTAATCATGTTTTGAATAAGATGGAAGAGTGCCCAGCATTCTTCTGTGCTTGATAAATAGGTTTTATACCTACTTATCCGGTATCTGTTACTTGAAGTAGTTGCTCAAACTCATGTTTCTTAGTTACTTTTTATTCATTTTATGTTTATTTTGTAGATTATATGCTTGGGTATGAAAACGAAAGAAAAAGGCGACTATTGGCATGAAAAATCAAGGGAAAACAATTCAGACATCTTTTGGACCAAAATACGCAAGCAAATGCAAGAAAGGAAGATTAAAGGACTTTAACACCAAGTTGGATGCATGTTCTTGGCATGGAACTTGGATTTTATTGTAGATCTACTTCTTAGCTTTCTAGAACATCTTGAACCGTCCCAATCAGAGTTCGGATGCGAGAGTTATGGCGTTTTTATCAACAAAGATCAAAGCTAAAAGTTATCATGCTTGCCATTTACATAGCATCTAGTTCAAGACCGATTTCCACTTGATACAATCCAAATCTGTAAATTCTCAAAGAATTAAAGTTGTAGAGCTCGTCGATATCTTCAATTTGATAGGTGGCAGACCTCGTAACTTTTTACGGATCAAAAGTTATGGTCGTTTTACTAGACGTCATTGTAGTAGAAAAAATCCAGGAAGGACCCCACCGGGGCGGGCTATTTAAGCCTATTACCCCCCGTCGGGGCAGGGGTACGGGCTGAAAATTAGTGGCAAAGCCAGCCGGGGTAGGCGTTTTGTGAAGGAAACCCCCGCCGGGGTGGGGGTACGGACCAGAACATATTTTTATGCATTTTGGGTCAAATTTTGATACCTTTTTTACTCCAAATTGGATTGGGTTTGTTCCTAAGCTAAAATTATGACTTGTAACCTATAAATACATGATGGGAGGCATAAAATAGGGTGGATTCCATTAGATTAGAGTAGAATAGGAGAAAACACTAGTTCTTATGAGATTTGGAGATTGAAGCAACTTGGAGACCATTGAAGATTCAAAGTAGGAGCAAGGAGGGAGCATCAAATCTACAGACAACGGTTTCTATCTTTCTATCTTCTTCTATTTTTATCTTTTAATGTGTATTCAAGTGTGGATTCTTAGTTTTAATTCAATGAACTAATTCTTTGTTTGATATTACAATGGATCTTATTGTGTAGTTTATTTTAATATGCTTTGCTATCAATTATTATGTTCTATTGTGAGGATTGTTTATTGTGATTTGGACTTAATTGTTTAATTGATTGGCCATCAATTATCGTGATAATCTATATAAACTCGAGAGATGAAGTATAGATTTAGATCTGATCACTATAGCATGTGTTTGTGATTTCTGCATAGATGGAATTCATGATTCGTGTTTAGGATAGAGATATGCCTCTACACCATATGTAATATTATAGAGAACTTGTGCTTTAAATCCTTTTTAATTGTAATTCACATAGAGATATAGTGGATTAGTTAATTAGGGTGTCTTGCTTAATTTTATCATCTGTGGATTTTAGTGAGTATGCGTATTATGCATCGAGAGGTGATTTTATCTGCTTTAGTGTTATGCAGTAAGTGAAGTTGTGATCTTAAATCTCCGTAATCTTAATTTAACTAGTGGTAATTAGAACTAGTTTACTTATAAATTGAAATTAATTCGTTTAAATAATATTGAGTTGGTTACGGGTTAGTACTTGGTGATTTTTATTAAACAATTCCTCATGGGAACGATACTCTACTTTCAGTTTATTGCTTGTTGACCACGTATAATTATGTGTTGTGCGTAATTAGATTTTACCCAACAAGTTTTTGGCACCGTTGCCGAGGAATTAATTTAATAATTATTTACCAATATTAATTTCAATCAAATTAGTCTTAATTTAAACATTTTTAATTTTATTTTTAATTCTTTTCCTATATTTCTCTCTTTTCAGGTAGCATGGATGAGTTTACGTATCAATGGTCATACACGAACATGACTCAACCAAGGAAAACATGGATTGATGGACTTAATACATTTTCTGTAGAGTCATTACAAATTGAGGCAAATTCGAAGACGTTGGAGGTTATCGCACCCTAATGGAGTCGAAGGATGGCAAGCATCACTCAACCAAGGGAAACAAGGATTGATAGACTTAATGCATTTTTCGCAATATCAGCACAGGTCGAAGAACTTTCGAGGACGTTGGACGTTATTGCAGCCCAAAGGATTCGAAGGATGGCAGTTACGTGTGACTATTGTGCTGGCAACCATCAAAGTCATCAATGCACCGTCAGTTTTGAACCAATACAATATAGTGGTGATTACCTCAACAACTATGTTGATCCTAACTATCACCAAGATTGGGGGTATCACCCGAATTTTTCATGGAGCTTCAATTATGATGACCAATACTACGCTCCAAATCCATCATACACACCGGAATTTTCATGTCCACCTCTATTGCCACAAGATGAAAAGCCAAATCCGAGGGATGTAATATTGAAGGGCGTAGCAAACCTAGAGGAGATGAGGATTAGCCAAGAGCTGTTAACCCAAAATTTTAATAATCAGATGGAACAACTCGTCACTACCTCAACCAATGGTCCTCAATACATGGCTTCCGAGACTGAAACAGAAAATTTACGGCTGGGGGAATTATTGTCCGAGATCAGAGTGATAAATAAGGAGTGGTGGATTAATCAAGAGAGGTCAAATCAAAATCTAAGGCGGAAAATCAAAATCTTGAGAATCAGATGGAGAAAATGACCAGAGCCTTAAACAACCACCCTCCAAACACTAGAATTTATGACATGGACGACGAAACTGACGGAGAACCCGAACTAAATTTAGGACTGAATGAGCCACAAGATACCGAAAGTGTGGAGACAATTGGGGATAATGAAATAGAGGTCGACGAATATCTAAATGGGTCTCCACCAAAGATCAAAGAGTCAGTCAGATTTGCAAAATCATGCCCAATTGGTAGTCAGGTCGTTGGCGAAGCTCTTGATGACATAAGAGCGAGTACAATTTTGAATCCATAGTGGGGTGAGAAAGAGAAGATAGACGAAGAGCCCATTGTGTATGGCAAGCTTCCATGCCCCAAAGTGATCACATACACAATGAAGAAAACACCTAGCTGTGGGACGATCTTGATTGAGATCATACCAAATCAAAGCATGCTAGGTGACTTTGATGCATTGGTCATCGCCTATGGGAACCTCCAAAAGGACAATTTGTTTCCGATGGATGGAGGGTTCCTCAACTTCCGAAGAGGAATTGGATAGCGTTGATATGACGCCCCCAAAATAGGTATACATCACCCATTCTGAGTCGCCAAATACATGGTACAAAAAGAACTACAACTTTATAAATACGATTGTCGTGTAAAATATGACAACACATAAACTATGAGTTTAAATACAAATATTGTCTTCTAAACAATATCCACACTCAAATAAGTCCTCATTACAATTATTGATACACTATTTTACAAAAAAATGAGGACTGGTAAACAACTGTCTAGAACCATCATTCCACACCCCGACTACTTTCCGCTATATTCTCGCCTCCTGAGAAAAATAGAATAAAAAGGAAAAGGGTGAGCTCAACTAGCCTAGTAAAGAATATTATGACTAAGATAATATACAACAAATTATCATTAGTCTTTAACAAGGAAAAATCTGATAAAATATAATAGACAACAAGTTTTAGATCATCAACTGCAGCGGAAACAACAATCCATTAGAAGAGTAAAGTAGAGAATGAAATCTACTATCATCTATAAATTTAAAAGTCAATCATCAATATTTTATCCCTGTAACATCAATCAATATACATCTTGAATCAAATATATTCATCTTTGCACTATAGGCCAAAGATATTTATTTGTATCACTAGTTGGTCTTGTTCATCTAAACACCTGTTCATCTTTGCACCACGAGCCAAAGATATTCATCAGTTAATCATTCATCTTTGCACTAGAGGCCAAAGTTATTTAGTAATATCATTATTTAAGACTGAGAATGATGAAAATATTTTAAAGAAAACGAATACAGTGAGACAAAAGAACAAATATTATGGATTCGTACTTCGGTTTATCCATATTCAAAAACACCCCATAATATACCATAGTAGAGTAAAATTTAGGAATAAATATCAAAACATGGATACAATCAAAGATAGTAACAAAAATAGACATCTAGGACAAAGAAGAGAAAATTTTAATTTTTCTGTGAATAGTGTCATATATGTGAATAGTGTCATATACGTGAATAGTAATCTCGACAAAAAAAAAGACAATAATTTCACAAGAAAAATCTTACTAATATTCCGACATAATGATATTGAAAGAAATAATATCATTTATAAAAAAATAACATCCCTTACCTCGAAAGAATAACACTTCTAGCTGGAATATCAGATATAATGCTGAAGGAAACTTGCACCGTATAGCAACACTCTAAATATCAAAATACTCACAAAATACGCTCGATAATATAGAGAGAGAAAACTTCAATTTCTGGTGTGATTTTCAATTCTAACCTAAGCACCCTATTTATAGGAAAATACTTAGAACACCGAAACAGAGAATTTAATAAAATAATAATATTTAAAAAAAAGTCTTAGCCAACCACATCATAATCTCAGCACACACAAGTGGGTCCCACCCACAAAAAAGTGTTTTTCATTAAAAAAATATTTTAAACTCCAAAAATTAATTATTTCGAAACTTCAATAATTCATAATAAATAGCACTTTTATCAGAAAATTCGAATCTTATGTCCATTTCATAGCAAATTCAATTCTCTACAACTTTGTAAGTTTAAGTTTTTCCAAATTCGAAGCAGAAATTGACCGAAATCCACATACGGACGATTTTACAGGCTATAATCAAATTTTAGTCAAAAATAGGGTCCACCAACATGTTTAACATGTTTTTAGCATTTATTGTAACAAAAATACTCTTCCTCCTCATTTATTCATATATCACACATTCATTGTAAAAATATCATCATTATTATATTATTATAATATAATAATATATTTAAATGAATTATTTTATCAGAAAAGATAAAATATCAATTTTTAACAATTGTCACTTTTCTAAAAATTCTTCCATTTATATCCACATAAATAAATATTTTTATTAGAATATAAGTCAATAATTAATTATTCACAAATAATATTAGAGAATCACAATACTGACAACCAAGCAGTTCCCAAGAAAGAGGGGGCATTCAGGTAAGAATTTCTCCTTACTGGAGCACAATTAAATAACCTCTATTAGACAGAACTTTTTAGGCATTGTCAATAATGTTATCTAATAATATTATTAAAATAATATGAATTATTGATCTAATAATAAGAAATACTGTATAGTGACCATTATTGAAACAACAATAATATAAAATATCAACGTATCAATTATTGAATCAATAAAATAAAATATTGAACAGTAATTACTGTAACAATTATTGAGTAGCGCCTTCTTACGTAAGAATCAATAATTGGTGCAATACCGCGTATTACTGTGTATTAACCACCGAGTATTTCAATAGCGTTAACGGTAACAACTACGCCGTTATTTATAAAATTTCATACTTGTCGTTTTCTTCATCCAATCTCTTTCCGTTATGGGGCCCACAAAAGGCTACGCCGTCGTACGAATATTCCCCGACAGTAAGAATATTCCACGACCAAACGAATATTTCCCAACAAAATGAATATTTTATAACCACTTGCTTATTTAAAATATTTGTGCACTTTTACCCATAACTAACCACATTAATCAAATCAACCCTTACTATTTCAAAATAATAAATAGAGGAAATTCCATTTTATTCATAAAAGTTGGGGTCTTACAACCTCCCCTCCTTATAAAAGTTCGTCCTCGAAATTGACGTACGTACCCGGTGTTTTGAAAAGGTGAGGATACCTCGTTTCATTTTCGTTCCAACTCCCAGGTCATTTCCTCAATAGCATGGTTCATCCACAAAACTTTGACTTGTGGTATAACCTTTGTTCGTAGTACATGCTCCTTCCTATCCAATATCTTGACAGGTACCTCCTCGTATGTTAAGTCTTCAGCTATCTCGTCTGGTTCTAACTCAATAATATGGTTTGGGTCTTTCACATATTTACGAAGTACAGATATGTGAAAAACACTATGAAAACGAGACATGCTTGGAGGTAATGCGAGTCTATAGGCCACATTTTCTATTCGATCAAGAATCAAAAATGGACTAATAAATCGTGGATTGAGCTTTTCTCTCTTCCCAAATCTTGTAACTCCCTTCCACGGAGCAACACGTAACAATACATGATCCCCAATATTAAATTTCACGTCCTTTCGATGAAGATCCGCATAACTCTTTTGTCGATCATGTGCTGTTTGTATACGTTGTTGGATCATTTGGATCTTTTCTGTAGTTATACGTACTAACTATGGTCCCAACAATGTTGCTTTATCCACCTCATCCCAACATACTGGAGAGCGACACTTTCGTTCATACAATGCTTCAAATGGAGTCACACATATACTTGCCTGATAACTTTTGTTGTAGGAGAATTCCACCAATGGTAAGTACTTATCCCAACTCCCTTTGAAGTCTAGAACACAGAGTCTTAATAGATCCTCAAGAGTTTGAATAGTCCTCTCTAATTGTCCATCCGTTTGAGGATGGTATTTCGAACTGAATCGTAAATCTGTGCCTATAGCTTTTCGCAAGCTAACCCAAAATCGTGAAGTGAATCTTAGGTCACGATCCGAAACTATAGATATTGGCATGCCATGTAACCTCACAATCTCATTCACGTACATACAAGCAAGACATTTAAGGGAATAAGTTTCTCGTACAGGCAAGAAATGAGTAGACTTGGTTAATCTATCATCAATAACCCAAATCGCATCTATGCCTTGAGAAACCTTGGGAAGACCTGTAACGAAATCCATGGTAATGTGTTCCCACTTCCACTTTGGAATCTCTAGTGGTTGAAGTGGACCCTTTGGCACTTGATGCTCTGCCTTTACACGTTGAAAAGTTAAACACCTCGAGATAAACTCCGCGATCTCTCTCTTTATATTGTTCCACCAAAATGTATGTCTTAGATCATGATAACTTTTGGTACTTCCAGGATGGATTGTAAACGGTGTATTGTGTGCCTCCATCATGATCTTGTACTTCAAATCAGAGTCGTTAGGAACACAAAGCCTGGAGTTGACTCGAAGTATTCCTTCTTCATCGATTCTTGCTTCTGGGATAACACCTTCTTATACTCTCTTCTTCATACGCATCAACTATGGGTCTGTGGCTTGAGCAACTTTAACTTTATCGATTAAAGTTGGTTCTATGCGTATACTTGACATCATCGCATGGGTCCCTAGAGTCTTGAACTCTATCTTCATCTTTTGTAAATCACACAAAATAGGCATTTGTGTTGATAGCACCGCACTCGTTCCTGCATATGATCTTCTACTTAATGTGTCAGCTACCACATTCGCTTTTCCAAGATGGTATTGAATGGTATGGTCGTAATCTTTCAATAGCTCAAGCTAACGTCATTGTCGCATGTTAAGTTCCTTTTGGGTGAAAAAATATTTGAGGCTTTTATAATCTGAATAGATCTCCACTTTCTCCCCATATAGATAGTGCCTCCAAATCTTTAGCGCGAAAATGACTGCTGCCAACTCTAGATCATGAGTAGGATAATTCTTCTCATATTCTTTAAGTTATCGTGAGGCATAGCTATGACTTTTTCATATTGCATGGGAACATATCCTAACCCTTTACCTAAAACATCGATGTAGATGACAAATTCTTCCAAACCAGATGGTATTGTCAGAATAGGTGCCGAAATGAGTCTCCTCTTGAGCTCTTGGAAACTCCAAATATTCCTTGAACGCACGGTTCATCATATCCATGAAAATCATAGGAGCATTAGTCAATCCAAAAGTAATGACTAAGAATTCATAATGCTCGTACCGAGTTCTGAAGGCAGTCTTCGGAATATCTTCATTTTTAATCTTCAGCTGATGATATCCAGAACGAAGATCGATCTTTAAAAAGAATTATGATCCTTGCAACTAGTCAAACAGGTCATCAATGCGAGGTAGCGGATACCTATTCTTGATGGTGACATGGTTCAATTCTCGGTAGTCAGTACAAAGTCGCATACTCCTATCTTTCTTCTTTACGAATAAAATAGGAGCACCCCAAGGAGATGTACTAGGACTAATGAAACCGATGTCCAACAAATCTTGTAGTTGAACCTTTAACTCCTAAAGTTCAATAGGAGCCATTTGATATGGAATTTTAGAAATGGGCTTTGTACCAAGTTTAAGGTCAATAAAGAATTCAACTTCACGTTCTGGGGGTAGACCGGAAAGTTCTTTAGGAAATACATTAGGAAATTCACTAACAACAGAAATATTATTCAAACCTGACGTGTCTTTATTCAAATCCATAACATTGGCTAAGAAAGCTTAACATCTGTTTTTCAATAAATGAATGTCTTTATGGCTTGATATGACAGTGATTGATTTTAGTGGTTTAGTTGCTTGAATTCGTATAACAGGTTGGTTAGAAATATGAAAACTAACAACCTTACGAAAATAATCAATTTTGGCATGATGAGTAGTTAACCAATCAATCCCTAAAATTACATCAAATGCAAGTATTTTTAAAGAGATAAGATCAACAGGTAATGTGATGGTACTAACTTGGATCAAGCAAGATATATAAACAGTGGATGTAATGAAAGTTTCTCCTAATGGAGTCTCAACAGATAAGTCAAAGTCTAATTTCTCCGGAGTCAAGTTCAAACGTTGAGCACAAGTAGGAGAGATAAAAGAATGGGTTGAACCGGTATCTAGTAAGGTATAAACTTCGCAAGAGTTTATGATTTTCTTACCCGTGATCACCTCGTTAGGGTTCCTCGCCTTTTGGCCAGTCACGACAAACGCTCTTCCAGGAACCGCTGACTTTGACTTTTCTGGGATAACTTTTGAAGTTACCATCCCCGCTGGACTTGATTTCGCTACAGAACAATCTCGACCTATATGACCTTCCTTTTCACAGTTATAATATACCTTGGATTGTTGTGGGCAGTTTGGGCTGATGTGTCCCTCTTTCCCACATTTATAACATACGACCGGTGATCGTTCTCCTCCCCTAGAAATAGTTAATGTTGGTGCTGACGTCTTCACGTTGTCATTATTGTACCTTCTCTTTTTGAAATCTCCCCCAGACTCGCTTCTTATGCTATCATGGCCACGATTACCACCAGAGTGGTTACCGCTTTTGTCCGTTTTCTTTCCTCCCTGCTGGTTATCATTGCTCCGATGACTGCTACCACCGGTCTGACCCTGGTTGTGGTCCCTCGGTTGAACATACTCATTATCTCGCTCTAATAATTGAGCTCTGTTGAAAACATTTGAATATTGAGAAAATTTATGAGAAATGAGGTATTAATGAATGTCGGGTTTCAAACTTCTCAGAAACATCCGTGTCTTACGTTCCTCATTCTCTACCAAATGAGGTGCAAACCTGGATAACTCCATAAACTTCGCCTCATACTGGGACACTGTCATGTTGTTCTGTTCCAGTCTAATAAACTCTACCTCCTTCATATGACGAATACTTTCAAGAAAGTACTTGTCATTGAATAGTTTCTGAAATGTTTCCCAAGACATATTGAGTGTGGCTGGCTGAGTACGCTTCACAGATTCCCACCAGTAATCTGCCTCACCACGGAACATAAAGGTGGCGAATGGAACCTTCTGTTCCTCCGTGCATCCCAAGACATCAATTATCTAGGTAATTTGCTTGACCCACATTTTTGCCTTAATTGGATTCGGCTTTCCCTAGAATTCTGATGGTCCCAACTCTTTGAAATGCTTGCCTATGACAAACTGCGCGTTGTTATCATTTCCACCCATATTTGCTACACGAGTCACCCTCGTCTGATTTTGTATGAACTGTAAAAAGTTTCTAAACATCCCATCATTCATCGTCTGATCAGTGGTGTTGTTTACAGGAGGAACATTGTCGTCCCGTTGTACAATCTCCTGATTGATGATTAAAGGTGTTTCACAGTCTCATTCACTCCATCGTTAACATTCTCAGCTGTCATTTTTAAATACTGCTAAAAAAAGTTTTAATTAAAGAAATTGACATGCAACACAATAACCCTATACTCTGACCAACCAACAAATAAGCTTAAGTAGGATATACTAGCGAAGGATTTACTCGTCTCTCCCCTCCTAGTTTATTTCCCGATCTCTGCCAGAGACCATATCCCTAAGCTCTGATACCAACTGTGACGCCCCCAAAATAGGTATACATCACCCATTCTGAGTCACCAAATACATGGTACAAAAATAACTACAACTTTATAAATACGATTGTCGTGTAAAATATGACAACACATAAACTATGAGTTTAAATACAAATATTATCTTCTAAACAATATCCACACTCAAATAAGTCCTCATTACAATTATTGATACACTATTTTACAAAATAGTGAGGACTGCTAAACAACTGTCTAGAACCATCATTCCATACCCCGACTACTTCCCGCTATATTCTTGCCTCCTGGGAAAAATACAACAAAAAGAAAAGGGTAAGCTCAACTAGCCCAGTAAAGAATATTATGACTAAGATAATATATAACAAATTATCATTAGTCTTCAACAAGGAAAAATCTGATAAAATATAATAGACAACAAGTTTTAGATCAACAACTGCAGCGGAAACAACAATCTATTAGACGAGTCAAGTAGATAATGAAATCTACTATCATCTATGAATTTAAAAGTCCATCATCAATATTTTATCTATGTAACATCAATTAATATACATCTTGAATCAAATATATTCATCTTTACACTACATGCCAAAGATATTTATATGTATCACTAGGTGGTCATGTTCATCTAAACACTTGTTCATCTTTGCACTACAGACCAAAGATATTCATCAATTAATCATTCATCTTTGCACTAGAGGCCAAAGATATTCAGTAATATCATCATTTAGGACTGAGAATGATGAAAATATTTTAATGAAAACGAATACAGTGAGACAAAAGAACAAATATTATGGATTCGTACTTCGGTTTATCCACGTTCAAAAAACACCCCATAATATACCATAGTGGAGTAAAATTTAAGAATAAAGATCAAAACATTGATACAATCAAAGATAGTAACAAAAATAGACATCTAGGACAAAGAAGATAAAATTTTAATTTTTCTGTGAATAGTGTCGTATATGTGAATAGTAATCTCGACACAAAAAGACAAGAATTTTACAAGAAAAATCTTACCAATATTCCGGCATAATGATATTAAAAGAAATAATATCATTTATAAAAAAATATTATCCCTTACCTCGAAAGAATAGTACTTCTAGCTGGAATATCAGATATAATACTGAAGAAAACTTGCACTGTATAGCAACACTCAAAGTATCAAAATACTCACAAAATACGCTCGATAATATAGAGAGAGAAAACTTCAATTTCTGGTGTGATTTTCAATTATAACCTAAGCACCCTATTTATAGAAAAATGTTTAGAACACCAAAGTAGAAAATTTAATAAAATAATAATATTTAAAAAAATTTCTTTAGTCCATCACATCATAATCTCAGCAGACACAAGTGGGTCCCACCCACAAAAAAACATTTTTCATTAAAAATATTTTAAACTCTAAAAATCAATTATTCCAGAACTTCAATAATTCATAATAAATGCCCTTCTATTAGAAAAATTCGAATCTTATGTCCATTTCATAGAAAATTCAGTTCTCTACAACTTTGTAAGTTTAAGTTTTTCTAAATTCAAAGCAAAAATTGACCGAAATCCACATACGGACGATTTTATAGGCTATAATCAAATTTCAGTCAAAAATAGGGTCCACCAACATGTTTAACATGTTTTTAGCATTTATTATAACAAAAATACTCTTCCTCTTCATTTATTCGTATATCATACATTCATTATAAAAATATCACCATTGTTATATTATTATAATATATTAATATATTTAAATAAATTATTTTATCAAAAAAGATAAAATATCAATTTTCAACAATTGTCACTTTTCTAAAAATTTCTCCATTTATATCCACATAAATAAATATTTTTCTTATCATATAAATCAATAATTAATTATTCACAAATAATATTACATAATCACAATACTGACAACCAGGCTATTCCTAGGAAAGAGGGGGCCTTCTGGTAAGAATTTCTCCTTACTGGCGCGCAATTAAATAACATCTCCTAGACAAAATTTTCTAGACATTGTCAATAATATTATCTAATAATATTATTAAAATAATATGAATTATTGATCTGATAATAGGAAATACTGTGTAGTGACAATTATTGAAACAACAATAATATAAAATATCAACGTAGCAATTATTGAATCAATAAAATAAAATATTGAACAGTAATTACTATAACAATTATTAAGTAGTGCCTTCTTACGTAAGAATCAATAATTGGTGCAATACCGCATATTATTGTGTTTTAACCACTGGGTATTCCAACAGTGTTAACGGTAACAACTACGCCGTTATTTGGCGTAGATTTATAAAAACTCTTACTTGTCGTTTTTTTCATCCGATCGCTTTCCGTTATGGGACCCACAAAAGGCTGCTCTGTCGTACGAATATTTCCCGACAAAATGAATATTTTATAACCACTTGCTTATTTAAAATATTTGTGCATTTTTACCCATAACTAATCACATTAATCAAATCAACCCTTACTATTTCAAAATAATAAATAGAGAAAATTTCATTTTATTCATAAAAGTTGGGGTCTTACAGTTGACAAGACAAAGTCCGGCTGAAGGACTATAAATCAAGCGCTTATTGGGAGGCAACCCAAGTTTAATTTTTATTTTTAGTTTTTATAGGTTTCATATTAGTTGATAGATTTTTTTTTTCATTTTTTTTAGGATTTAATAAGCTTGCTTCTATCATATTCACAAGTTATGCAAGTCAAATTCAACTGTGGTGCCCAATTTATTCCATGTGCCTGACCTATTCTCCAAACATAGCAGACAAGGAGGATGATTGCTATATTTTCAGGGAAGTCCTCTGCTTTACTTTTTTTTATTTCAGCCATTGAGGACAATGTCTAGTTTAAGTTTGGGGGGCATTTTAGTGTCGTATTGCATATAGTTAGTTATTTACATTGTAGTTCGTATAGTTACATTTAATTTTTGCATTCAGTTTCTTGAAAAAAAAATTGAAAAATTGAAAAATTAGTTGTCAGTTTACTATGTTTATATATCATTTAGTACATCTTGCATGAGTCCAGCTGTTTGATATTTACAGTTTGTTTTGGCCAATGATGAGATTGAAATTGGGTAGACAAGTATAGTACTGACTATTAGAGCTTTGATGTGATTTCTTGTTCTGAATTGAGTCTTTTTCTGTTTGAAACTGGTATAATAAAGATAGCACAGTAAAAGTAATTTGTTGATTGATTGAGTTTAAATTGATATATAATGAAATTCTAAAGGATAATATTAGTTTGAATGAAAGAATGACAAGAATAAGTAGTGATGACTAAAGTTAGACAAGAACCTAAGTTTGGGGGAATATTTTGGGTATATAAGCTAGAAAAAAAAAAGAAAACAAAATTATGAATAAACACTGTGGCGTGCTTGTCTAGTTTTGTGGCATTTATTACTTGAGTAAGTAAGCCTGAGGGGATTGTCTTTACACCTAGCGCCCTAAGGTTTTAATGGTCTGGGAGTCGTTGGTCGAAAGCTCGTTAAGGTGGCATTGAAAAGCCTAAGAAAATAAGACATTGCATAGCTCTGTGTACATAAAAAAAAGAAAAAAATGAATAAAATGGGAAATAAGAGTAAAAAGCCCCCGTAAATGAAAAACAAAGCATAAGTATCCCATGTTGACCCTCGATATTGATAATTATTTGATTTTAGTTGGACCTAACTTATTTTTTAATTTCTTGAGTTTATACTGTATGATGCCTTCGAAGAGACTTGTTACGTGTTAAATTTAATTTTATATCAGTTAACATTGTTGTGGAGCACACACACACACACACACTATATTAGTGATAATAGTCTAAGATTTGATGATTGATTGGAAAATTAATGATTTGTTTTGATATGATGTATTATCATGTTTACTTGATTTCTCTATGGTCGGTTGAATAGACTTATTTCTGTCACTATTGCTGGATTCAAAGGCATGTAGATTAGTTGCATTGCATAGCATTGTTGTTTTGTATTTTTGCTTGAGGACAAGCAAAGGTTTAAGTTTAGGGGTATTTGATAAGTAGGCTTTATACCTACTTATCCGGTATCTGTTACTTAAATTAGTTGCTCAAACTTATATTTCTTAGTTACTTTTCATGCATTTTGTGTTCGTTTTTTAGATTATATGCGTGGGTATGAAAATGAAAGAAAAAGGCGACTATTGGCATGAAAAAGTAAGGGAAAACAATTCGGACATTTTTGGACTAAAATACGTAAGCAAATGCAAGAAGGGAAGATTGAAGGACTTTTAACACTAAGTTGGATGCATGTTCTTGGCTTGAAACTTGGATTTTATTGTGGATCAACTTCTTAGCTTTTCGGAACATCTTAAATTGTCTCAATCGGAGTTCAGATGCGAGAGTAATGGCCTTTTTATCAACAAAGATCAAAGCTAATAGTTGTCATGCTTGCCATTTACATAGCATCTACTTCAAACTCGATTTCCACCATGATCCAATCCGAATCTGTCAAATCTCAAAGAATTAAAGTTGTAGAGCTCGTCGATATCTTCGATTTGATAGGTGGCAAGCCTCATAACTTTTTACGGATAAAAAGTTATGGCCGTTTTACCAGAGGACATTCTAGCAGAAAAATTTCAAGAAGGACCACCACTAGGGCGGGCTGTTTAAACCTATTAACCTCAGCCGAGGGGGGGTTACGGGCTGTAAATCAATGGTAAAACAAGCCGGGGCGGGTTTTTTGTGAAGGAAACCCCCGCCAGGGTAGGGGTATGGGCCAGAACACGTTTTTAATGCGTTTTGGGTCGAATTTTAATACATTTTGACTACAAATTGGAATGGGTTTGTTCCTAAGCTAAAATTAAGACTTGTAACCTATAAATACAAGATGGGAGGCATAAAATAGGGAGGATTCTATTTAGATTAAATTAGAGTAGAATAGGAAAAAATACTAGTTTTTATGAGATTTAAAGATTAAAGCAACTTGGAGACCATTGAAGATTCAAAGTAGGAGCAAGGAGGGAGCATCAAATTTACAGACAATGGATTCTATCTTTCTTTCTTCTTCTAATGTGTATTCAAATGTGGATTCTTAGTTTTAATTCGATGAACTAATTCATTGTTTGAGATTACAATGGATCTTATTGTGTAGTTTATTTTATTAGTATTCGCTATCAATTATTATGTTCTATTGTGAGGATTGTCTATTGTGATTTGGACTTAATTATTTAATTGATTGGCCATCAATTATCGTGATAATCTATATGAACTCGAGAGATGAAGTATAGATTTAGATCTGATCATTATAACATATGTTTGTGATTTCTGTACAGATGAAATTCATGATTCGTGTTTAGGATAGAGATATGCCTTTACGCCATATGTAATCTTATAAAGAACTTGTGCTTTAAATTCTTTTTAGTTGTAATTCACATAGAGATATAGTGGATTAGTTAATTAGGGTGTCTTGCTTAATTCTATCATCTGTGGATTTTAGTGAGTATGCGTATTATGCATCGAGAGGTGGTTATATTTGCTTTAGTGTTCTTGATTAACAATTTAGGATAGAGAATAATTGATGAGAAGTGTGTTAACTTAATTGAAGCAATAAGTGAAGTTGTGATCTTAAATCTCCGTAATCTTAATTTAACTAGTGGTAATTAAAATTAGTTTACTTATAAATCGAAATTCATTAATTTAAATAAGATTGAGTTGGTTATGAGTTAGTACTTGGTGATTTTTATTAAACAATTCCTAGTGGGAATGATACTCTACTTTCACTTTATTACTTGTTGACCACGTATACTTGCATGTTGTGTGTAATTAGATTTTACCCAACAGTTATGTGACCGCGAGAGTGGGAGTGATATTGACATACTCTATTAGCATCAAACCTCTTTGAGCGTGGGTTGATTGGAGGTAGTAGTGCTGTGATTTTTTCCTCATTAATCAGCATATGCAATATCTATTCCATCGGTTGGCCTAAATAGGTGAATTCCCTTTTATTGACGAAATCCCGAAGGGCTTGATCTTTTGCTTTTCTAGCAAGCTTTTCCTCCCATGTTTCACCTTCTGGAATATGGGATGGAGGGTTTGTTATAAGAGGAATGAGGCTAGCATGCTCCTGACTGAATAATTAACGTGTGACTTGGTGCTGGTGAACCACCAGTTCTGCCAATTGATTGACTTGGTCACCAAAAGCCTTCATTTCCCATTCCATCATGAACTAGAACTGTGAATAATCCTATTACTTAGAATTATCCTTGTTGGTTTGGGATGAACCACCCACATAGTTGGAGCTCTGTCCACTACTCCAGTTAATCATGTTAACCTCCTCTACCTTATGTTGAGGAAGAGGGATGTCTTGAACATGAGGTTGGTCGGGTTTGGTTACCACAATCTCACCATTGTCAATTAAATCTTGTATTTTATGCTTAATGGCCTAACAATCACGTGTGTCATGGCCTGGAGCTCCAGCATTGTAAGCACATGTCTTGCTTGCATGAAAACCTTTTTGTGACAACCCGAAAAATCGAATTGTCCAAAATTTAAGTTTAAAGAATTAGTTATTAATAAAATAAATTTTTATTAATAATATTTTATGCTATGTGTTTATTAAACGTTCTAGAACCTAGGATGATTATATGACGGGAGGATTCTGGCTACGAGCTAGACTGAACGAGTAAGAATTTTTAAGACGAAAATATTTTTGAGAAAAAGACGAAATAGACATTATTCACCTGACGAAACCTAATGGTTAAGGTTTGAATAACCTAAGCCTTTTCGAGAGATCGGTATGTCGAAATGACATTCCGTCGAAAGATTTGACGATAATATATCGTGAAAAGCTAAGTAAGCCGATAAAAGTTTTTCTTGTAAAATGTGCATAAATCGGGCAAAATAAAAATGATGAAAAGTATTGTTATGTACTTTTCATTCGTTTAGCTACATTAGGGAAAAACGTGAAAGAAAACACTTAACATTAACAAGTGTTTTTTAATTTTTTTAGAGTTTTGAAGAATGCGTAAAAGTTAATCTGTAAAGGAAATATGAGTTTCGTAATGAATTTGAACGATCCTAATGAATCATATGAATGATTCAGTGAAATTAGTAAGGAATGGTGTTTTATAACACCAAATTCTAAGAAAAAGTGAAATAATAATCAAAGTATGGATTAAAAAATGAAGAACGCGAAGAACACGCGAAGAACACGATGAACACGAAGAACGTTGTTGATGGACAAATTTAAAACCATCGTAGTTAGAACTTGTTGTTGATGGATAAGTTTAAAACTATCACGTATAAGTTAGATGCGTATTGCTTGGTTAGGAACGGTAGAAACGTTCATGAAGAACGGATTTCACTTAACTATAACAAAGTGATGGCGAAAATTTTGTAAGAGATGAACGAAAAGTAGAAAGTATGTAAATGAACCCGAATGTGTAGGGTTTCATAAGAATGTAAGAAAACGTAGAAAACGTGAGTCGTGGACTTAAGAACGAACGTGTTCCAAGTTCAAACGAACGAAAAACATTAATAACATAAAACTACAAAAGGATGAAGTTTAAGCCAATTGAATGGCATGTTAATAGATTCAGAATGAATTTTTGTCTGAGGGAAGTTGAAGTACGTAAGATAAGGAAGAGAATGGCTTTGGAATGACCTCGTTCCGAGTAATAACGAAGAAGTTATGAGATTGTGAAGTAAGCGTCTCAAACATGTTTAACACTTAGAATTTTTTTCTGAGTTTTAGAACTGGCGCCGCAGCGCCAGTTATGCCTTAGGAGGCGGTGCCGCAGTGCCAGCCCGGGGACAAAGGTTGTAGTGTCCCCAAATCCGAGTACTAATCACCACGAATCTGGTACACTAATTCTATAACTATTGCGGAAGATATAAATATAAATTGTTTATACAATAAACTTTTACACATAATCCCCAAGGTCTGTAACCTTAACTTAATACATGAATTCAATATCCTACACGACTTACAATGTCATTCGCATCACAAAATTTAATAATTTTAACTGCATAATAATCCAATTCTGGAATTTTCCTTGCCTTTGCCTGTATCCGAACTTTCGTCTTAATCTAAAAATTTTATTATGATATAGCAAGGGTGAACAACAATTTTGCTCAGCAAGTTAAGTTCAAATGAAGATATGTTATGATTGAAAAGGAATAATAAGCTAACAAATTTTCAACAATATAATGATTATGAAAGAACATGAATCAATTTCAAAGATTGAATGACTGAACCAATAATGCTGACTGGTCAACAATGACCATAAACAATTTTAAATAAACCTTATGGTAATGAAGGTGATCAGCCTTTCATACCTGATGAACATATGCAATATGCACTAAAGTGCAAATCAATAATCAGTATAGATGTGAAGAATCAACAATAATTATTCATTAACATGCTTTGAAAAATTACAACTCAAGTTTGAGTTGGGAAACTTGTCTTTACCGTTGAATACCGCTAAGCAATCTAATTTAATCTCTTATGAAATACCTATCATTAATAAAATCGATCCTCCAATTAGCATAATATATTTTATCTCACAACACTATTACTCATATAATAAATTACCTAACATTTAGCCACATAATCAAACGTTGAATAATTCTTTAACTCACTAGTAATATTATCGTCATTTGATAATATTATTATCACATAACCATCATCTTAAATTCTCGTCTAATATTATTAATCTTTTAATAATATTTTATTTACTTCTCAATTTCTTAGTAATATCTTAATCATTTACAAATATTATTAATCATTTAATAATATTTTAATCACCTTCTAATATTACTAATCATTTAATAATATTTAAATCTCTTATTAATATAAATAATAAAAGTTTCATACATTTTAATATGTAAATATTTCACATCATGAAGCTTAAACCATTTATATTCCATTTAAGAAATATCTTTTACCTTTACTTACAAATTCGGGGTTTAAACAACTAATATATAGCTTCTATAGTAAAATTCAATTTATTATATTATTTCTTTAATTTAAATAATTTTTATATTATTTTATTCATTCATGAGTCAACACAGACCATTTTCTCATATATACACATTTTATTCTGCTAGCACATTCGCTTTAATTTTCGTTTTACGAATATTCACATTTTCGCTATATATATATATATATATATATATATATATATATATATATATATATATTAATCAGCTCAAAAACCTCACTTTGTACTCTGAAAACCCAAAATATCATTTTTATAATTAATATAATTTTTCAAAGGTTTCACGTTATTCGTTGCAGCACAAAATAATCTTGTAGGCAACTATAGGTTTTATTTCGCTTAAGTATGTAGTTTATATTTTTCAGATATTTTTATTGCTTTATTTATGCCTGAAATGAAGTTTCTCGACATAAAATATCACTTATAGTCAAATCTCGCCCCGTAGGACTTGAATAGATTTATTATGACTTATAATTTTTCTGGAACGTCGAACGTCAAAGTCGCTCGACGCACCGACGCTCGGCGATCACTCAAAATTTAGTTCTGACATGCATGTTCGCTTGTTTTTAACTTTCAAATCATAAGTTATATAACATCGTAATTTTGGGCATTTATAGACCTTATGGCGTAATATTTTACAAAAATTTCTAACCGTGAAAACGGATCATGGAACTCATCAAAATAGAGCGTCAAAAAGCATGTCAGGTAGCTGCCCAGCAACGCAGCGCGGCGCCGCACACCCAGCGCGCGCACGCTGCTGCGCAGCAGCGTTGTCACTTCGCCGCTCGCATACCAAATCCGCTATTTTGCAAATTTCGTACGCGTTGCTTGTTAATCGAATTGATCCCATTTTTGGATATGTTTTTCGTATCATATGAGACTATTTTTAAAAAATATGAAACCTACATTTCGGGTTCATTAAGCAGTCCAAATAATTAGCCAAAAGTGTACTTTCATTACGGTTTTCACTTTTTCCCAGTTTTACCCTCTCTCGCTAAAATAGTCATAACTTTTTCGTTTCAAAATATTTTTGAGCGATTCTTGAGCTCACGCGAAGCTAACTTCTGGGACTACAACTTTTATTCTTTGACCTTTTCCAAATTCAAAACACAGAATTTCAAAAATTCCGTGTAAAGTGACTGACCCGAGTTGGTTTTCAAGTTTTGACTCGGTTACTTTAAAATAGCATAACTTGTTGCTCTAAAGTCGGAATTTGTCCGTTCTGGAGTCTATAGAAAGCTTATTCAATGTACTATAACATACCAAAAGTCCATAATTTTATGGAACATTTAACTAATCCCGAAATTTCCTTTTTGTGGCAGCAATCCACTAATTTTCTAAGTTTTTTAAAAACTGTTTTGCTTTTCTTTCTTTGGAACAAACTTTTAACATCTAAAATGTTTAGATCTACACATAACACATCATAAAACATGTAGATCTAAAGTTTTTGAAGTTCAATAAACATAACTTTTATATTTTGTAAAACAACCAAAATAAATCTCATGGAACAAATTAAAAGTTAGAAATTTTATACCTTTTGTGCTCTTCTTTTTCTTCCAACATAGATTTGAAGGTTATGTAGTATGGAAGAAATCCTCTCTACTTTCCTCTTAGGGGTTGCTGACTACCTCTTCTCTTTCTCTTCTCTCTTTTGTTTTGTTTTGCTAGCTTTGCTTTCTCTCTCTCTAATCTTTCATATCTACCAAATATTTTCTCTTTCTCTTTCCTATCCTATAAGATATGTAAGGGGGATAAATGTTTTTTCAGTCATTGTACTATAGGTCAACTTACAGACGGATAACTAAATTTTTTTTCTTACAGTCAACTCACTGTACTCGACTTTTCTAACAAAAAGTTAAAAAAACCGTTAAAAGCTTTGACTTTAACGGAACGGTGCTGAATCAGCAACTGAGTTGTCCAAAAAAAACTTATCTGGCAGTTAGTATGTGATGTGGCAAAGATTATGTGGATTTGGAGAAATTGTTTTAAGAAAAATGGGAAAAATATTTTAAAGTATAATATAAATTTAAAATTTTTGCCAAAAGATATGAGAAAAAATAATATATATATATATATATATATATATATATATATATATATATATATATATATATTGTAATTAATATCAAATAAAATTTTATTTATAATTAAGCCATTTATAAAATATAAAAACTAAAAGTTTGCTAATATATTTAATTTTTTTTAATAAAAGTAATTATTTTTTTTATTAAAAAAACTAGGTTTTTAATTATTTTTATTTAAAAAAAGTGCGATTTTTTTTATTTTTATTAAAAAAAATTCATTTTTTATTTTATTTTTATAAAAAGAAAAAAATTTCTTTTTTTATTTTCATTAAAAAAATTGTTTTTTTTTATTTTTATTAAACATACTGCGTTTTTATTTTATTTTAATAAAAAAATAGCTTTTTTTATCTTTATTAAAAATAATTATTTTTATTAAAAAACACTACGTTTTATTTATTTTTTTGAATAAAAAAATAATAATAATTATTATTTTTTAATAAATAATAATTATTTTTTTTATTCAAAAAAAAACAAATCGCAATTTTTTTTAATAAAAATTAAAAAAATGCTATTTTTTATTAAAATAAAATAAAATAAAAACGCAGGTTTTTTTAAAAAAAATAAAAAACTTTAATTTAAAAAATTGTTTTTTTAATAAAAATAAAAAAATGCAGTTTTTTTCTTTTTATAAAAATAAAATTAAAAAATGTTTTTTTTAAAAAAATAAAACGCAGCTTTTGTTAATAAAAATATATATTTTTCCTTTTTATTAAAAAAACGTAGTTTTTTTAATAAAAATAATTATTTTTAATAAAAATCGTAGTTTTTTTAATAAAAATAATTAAAAACGCAGTTTTTTTTAATAAAAAAATAGTTACTTTTATTAAAAAAATATATATATATTAGCAAACTTTTAGTTTTTATATTTTATAGATGGCTTAATTATAAATAAAATTTTATTTGATATTAATTACAAAAATAATTAAATATTTTTTTTTATTTTTTTTCTTATTTTTTGGCTAATTTTTTAAATTTATATTATACTTTAAAATATTTTTTTTCCATTTTTTCATAATTTTTTTCCTCCAAATCCACATAATCTTTGCCACATCACATACTAACTGCCACATAAGCTTTTTTTGGACAACTCAGCAGCTGACTCAGCACCGTTCCGTTAAAGTCAAAGCTTTTAACGGTTTTTTTAACTTTTTGTTAGAAAAGTAGAGTACAGTGAGTTGACTGTAAGAAAAAAAAGTTCAGTTATCCATCTGTAAGTCGACCTATAGTACAGTGACTGAAAAAACATTTATCCCATATGTAATGTGGCAAAGAAAATTATTTAGCATGTGATACTACTCCCTCCTTGACCGAGTGTCACTCCCTTCTTTGCCCAATTTTTTATTTGTTATTTGTTTTCTCTCTCATATCTTAAGTTGTTTGCATACTCTTGCAAAATATATAATGGCTAGAGACTTTAGGAGTGACACATAAGGGAAGAGTGTAAAAAAAAAATTACTCCACCTACTAATTACTCCTGCCTTTACACGGACCATGCCACATTTTTGGCCCAATCTTTACATTTGGCTTAATAATTAAATAATTAATTCAACTATTATTTTATTGCTTTTGTTAAGTAATTAATTACCCAATCTTAGTAACTTAATTTAATCAAACAAGTTACTACATAAATCTCCTTAAACTATTTTACCCTCATGAAATCATATAATTTATATAAACTCATATTTGATATATAAATTATAAAACATAACATAACATACTTAGATTACATATTTATTTTATAAATACAAAATAAATATGCTACACATAATTTCTTATGTGAATACAATTATTTACATACCCAAAATATTATAATATAAAATCCTTACCTATTTTCTAGTCTAGCTCTTATTATTGAACCTTAATTTAATCAATTAAGGTTTTAAATAAATTGTCTCAATTCTCGAGTCGTCACATTCACCCATTCTTCTAAGAACTTTGTCTCCGAAAGTCACTAGAAATTACAACCTACTACAACCTACAACATTCATTCATACCATCACATGCTACCCAAACATCACTCACAAGAGTTAAAATTTTCAAATCCTGTTAAGGAGTCATATAGACCATGAGCTTTCATTTTTGAAAAGGTTATACAGATATTCATCCGCAAACCGTCATGTCTTACGGACACGGTGGGTGATCAGCCCGTTATGCCATTTACTGATCAGGTACTGCTTGTTAGAACGATTTTTCCGTTCATCATAACCGCCTTGGGCACAAAAATTTCCCAATTTTGGGATGTCTACCTGAGTCTTTATAGAATTCCGCACCAAAACAATTCGGTTAGGGAAATTTTCAAAAAAACGCTTTGAATTTCATAAACGTTTATCTAGCTGAATCAAATAACTCAGACTCATACAAATAATTCAATTTGAATCAAAACATTTATGTATAGCCAAACCTCATTGGCAATTAATTATCTAAAAAAAATATTTTGAAAATGACGTCATGATACCGTATTGTGTTAACAGCCCGTTTGAGGATTCCGTCACTGTGACTTTGTTATAACACATCATACAATAGTGGGACAACGATTTTTAGATCTAATTCAACACTAAGTATTCATGTACTTATAACTCCATCATTTTTTATCATCTCTGCACCAGGTTACATGATGCATTAATGATAAATAAAATACATTTTGATATTTCAAATCATTGTCGTCTAGCCAAAACAAGTAGCATAGACTATTCTTTAAACAGTTCAAAAAATATTGCAAATCAGTTTTATCATCTCAACAGGTAACAATGTGTCAATGACCCGAAGTCCACACATACACAATCGTCACTAGGAGTTGAGAATAAAAATTCATTTTTTAAAAGGCACATAATGCGTATTTAGCTTGATGTCAAAAATTTCGAAGTCTATCATAGCTAGAAGATTTAGAAAACCTACACTTCTACTAATGATCCATTGCTTAATAATTCTATCTAGTCCTATTATGCTCAATACTCCATTCACACTTAATTATACCCTAGTTCATCAAATTTACCACACATTATGAGTACAGGAATTTTCCACAATAATATGAGTTTAAGAATTTATCATAGTCAGACCATAGGCGTCCATTCGCCGAGGGGTTCAAAAACATACCATACGATTATGAGTCACGAACTTACCGTAAGTATAAGTTTTAAGAACTCGCACATAATCTTATAATCTCTACCAATCTGTTATATACATGAAAAAAGAATCATATTCTCCACATGTATATAGCAAACAGCGCGACACAGACATTTCAATGATTATTGTTGGGTAAATTCTAATTACACACAATACGCAAGTATACGTGGTCAACAAGTAGTATAGTAATGCGTAGAATATCATTCCCATGAGGACAAATTAACAAGAAATTTAACTTCACAACTACCAATTTTCTATTAATCCTAATTCTATTAAACTATTCAATTCAATGGTTTAAAATTATATAAACTAAATTAATAAATAAACAAATTATCACAAAACAATCACAAATATCAAAATCCAAAATTTCAAACAATTGATAGAGAATTAGACTTATGATTTCACCCTAAGCTTCACTCTAATTTTTAACCCTTTATTCCAATTCAACTCAATATCCCAGTTTATTAATCAAGAACACGAACGTAGTACTAACCACCTCTCGATGCACTAATACCGTATTAACATCAATCCACAATTAAGATAGAAATCTGTTAAACACCTTAATCAACTAACCCACTATATCTCTATGTGAATTACACTTGAAAAAGGTTTAAGAATAAGTCTCTATCCGATTACATGCGATGTCAAGCATATCTCTACCTTGACATTCATCAAGATTAAGCTATTCACAAAATTCATGAACACATGCTATATTAACTAAGTCTAGATTTGAATATCCTCTCGATTCCATCCAATCCCATAAAGAATTTTTGATTAGGCAACTCATAGATTCAAGCTCAAATCAATATAGATAAATTGAAAATACTTTATTGAACTAAAAATCAAAGTTATAAAATCATCGTTCCACCCAATAATCCATCATAAGCCTAATAAGCGAATTAGTTCATAACGAATGAAATAACAACTGAATAATCTAACAAAAACATCCTTGCAATTACAAATAAAAGACTATAGAGAAGAATAATGATGAACACCCTCCATGTAGCCTAGAATTGCAATTGTCACAAAAAATCTCGTCAAATTACTCCTCTAAAGCTTGTACTCAAATCCTAGAATTAATCTCTATATTATACTTTTTGTGATACTTAATTTGTTGTTTCTAGCGTAATATTTATCTCCCCTTCTATTCTGGCCGAAGTCCCCCCTTCTTAGAGTCCATACGCCTCACAACAGTCCCAAAACCATGTGGCAGTAGAGTTCAATCAGCAGCAGGAGACTGCAGGAATCAGCACCCCAGCCCCGACGGGGGGTACAAGGCAATTATAGCCCGCCCCGGAGGGCATGTCCATTGCTAACGAAATTTTTCCACTTCATGCATTTTTCCAACTTTGCTCCAAAAGACTGCCTTCCTTCACCACTTGCCTCCATAACCACCCTACACATAAAAGAACTTGAAACAAGTGAAAATGAACACAAAACAAGAAGATAACTACGAATTTAAACTTGAAATGAACATCAATTCGTGTATATTAAATCCACTTATCAAAATCCCCTAAACTTAAACTGTACTGGTCCTCGAGCACAAAACAAACTACATGCTATGCAATGCAATGAGATAAAATAAATATAAACTAAATGCCTTCGAATCTAACAATATCACAGAATCAAAAATTTTCCCATCGACCTCAGAGAAAACAAGCAACTCTACAATATGAATCATCAAAACCAATCCACAGTTTCATATTAATTCTCAAATCTTGAACCATTATCACTGGTATAGTGTGCGTGTGTGTTCAACATCTATGATAACTAATACAGATTTAAATTCAATACATAAGCAATTTCTTGGAAGGAATCATATAGTGCAAACTTAAAAATTCCAAAAATAGGCTAAATCCAACTAAAATCAAACAATTACCAATATCGAGGGTCAACATGGGATACTTATGCTTTATTTTTCATCCACGGGGGCTTTTTGCTCTTATTTCCCATTTTATTCATTTTTTATATACACATAACTATGCAATGTCTTATTCCCTTAGGCTTTTCAATGCTACCGTAACGAGCTTTCGACCAATGACTCCCAGACCATTAAGACCTTAGGGCGCTAGGTGTAAAGACAATCCCCTTGGGCTTACTTACTCAAGTAATAAAGACCACAAAACTAGACAAGCATGCTACAGTGTTTATTCATATTTTTTTTCTTTTTTCTTTTTTTATAGATTATATACCCCAAATATTCTCCCAAACTTAGGTTCTTGTCTAACTTTAGCCTTTACTGCCTATCCTTGTCATTTTTTCATCTACCCTAGCATTATCCTTTAGAAACTATTTATGTATCAATTTGAACTGACCAGTCAACAAAGATGTTATTAACGTGCTAACCTTTTTATAACAGTTTCAAACACGTGCAAGATTCGATTCATAACAGAATTTATATCATAGTTCTAACAATCAATACTGTATTAGTTACTTGTTCACACTCTCATCATTGGCCCACAATTAACATGAACTGTAACACTATTGGACATATGCAAACACAAAATTTAACTAATTTATTTATTTTATAATAAAACACGATAATAACCGGAATGAACACAATGCAATAACAAAAATAACCTAAGCTACTATGCAAAACTAGAATGCAATGACAAATTTAAACCTAGCTACTACATATGCATGAAAATAAGAATATAAATCCCCCAAACTTAAGTAATACGATGCCCTCATTAGATGAATTAAGTGCATGAGGACTTCCCTACAATCGCCTAAGTCTGGGGAGGTGGTGATGAATTAAGTTGCTCAGTGGAAACCTTAGCATAGGCACAGGCTGCTAGTATAGAAATTATGCTGCAGGATTGAAGCCCTGGAGTGTAGTATTCAAGGATGTGAATGACATGTTCATGGAAACAAACATATGGTCTTGTCGCATTGCAAGCCGTCTCATCTCCCGTTGAGCTGCCTTGTTGTGCTCCTCCATTTATTGATGTAATGCATGGAACTGAGGGTGAGATATGGCGTCTGAGGATGGTTCTGCCTTAGTCCCTTGATCTCCCATAGTTTTGTCCTCATCACCTGAGGTGTCAACGGTGTTAGCCTCGTCCTCTGAAGCTGATGGAAATATAAATCCTAAACCTCGAGGATGAGATTCACCTCTGGCCCACACCGAATATCGTGCTATCATTCTCTAATCTAGCAGCTGTAGTGGCATAAGGGTGGGCTCATCATCAGACCATCTAACACCTACTTGACGACACAACCCACAAATTAGGGATGGATGTGGCAAGCCTCTTGAGAAATTACCCCATAGACATCGGCAAATTAAAAAATTGATTATGGCCCTGACGTCGATGACGAAGTCTTGCGCAATAGCAAAAAGGAGTAGTGCCTTCGCCTTAGTGACATACGAGGTGTGCGTGGATGGTAACAGTTTCGCACATAAGAAGGCATACCAGATTTTCCCATACCGACTGAGATCTTTGATGTGAAAAACTGTGCCTCCCTTTCGACCATTTATCCACGTTGTACCCGGCTTGGTCATGTCCTTGATAACCTCCTCATAGTCAGGGTCAAAATATCTCAAATGAGCATATTGGCACTGTCGAGGCACCCGTAACTGGTAATATATGTTGATGGCGTCTACACTGAACGGGACCAATCGACCTCGCACGAAAGAATTGAACAGTGCCTTATCCTCGACGTTTGCATAAAATTCCTTGACCACATTAACGGCGGCAACCTCGGGCTCCTCAATGAACTTGACCCACCCTTTTTGATATATTTGTTGTATCATCTCACCGTCGTGAGCATCCGGTGCCAACCCCCGCTCCGGTGTAGGAGCCTTTGTGACCATGTAATCATACCGGTCGGCGGTGGCGGCACTTTTAAACTTTCGGCGGTAGAAGTTTCGTGATGGTAGAGTTGGCCTTGAACTCTCTCCTCTTTGTCGTTTAGAAGTTGGTTGAGAAGCCATTGAATCCGAATGTCTGAACTCACTGTCGAACACACTACTTTCCCCTCAAACTTAGTTCATACAAATTTGCAAACACTTGGTGTGCACAGAAGTTACTTCCCCCAAACTTGCCAATTTTTGAGGTAGATAGTGATGGAGAAGAAGAAGAAGAATGTGTAGGATTGTTACCCACTTGCAGGAACAAGCGCAATTCTCTCAATAGGAACCCTATTTTGTGTCTTTTGGAGACGAAATTGCAAGTTGGTGATGAAGGACTTGGTTTGTGAGAGTGGAGTATATATAGATAATGATATGAAGTAATGGGGAAATGGAAATCGTGGGGGAAAGTTAGTGTAATGGATTGAGGTGATGGGTAGCAGTAATGGGGTAGGAGTAGTAGATTTGTGGGAGCTATATATGAGAATGGGTAGTTCAGGTGAGGAAGGTGGAGTAGTGGGCGCGTATTTGGGAATGAGAAGGACTTAACGTGTGCAACTGCCGAGCTTTAGTATCTGGATTTAAGGACCCCTGCCCCGGTAGGGGGTATACAGCCAAAACAGCCCACCCCGACGGGGGTGTCCCCTGACTTCGGATTTGTGGCCTCTAATGGTGTAGTGCAAAATGAGCTCTAATTTTTTCTTTTCTTACCTATTGTACTATTATGCACTCTTGACACCTCCTACAACCATAAGCATGCAAAATGTCAGATTATTGATGACTTGGAGTATGATTGAGAGATTCAACAAAACTTTTACTCTATAATACCTACCTAATACTTAATAAAAACTACATTCAAACCATTATAAATGAAATTACGAAAAATAACAAAATATTGGGTTGCCTCCCAATTAGCACTTGATTTTAAGTCGTTCAGCCTGACTACTCCCTGTTTCACTGTGTATCGGTGAGGGTAATGTAGACGACATCCCAGTTTGACTCGCCACCCCAGTAATGCTTTATCTGTTGACCATTGACCTTGAACGTCTCTAGTGGACCATGAAAGAATACCCGCTTTATAGTGAATGGTCCCGACCATCATGACTTAAGCTTTCCTTTTCTTTATATAATTTGGAGTTCTCATAGGCGTGAAGGCAGAATTTGTCGAGCTCATTCAGTTGAAGTAGTCTTTTTTCCCCTACAGCTGCTTGATCGAAATTGAGTTTTTGAATTGCCCAATAAGCCTTATACTGTAGTTTGACCGGTAAGTGATATGCCTTCATGTACAGTAGTTGGTATGGAGACATCCTGATCGGAGTTTTGTATACAGTCCGGTATGCCCATAATGCATCGTCCAACCGAAGTGACCAATCCTTTTGACTCGGATTTACTACTTTCTCCAATATTTTCTTTACTTCCCAGTTTGAGACCTCAGCTTGCCCACTTGTTTGAGGGTGATATGCTGTCGCTACCTTATGGTTGACCCCATACCGTGTCAAAAGAACTATGAATGCCTTATTGCAGAAGTGACTACCTTCGTCACTAATTATTGCTCTTGGCGTGCCAAACCTCGTGAAAATTTTTTTCTGTAGGAATTTGAGGACCACCTTGGCATCGTTTGATGGTAATGCTGCAGCTTCAACCCACTTTGATACGTAGTCTACTGCGAGTAGAATGTATTGATTGTACAAAGATGAGGGGAATGGCCCCATTAAATCTATACCCCATACGTCAAAAATTTTAACTTCAAGAATCGTTCGTAAGGGCATCTCATTCCATTTCGAAATGTTGCCCACCCTTTGACACCTATCGCATTGTTTAACAAAATGGTGGCATCTTTGAATAATGTAGGCCAATAAAAACCAGATTGCAACACCTTCGCTACTGTCCTCTCACTCCCATAATGCACGCCATATGCAGATGAGGGACACTCATGCAAAATATTCTTCACTTCACTGTATGGGACGCACCATCGAATCATTTTGTCGGCGCACTGCTTGAAGAGATATGGTTCGTCCCACATGTACCATTTCACGTCATGAAGAAATTTCCTTTTCTACTGTCTTGTGAGGTCGGGTGGTAGAACGTTGCTCACCAGAAAATTTGCATAATCACCATACCACAGAATTTCTGCTGAAATCCCAAACAGTTGCTCATCTGGGAATGATTCATTAATCTCACATCTGTCGTCTTTTACTTTCCCGTGGTTTTCTAACCTAGACAAGTGATCGACAACTTGGTTCTCCATCCCCTTTCTATCTTTAATTTCTAAGTCAAACTCTTGAAGTAGAAGAATCCATCGAATAAGGCGTGGCTTAGCATCTTTTTTCGCTATTAGGTACTGAATCGACGAATGGTCCGTGTAGGCTATCACCTTAGTCCCGATCAAGTATGCCTAGAATTTGTCAAATGCGTACACGACTACAAGCAATTCCTTTTCCGTGGTTGTATAATTCATTTGAGTCTCCGTGAGTGTTTTGCATGCATAGTATATGGCGTGAAACACCTTCTCTCGTCGTTGGCCCAAAACAGCCCCAACCGCATAGTCGCTCGCATCACACATTAGCTCGAATGGCATATTCCAATCCGGTGCGACTATCACGGGAGCTGTAGTTAATTTCTTCTTCAATAACGCTGCGTTGCATTCTGTAGTAAAACTGAAAGTAGCATCCTTCTCTAAAAGACTGCATAGAGGTTTTGCAATTTTAGAGAAGTACTTTATGAACCTCCTGTAGAACCTAGCATGCCCCAAGAAACTCCTAATACCCATAACTGAGCTCGGTGGAGGTAGTTTTTCAATAGTTTCCAGCTTTGCTTTGTCAACTTCTAATCCTTGAGCCGATACCTTATGGCCCAAAATTATGCCCTCTTCAACCATGAAGTGACATTTTTCCCAATTTAGTACGAGATTCGTGTCCTTACATCTTTGTAACACCATGACCAGATTCTTTAAGCAAATATCGAAGCTGTCCCCACAGACCGAAAAGTCATCCATGAAGACCTCAACATTTTTTTCCACCATATCTGAAAAAATGGCCATCATACACCGTTGGAATGTTACAGGTGTATTGCATAGCCCAAATGACATCCTCCTGAATGCAAATGTGCCGTAAGGGCACGTGAATGTGGTCTTCTCTTGATCCTCCGGAGCGATGACTATTTGGTTGTACCCCGAGTACCCATCCAATAAACAGTAATATTGGTGTCCCGCCAATCTATCTAACATTTGATCAATAAAGGGCAGCTGGAAATGGTCTTTTCGGGTTGCCTTGTTCAATTTTATGTAATCAATGAAAACCCTCCAACCTGTTACTGTTCTAGTTGGTATTAACTCGTTGTCCTCATTCTGTACCACCGTCATTCCTCCATTTTTCGGTACACATTGAACTAGACTAACCCATTTACTATCGAAAATCGGGTAGATGATACTGGCATCTAACCACTTCAGAATTTCCTTTTTCATAACTTCCTTCATAATCGGGTTAAGTCGCTGCTGTTGTTCCACCGTTGGTTTTGCCTCATCTTCCATTAAGATCTTGTGCATGCAAAATGAAGGGCTAATTCCCTTTATATCCGCAATTGTCCACCCAATAGTTGATTTGTGATCCCTAAGCACCCTCAGCAACTTTTCTTCCTACAATTCGTTAAGTGCAGTTGAAATAGTAATACGTAAATAATTTGAATTGCATAAATATGCATACCTGAGGTATTTAGGGAGTGGCTTAAGTTCCAGCTTTGGTGGCTCTTCCAATGATGGTTTCAATTTTTTTGCGGCAACTTCTTTTGTGTGCAATGGTTCAAACGGTGTTCTGAATCTGGAAACTCGTGACAACGAATCTAGCATCTGTAAGTAGTCCACCAATTCCGGGTCGTCGACCTCTTCATCTCCCAATAAAGTTGTTTCTAACAGATCGTTGACCAAACTCTTGCTCATATCTTCACTGATGATATGCTCAATTAAATCCATTCGAAAACATTCTTCCTCGTCCGTGGGGAATTTCATGGCCTTGAACACATTGAATTTTATATCTTGATCTTGGACCCTTATAGTCAGTTCTCCTTTTTATACATCTATGAGTGTCCTACCCGTGGCCAAAAATGGCCTCCCTAGGATAATTGGGAAATTCTTGTCCTCTTCAAAGTCCAAAACGATGAAGTCTGCGGGGAATATAAACTTTTCCACTTTCACTAAAGTATCCTCCACTATGCCTCTCGCATATGTGACTGACCTATCCGCCAACTGTAATGAGATATTTGTAGGTCTTGGTGCGGGCAAACCTAATTTTGTGTATACTGACAATGGCATAAGGTTTACACTCGCCCCCAAATCACATAAACAGTTGCTAAAATGCATATTCCCGATCGTGCATGGAATAGTAAAGCTCCTCGGGTCCTGAGTTTTGGTGGTAATTTCTGCTGTAATACTGCACTACACTCCTCGGTTAGTGCAATTGTCTCGAAATCTTCCCATTTCTTTTTGCTTGACAGAATCCCTTTCATAAATTTTGCGTAGCTCGGCATTTGTTCTAGGGCTTCTACAAATGGTATGTTAATATGAAGTTTCTTAAACACTTCCAAAAATTTTGCGAATTGCTTGTCTAATTTCTATTTTTTGGACCATTTGTTGAAACGGTGGTGGTGGATAAACAATTAGCTTATTGTTCAAATTTGTTCCATCACTCTGTTTATCCTCACCATTGTTTCTTTCAATTTTACTGCTATCATCAAATTTTTTATCCGGAGTAACGAAATTTTCTACATTACTACCCTCAAGTTGTTTCCTACTCCGCAAAGTAATTGCCTGACACTATTCATGTTACCCTTCGGATTTCTCTCGGTGTCACTTGGTTACGTCCCTTGTGGTCTATTATTCAATGCTAATGCAATTTTTCCTATTTGATTTTCTAAATTCTTGATAGCCATCTCTTGTGATTTCATTGCCATCTCTTGTGATTTCATGGCCATTGCTTGATTTTTCATTGCTGCCTCATTGCTACTTATGTACTTCGAAACCATTTCCTCAAAATCTGATTTCTTTTCTTGATGTTGAACCGGTTGTTGGTGACTTTGAAAATCTGGGGGAAATGACGGTCATGGAGCTTGATTTTGCTGATTATTACTCCACGATAAATTTGGGTGGTTCCTACTCCCCTGGTTGTAGGTGTTTTGGTACGTATTATGCGAAATTCTATTATAGCTACCTATGAACTGGACGAATGCTGGATTAATTGTGCATTGATCTATAGGATGATCACCCGCATACAATTCGCATACTACCGCAACCTGCTGTACTTGAGCCCCTGTCATAGCATCCAACTTCTTGGACAGCGCAGAAATCTATGCTTATATAGCTGTCACCCCATCTACTTCCAAAATCCCAGTAGCCTTTTGTTGTGTCATTCTTGCTGTGGGCCACTGGTAGTTATTGGCCGCCATGGTTTTAATCAAATTGTAGGCTTCCTCGTAACTCTTAGCCATGAATGCTCCGCCTGACGCTGCATCAATACTCGTTCTGATATTCCCATGTAGTCCGTTGTAAAAGGTGTTCATTTGCAGCCACTTCGGCAATCCATGATTCGGGCACTTTCTGAGTAACTCCTTGTATCTCTCCCATGCCTCATATAGCGACTCCCCATGTTGCTGCTCAAACGTCGTTATCTCGTTCCTCATCTTTGCAGTTTTCGACCATGGGAAGAATTTGGCAAGGAATTTCTGAGCTAAGTCTTCCCATGTAGTTATCGACCCTGGCGGTAGAGAATGCAACCAACTCATTGCCTTGTCCCGTAAAGTGAATGAGAACAAGCGAAGTCTCACCGCATCATCGGACACCCCATTGTACCTAAAAGTGTCGCAAATTTCCAGAAAGCTGACTAGATGTTCATTTGGATCGTCATTAGCCAATCTCCCAAACTGAACTGAATTCTGAATCATTTGAATCGTCCCAGACATGATTTCAAATGTATAAGCGGCTATTGCGGGCCTAGTAATGCTTGACTGCAGTTCAGTCACTTTAGGTGTTGCAAAATCCCTCAACTCATTCTGGTCTTCGGCAGCCATTGCTTCTTCCTTATCCGAATTTTCGAATTCATTCCTTGTTTCCTTGATCTACTTACTCAACCTCTGAAATCTTCTTCCAATGTTGTCCTCAAAAGGAAGCAAGTCTGAATTTTTAGATCGTGTTTGCATAAACCAATGTCAAAAACCTAAAATTGGAAGAACAAAAACAAAAACAAAAATGTTTAAGTAAAACTGGACTAATTAAACTGATATTTTAAAAATATTAAAATATAGGCTAAATTGTCCCCGACAGCAGCGCCAAAAACTTGTTGGGTAAATTCTAATTACACACAACACGCAAGTATACGTGGTCAATAAGTAATATAGTAATGCGTAGAATATCGTTCCCACGAGGACAAATTAGTAAGAAATTTAACTTCACAACTACCAATTTTCTATTAATCCTAATTCTATTAAACTATTCAATTCAATGGTTTAAAATTATATAAACTAAATTAATAATTAAACAAATTATCACAAAACAATCACAAATATCAAAATCCAAAATTTTAAACAATTGATGGAGAATTAGACTTATGATTTCACCCTAAGCTTCACTCTAATTTTTAACCCTTTATTCCAATTCAACTCAATATCCCAGTTTATTAATCAAGAACATGAACGTAGTACTAACCACCTCTCGATGCACTAATACCGTATTAACATCAATCCACAATTAAGGTAGACATCCGTTAAACACCTTAATCAACTAACCCACTATATCTCTACGTGAATTACACTTGAAAAAGGTTTAAGAATAAGTCTCTATCCGATTACATGTGACGTCAAACATATCTCTACCTTGACATTCATCAAGATTAAGCTATTCACAAAATTCATGAACACATGCTATATTAACTAAGTCTAGATTTGAATATCCTCTCTCGATTCCATCCAATTGCACAAAGAATTGTTGATCAGGCAACTCATAGATTCAAGCTCAAATCAATGTAGATAAACTGGAAATACTTTATTGAACTAGAAATCAAAGTTATAAAATCATCGCTCCACTCAAAAATCCATCATAAGCCTAATAAGCGAATTAGTTCATAACGAATGAAATAACAACTGAATAATCTAACGAAAACATCCTTGCAATTACAAATAAAAGACTAAAGAGAAGAATAATTATGAACACCCTCCACGTAGCCTAGAATTGCAATTGTCACAAAAAATCTCGTCAAATTACTCCTCCAAAGCTTGTACTCAAATCCTGGAATTAATCTCTATATTATGCTTTTTGAAATACTTAATTTGTTGTTTCTAGCGTAATATATATCTCCCCTTCTGTTCTGGCCGAAGTCCCCCCTTCTTAGATTCCATGCGCCTCACAACAGTCCCAAAACCATGTGGCAGCAGAGTTCAATCAGCAGCAAGAGACTGCAGGAATTGGCACCCCCGCCCCGGCGGGGGGTACAAGGTAATTATAGCCCGCCCCAGCGGGCATGTCCACTGCTAACGAAATTTTTCCACCTCATGCATTTTCCAAATTTGCTCCAAAAGACTGCCTTCCTTCACCACTTGCCTCCATAACCACCCTACAAATAAAAGAACATGAAACAAGTGAAAACAAACACAAAACAAGAAGATAACTACGAATTTAAACTTGAAATGAACATCAATTCATGTATAATAAATCCAATTATCAATTATCAGTACCAAAAACTAAGTGGTCGTCAAACCAAACACAATCCCCTGCCCATACAAAGAATTGGTCAACACACCCAATAATCAATATAGGAAGCTAAGATTCCCTGTCCATACAAATAATTATTCAACTTAACTAGTATATCGAGTAGGAAGCTAAGTGGTTCTAAAACCAAATACAAATTCCCCGCCAATGTAAGGAGTCATACAATTCAGCTGCTGACATGAGTCCTCAATTGAAATCCCACTTAATATCCTAGTCCCATACTTCCTTCATATGAATTTTGTTCAATTCGTATTGCATTAACCCCCCACCTTTTTTTCTGAGTTGATATCGTACCAATTCATAGTACAACTGACACATGAAAACTTTGTTGTAATCTTTTCAATCATTCGATTGATCATCCTTCCTACTATAACCTTATCAGATCACGGGGTGATCTCATCGTATTATATTACGATTCATTTTTATGTTATGATCATTTTATTTTACGATCTTCTTTTAGCCTTTTAGACTCTATCTATTCATCACAACTATCATCTTTATTATCAGAGTTAGGTAACTCTGTATCTTTATAACTTGCCGAGATTCATCTTTAAATCTTATCGACGCACTAACTCTATTTGAGTTAGTCCTTATCCTTATCCCTACGGTTATTAGCTCAAGGTAACCCTACCTAAGGTTTATAACCTACGGCTCTGATCTGTTAGGTTTGTAATATTCATGAACGCAATCAAATTGCACAAAATAAGCAAAAACGTAGAAAAATCATAGTTTTAAAATTTTACAAACCATATACCCGGATCATCCTTTATGCACAATTATTAATTAAACGAAAAGAAGAAGAACAAGAATCATACCCTTGAAGATCCGAGCTTCCTCAGGTACAAGTTCACCTCCAAATCCTTTCGCGTTCAACTTGAATCCACCGGGTTTGGTTCTTTCCTTTGATCAACGTTAGCCACCCAAGTGTTTAGCCTCTAGAGGTGATCCACCAAGGAAAAAGAAATATTCAAGAAGAAAGGTGGTTGGCTAAACCCTAGTTTTCTATCTCTATAGAAAAGAACGTACTCTCCAACTATTGAAATTACGTATGTTGTGAAAAAGTCAGCAACAACTCTACAACACCCATAATAAGACTCATCTTATTTATAGATGTAGACAACCCTCCTTAACAATTAAGGAATTGAGTTTTATTTTAATTAATTAAATTTTTTTAATTAATTAGGCTCCAAATCTTATTAGGAATAATTAATTAAAATCTTTTAATTATTTTACCTTCTAATCTTATTAGGAATATATGAGAGTACTTTTATTAATTAATTCCCAAACTCCTTTAGGAATTAAATAATAATAATAGTAATAATAATAATAAGACTCCTCTTATTAATTTATATTTAATATTTTCAAAATATTAAATAATAAATATTAAGCTATTTAATTTATTCTATCACCATAGATTAAATTAAATATACTTAATTTATTATTACGATTATGCCATTAACTTCTTAATAATTATTCTTCCTTTTATGGTGTGACCCTTTAGGTTCTCCATATTAAACCGGTTGTGAATAAATTAATTAGAACAATTCTAATCTTATTTAAATAAATAAATTAAACTATTAATTTATTTAAATAAATAATATTTATTCTACAATAGGGACAAGCCTCCCTAGCGATCAACGACTTTTCAGATAATATAGATTTCAACATTAATCATAAAGAACCTTTGAGTAAATAGTTACCGTACAATTCAATCTTTCCACCATACAATATCCCAATTAAATATAAGACATGGAATTACTGTCAAGTCTTATTTTATTTAATTATATGTGTTTCGACTCTTAAATGTACAACTCCAAATAATACAAATAAGAAACTCATTTCTAATTTCATTCTGCCTTAGCCAATGACTACTGGGTTGTCATTTATCGAATCACATAGGACATTTCTCTTCTTTTACTAGAAGTGGTAGATTCTTTATTGATCATACATTATCTCCATGTATAACTTATTATACCCAAGCATGCCCTTTGATATACCCTAAGGGTCTTAAGGAATAAGTCAAAGTATAACTCATCATACACAAGATGCTATGATGATCTCAAGTCCAAGGATCACTTGTATTACTATCACTACAGGAATTCTTATTGACAGGCAAGTAAAACTCCATTAGGTATTCCTTAGCGAGCCACGTTTAGTGAACTTATTCTCTAATAAGCACCTACATGCTTGCTTTAGTGTCTCCACACAAATGATCCTGAGATCAATCATCCTCATCCAATGAGCAAGCAACGTATGTACCAATCTATCCGGATTCACTAATCCCCAATTTAGTAATTCAACGATTGGGAACTATTTTCGTTTTAAACTTTCTAAGAATTTAGATCTCATTAGAATGATGATCATTATTATTCTAAAAGCACTGCTTAAAACTATTGGTTTATTACATATTATAAAACAACATCATGTAGATAATTAAAAGCCTTTAATAAATTAATACTTTTTATTAATAAATGAATAAGATTGTTACAAAATATATGCTTTATCATCAAACATGATTGGCTTATGTGCATACTACTTTCAATCTCCCACTTGTACTAAAGCCAATCGCTATGGTATCTTATACCCTTCTTCTCTAAGTGACGATTATCCTGCTGTTGGATAAGCTTTAGTTAGTGGATATGTAATGTTGTTCTTGAGAGTCCACTATCTCTATAGTGATTTTCCATCTTTCAATGATTCCTATAATCAAATGAAAGTGCCACAACACATGTTTAGATCTAAGATGAGACTTAGGAACTATTTCTAGTTCTATAACGAACTTTTCATCCAAACAATCAACTTGCAGCTTCATTTATAGTTATATACTTTGTCTTTATTACTAAACTAGCAACTCTTTACTGTTTGAAACCTTTCCAATTCACTGCACCACCGTTCAAGGTAACATTTTACCTTAAAGTGGATTTTCTGTCGTCTTGGTCTGTCTGAAAAAACTTGAGTCTGTTAAGCCCTCTAGTTTTAATTTAGACCCACCATAAATATGATCACATCTTTAGTACCGGTTAATTACTTTAAGATATTTTTCACTGACTCGTAGTGAACTTCTCCAGAATATGACTGATCAACGTCAGGTCTCGTACATTTCATTGCATACATGATAGTTACTCATGCGATTTCTCTTTTATGAGTCTATGGGGACTATTAAGAGAGATACACTCAAGAGCTCATCAACATAAGAATTTCGATGGAGTTTGCCATGCTAAACGACTTTAGCATCAAATGAATATACGTTTCTTGGGTTAAGTTGAGCATCCTTTTAAATCTATCTATATAGATTTTATCCCCGATTAAGATACTCTTTCCAAATCATTCATGGAGGAATGTTTAGACAACTTTATCTTTACTGATTGTAGCATTAGTATGCCATTCCTTATCCTCAGTATAACAACATATAATACTAGGAATGTCACGTCACTCCCACTGACCCTTTTGTACACACTAGGTTCATTCTTGTTTTTGATAAAATCGAAATATTTTGATTATCCCATCAAAACGAATGTTCCAAATTTGAGAAGCTTGCTTCAATCTATTTCTCTGAGTGTCTACAACTCTTCCTTCACCGTATGTAACTGGATCATCATCTATTATGATGCGTACCTCATCATCATCATCCATGATGAATCCATACCTCCTAGGTATCTTCTGTACTATTCCAGATTTACGATTCGGTTGTGGTATATTAGGTCTATCTACAAGTTTCTCTTATTTGACTTATAGAATTTTATGGTTTTTGAACTCTTCAAGATTCTATTATCCTCCCACTAGCCCCTTTAATGATAAACATATTTATCTTAGAAGGCAGCATGTTTCGTAACAAACACCTTTTGCTAAGTAGGATTATAGAACATATACCCTAAACTTACTTTAGGATATCCCACAAATCTGTACTTATCAAATCTTGTCCCAAGCTTATCCTTTGAAATATTTTCACATAAGTTGGAAAACCCCTTATCTTAACTTACTTAAAATTAGGAATCCTTCCTGTCCATAACTTTTTTGGACTCTTGTGACTGGATTTTGAGGTTACCTTTTCCGTAGATATGCAACCATTTCTAGGGCATGACCCCAGAAGGATACTGGAATGTCGGTAAAATCATTATGGACCGCACCATGTCCAACAAGGTACGATTTTTCCTTTCAGATACATCAATCAATTATTGCGTATCAGGAAGCGTCCATTATGAGAAAACCATTTGAGATGATCTAGAAACTTATTGCAAAAGTATTCCTTCTTGATCCGACCAAAGAAACCTAATACTTTACCAATTTGTTTCACTTTTGAATTCTTTGAACCTTTTAAATAATTCACACTTGTATTTCAGCAAATACACACATTCAACTCTTTGAATGATCATCTCCTTTTCTTATACTAATTAGTTCAATATGCAAAATTATTTTCATGTAAGTCAAGTATACAAAATCTATTAAGTAATATTACAGTTCTATACAAAACATTATTATTATTATAAATAGAACAACAATTGTTCTTGAATATAATACCAAAGATTTCATTGTCCAACAACAAAATAGAAATAATGTTTCTAACAAGTACCGAAATACAATAACAACTTATTGACTTAATAGATTTGCCCATAGGCATTGCTAAACTATAAGTTCCTATGGCTAATGTAGCAATCATTGCTTCATTTCCCACACATAGGATTACTTATCTTTGTTTAACTTTCTACTTCTACTTGGTTCCTTCATAAATCTATATTTATGATATCCAAAGCTGATATCCAATACCCAAGTAGAACCTTGACTAAAAGAAATTTTTTTTTTCAATCATGAATAAAAAACTATATTTGTAACTGAAACTTCACTAAGCTTCTTCTGGTTAGCCTCTACAAGATGCTTCTTGCAGTTTCTTTCCAGTGTCTAGGCTTATTGCAGTGAAAGCAAACTCCTTTGCTATCCGTATCAGTTTTGTTCTTATTATCCTTTATATTTTCCTTTCTATATACCTTCTTTGAATCGTTCTTCTTTTCAGAAGATCCTTTGACCCCTACCAATAAGACATGGTCTTTCTTAGTTGGAAAGTGACTCTCAACATTTTTCAATATGTTAAGCAAATCAGCGAAGCTGATATCTAGCTTGTTCATATGAAAAATTCACAATAATTGTGAAAGGAGTCGGGGAGTGAGTGCAAGATCAAATCTTGGCTCAACTCTCCATCCATGACAAAACCTGTTATCTTAATTGATCAATCAAATTGATCATGTTTAGGACATGTGTATGTACTGTAGTGTCGCTGGTCATTCTAGATCGGAAGAGCTCCTTAGATATTTGATATCTGATATCTATTAGTCCTACTTTTCTCTTTATCAACTACTTGGTGTGCAGAAGTATAGTAGGAGTATCCATAGTTTCAGGCTGACACTGAAGCTTGTTACTCATGGATACGAGCATGATGCATTGAGCTAACTGTGCATCATCTTGCCACTTTCTAAAAGTTGCAATCTCTTCCACAGAGGCACTGTCTGCAACCATTGCAGGGATAAGCGTATTAAGGACATAAGATAGCTTTTCAGCCGTGAGAACTATTCTCAATTTCCTTAACCAATCCATTTAATTCAGTCCGGTTAAATAGTATCTAATATGCTTCACAGTGATAGTAATTTAGACACTGTAAAATTCTGTAAATGAATTTGTAATTAACAACATTTTAGCATACATTCTTTTATTAATTACCAAAATAAATTAGGTCTTGTTTTAAATTGGTATCTCCCACTATTTTAATCAAACTATATTACCCTCACTTATATAGTTCGACAAAATCTAATTAAAGATTTGCTAGTAAAAATAAAGATCACATTTCAAATGTATATAGCCTTGTGGTGACACAACAAACTATACATAAATAAATAGGTAGAAAACTCTTGTCAATTACATCAACTATGCAACTCCTTGTATTTTGCCTCTTAGATTATTTTGATCAAGTGGTGACACATCCGAATCAAAATTATCCAAGTTAAGTCCAACCTAGCACTCCATATATTCAAAAAAGAAAAATATTGTCCTTATGGTGACACAACAAAACAACATTGTTCAATTTTCTTTATAAGCATCAAATGTTATAAAATTAACATCTCAAATAATTAAGATAAGCCTTGTGGTGACACAACAAACTTATAATAATTAATTGATACTCTATTATTTTTATCATGCTAGAAGGCGACGTTCGATATTCCAAATATCTTTGAACGTTTAGGACTTAATATAAAAAATTTTGAGGGGTTTGTAATTAATTTGTCTCATCTTGTTTAGCGCGCATGCACACACACACACACACACACACACACACACACACACACACACACACATATATATATATATATATATATAAAATACGCGCCATATTAATTAACATGCGAAGCATGTTTGCATAATATATAATATATATAGTTTAAGCATGCACATATAAAATACTATATTTTACCTAGATTGATTATGAACTTTTTATTCTAGTTTGGTTCACTAGAGCCACCAAGTGAATCAAAAGGTCAAACCCTAGGGGTGCAAGAATTAATATTTAAATATAACTATTACATTTAAACACAGGCTCCATTACAAACGTGTCTTCACGTGCTCCTTGTTTCTTGATCTCCAATTCTTCAAAATTAATTCTAACTATTCCTATTACAAAACTATTTAAAATAAATAGAAACGTTAATCAGCAGTCAAGGGGAAGTACATAGGATGGAGATAGAATTTACATTAAGAAAAATTAGAGAAGACGAGGTACACAGACCCCATTTAATAAAATTCATACATTCATGCATCGAACTAAAATAAAATCTAATCACATTAGTCAATAGTCCATAATCAATTCCATTTATTATCATACACATCACCATATACATAAATAAATAATATTCATCTCATGAATAATAAACATTCAATATATATATTGATATCATTTAATGGGCAAGTTTAGTTAGTATAAAATCTAATTTTGAATTAAAATAAACTCTTTTATTTTAATCCAAATTTAAATCAAAATAAAACTCTTTTATTTTAATTTATCCAATCTTGAATAAAATAAAATATTTTATTTTAATCAAAATCTTTCATCAAAATAAACTCATTTATTTTAATTAATTATGGAATCCAATTCCAAGAAGAAAAAAATAAAACTCCTTTATTTTAAAGGAAACACAGATTGTTTTCCTATTCACAAATAAACTCTTTTATTTTGAATAATATGAAATCTTATTCCATATCTAAATAAACTCCTTTATTTAAGGAAATACAGATTCTTTTTCCTATTCACAAATAAATTCTTTTATTTTGAATAACATGAAATCTTATTTCATATCTAAATAAACTCCTTTATTTAAGGAAACATGGAATCTAATTTCAACTCCGATTAGTTATCATGGAATCCAATTCCAACTCTAATTAGTTAGCATGAAATTTAATTTTAAAATTAAAATAACCTTTTTATTTTAAGATTAAAATAAACCTTTTATTTTAAGATTAAAATAAACTTTTTATTTTAATTATAAAATAATTATATATATATATATATATATATATTCATGGTACGGTTTATATATATCCTCGGCCACATTTTAAGTATCATAATGTGCAGGAATAACCTTTATGTGAATTTAGTCATGGAACATATTATGCAAATTAAGTCATAAAAATATTATCTAGTAACATATTCCATTAAGTCACGAAAATCACGAATCACGAATCACGGATCAACATTTTTTTTAAAAAAAAATTTATACAACAATTTATGCCCAATAAATTGTTCTAAACACATATTAACATATATATCAAATTAAAACAATTATTAATTTGCATAAAGGTTTGACTCTAATACCACTGTTAGGTTTGTAATATTCATGAACGCAATCAAATTGTACAAAATAAGCGAAAACGTGAAAAAATCAGAGTTTTAAAATTTTACAAACCATATACCCGGATCATCCTTTATGCACAATTATTAATTAAACGAAAAGAAGAAGAACAACAATCATACCCTTGAAGATCCGAGCTTCCTCAGGTACAAGTTCACCTCCAAATCCTTTCGCATTCAACTTGAATCCACCGGGTTTGGTTCTTTCCTTTGATCAACGTTAGCCACCCAAGTGTTTAGCCTCCAGAGGTGATCCACCAAGGAAAAAGAAATATTCAAGAAGAAGGGTGGTTGGCTAAACCCTAGTTTTCTATCTCTATAGAAAAGAACGTACTCTCCAACTATTGGAATTGCGTATGTTGTGAAAAAGCCAACAACAACTCTACAACACTCATAATAAGACTCTTCTTATTTATAGATGTAGGCAACCCTCCTTAACAATTAAGAAATTGAGTTTTATTTTAATTAATTAAATTCTTTTAATTAATTAGGCTCCTAATCTTATTAGGAATAATTAATTAAAATCTTTTAATTAATTTATCTCCTAATCTTATTAGGAATATATGAGAGTACTTTTATTAATTAATTTCCAAACTCCTTTAAGGATTAAATAATAATAATAGAAATAATAATAATAAGACTCCTCTTATTAATTTATATTTAATATTTCCAAAATATTAAATAATAAATATTAAGCTATTTAATTTATTCTATCACCATAGATTAAATTAAATATACTTAATTTATTATTACGATTATGTCATTAACTTCTTAAATATTTATTCTTCCTTTTATGGTATGACCCTTTAGGTTCTTCATATTAAACCGGTTGTGAATAAATCAATTAGAACAATTCTAATCTTATTTAAATAAATAAATTAATCTATTAATTTATTTAAATAAATAATATTTATTCTACAATAGGGATAAGCCTCTCTAGCGATCAACGACTTTTCAGATAATATAGATTTTAACATTAATCATAAAAAGAACCTTTGAGTAAATAATTACCGTACAATTCAATCATTCCACCATACAATATCCCAATTAAATATAAGACATGAAATTACTGTCAAGTCTTATTTTATTGAATTATATGTATTTTGACTCTTAAATGCACAAGTCTAAATAATGCAAATTAGAAATTCCTTTCTAATTTCATTCTGCCTTGGCCAAGGACTACTGGGTTGTCATTTATCGAATCACATAGGACATTTCTCTTGTTTTACTAGAAGTGATAGATTCTTTATTGATCATACATTATCTCCATGTATAATTTATTATACCCAAGCATACCCTTGATATACCCTAAGGGTCTTAAGGAATAAGTCAAAGTATAACTCATCATACACAAGATATTATGATGATCTCAAGCCCAAGGATCACTTGTACTACTATCACTACAAGAATTCCTATTGACAAGCAAGTAAAACTCCATTAGGTATTCCTTAGGGAGCCATGTTCAATGAACTTATTCTCTAATAAGCATCTACATACTTGCTTTAATGTCTCCACACAAATGATCATGAGATCAATCATCCTCATCCAATGAGCAAGCAACGTATGTACCAATCTATCCGGATTCACTAATCCCCAATTTAGTAATCCAACGATTAGGAACTATTTTAGTTTTAACCTTTCTAAGAATTTAGATCTTATTAGAATGATCATCATCATTATTCTAAAAGCATTACTTAAAACTATGGATTTATTACATATTATAAAATAGCATCATGTAGATAATTAAAAGCCTTTAATAATTTAATAATTTTTATTAATAAATGAATAAGATTGTTACAAAGTATATGATTTATCATCAAACATGATTGGCTTGTGTGCATACTACTTTCATCTGATACCAATTGTAGCGTCCCCAAATTCGGTTATTAATCACCACGAATTTGGTACACTAATTCTATAACTATTGCGGAAGATATAAACATAAATTGTTTATACAATAAACTTTTACACATAATCCCCAATGTCTGTAACCTTAACTTAATACATGCATTCAATAGCCTACACGACTTACAATGTCATTCGCATCAGAAAATTTAATAATTCTAACTGCATAATAATCCAATTCTGGAATTTTCCTTGCCTTTGCCTGTATCCGAACTTTCATCTTAATCTGAAAGTTTTCTCATGATAAAGCAAGGGTGAGCAATAATTTTACCCAGCATGTAAAGTTCAAATTAAGATATATTATGATTGAAAAAGAATAATAAGCTGACAAATTTTCAACAATATAATGATTGTGAAAGAACATGAATCAATTTCAATGATTGAATGACTGAACCAATAATGTTGATTGGTCAACAATGACCATGAACAATTTTAAAAGAACCTTATGGTAATGAAGGTGATCAGCCTTTCATACTTGACGAACATATGCAACATGCACTAAGTGCGAATCAATAATCAGTATAGATGTGAACAATCAATACTAATTATTCACTAACATGCTTTGAAAAATTACAACTCAAGTTTGAGTTAGAAAACTTGCCTTTACAATTAAATACCGCTAATCAATCTAATTTAATCTCTTATGAAATACCTATCATTAATAAGATCGATCCTCCAATTAGCATAATACATTTTATCTCAGAACACTATTACTCATATAATAAATTACCTAACATTTAGCAACATAATCAAACGTTGAATAATTCTTTAACTTACTAATAATATTATCGTCATTTGATAATATTATTATCACATAACCATCATCTTAAATTCTCTTCTAATATTATTAATCTTTTAATAATATTTTATTTACTTCTCAATTTCTTAGTAATATCTTAATCATTTATAAATATTATTAATCATTTAAAAATATTTTAATCACCTTCTAATATTACTAATCATTTAATAATATTCAAATCACTTATTAATATAAATAATAAATGTCTCATACATTTTAATATGTAAATATTTTACATCATGAAGCTTAAACCATTTACATTCCATTTAAGAAATATCTTTTACCTTTACTTGTAAATTTAGCGTTTAAACAACTAATACATAACTTCTATAGTAAAATTCAATTTATTATATTATTTCTTTAATTTAAATAATTTTTATATTATTTTATCCATTCATGAGTTAACACAGACTATTTTCTCATATATACATATTTTATTCTGCTAGCACGTTTACTTTATTTTTTATTTTACGAATATTCACATTTTCGCTATATATATATATATATATATATATATATATATATATATATATATATATATATATATATATATATATATTTATTAATCAGCTCAAAAACCTCACTTTGAACTCCGAAAACCTCAAAATATTATTTTTATGATTAATATAATTTTTCAAAGGTTTCATGTTCTTCGTTGCACCACAAAATAATTTTATAGGCAACTATAGATTTTATTTCGCTTAAGTATGTAATTTATATTTTATACAAATTTTTATTGCTTTATTTATGCCTGAAAAGAAGTTTCTCGGCATAAAATATCACTTATAGTCAAATATCGCCCCGTAGGACTTTAATAGATTTATTATTACTTATAATTTTTTCGGAACGCGATTAACGTCAAAGTCGCTCGACACGCCGATGCTCGGTGATCGCTCAAATTTTAGTTCTGACATGCATGTTCACTTATTTTTAATTTCCAAATCATAAGTCATATAACAGCATAATTTTGGTCATTTATAGACCTTATGGCGTAGTATTTTAGAAAAATTTCCAACCGCGAAAATGGATCACGGAACCCATCAAAATAGAGCATCAAAAAGTATGCCAGGCAGCTGCCCAGCAACGCAGCGCGGCGCCGCACGCCTAGCGCGCGCACGCTGCTGCCCAGCAGCGTTGTCGCTCCGCCGCTAGCATACCAAATCCGTTATTTTGCGAATTTCGTACGCGTTGCTCGTTAATCGGATTGATCCCATTTTTTATTATGTTTTTCGCATCATATGAGACTATTTTAAAAAAATATGAAACCTACATTTCGGGTTCATTAAGCAGTCCAAATAATTAGCCAAAGGTGTATTTTCATTACGGTTTTCACCTTTTCCCAGTTTTACCATCTCTCGCTAAAACAGTCATAACTTTTTCGTTTCAAAACATTTTTTAGCGATTCTTGAGCTCACGCGAAACTAACTTCCGGGACTACAACTTTTATTCTTTGGCCTTTTCCAAATTTGAAACACAGAATTCCAAAAAATCCGTGTAAACTGACTTACCCGAGTTGGTTTTCCAGTTTTGACTCGGCTACTTTAAAATAGCATAACTCTTTGCTCTGAAGTCAGAATTTGTCCGTTCTAGGTCTATGGAAAGCTTATTCAGTGTACTACAACATACCAAAATTCCAAAATTTTCTAGAACATCAAACTCATCTCAAAAGTTCCTTTTTGTGGCAGCAGTCCACTAATTTTCTAAGTTTTTTAAAAACTGTTTTGCTTTTCTTTCTTTGGAACAAACTTTTAACTATTAAAATGTTTAGATATACACATAACAAACCATAAAAGCGTTAAATGTAAAGTCGACCACTAATTTTTTTTGATATTTGGGTATTGAGCCCCTTTCTTCCGGTCAATGCAAACTGAGCCCTTTTCTAGTAAAAAATTTGGACTTTGAACCCCGAGGCACCACATGTGTGTTGACCTGATGACGTGGCACACGTGGCACCTACTTGGCACACGTCACCAGGTATGACATGGTATTTAATATTAAAATTTGACACTTGTTCGATGACGTGGCAGGTCTTTTGAATTTTTCCCAAAACTTGCCTCTCGAGAGACTCGAACCTGCGACCCAACATTTGAAATTTTGGTCATTTGACCACCCGAGCACCACGGGCCTAGCTGTTAGTAATCTGCAAGGAATAAGTTTTATATCAAAACATGAGATTTCCCCCAAAACAATTAAAACACTTACAGATTTACAGACAATGTTCATTTCGTTCTTCAGACAATTTCTAACCCTCGATTTCGTTCTTTGTCTTTCTCTCTCTCATCCAACTGTCGCATGCACAGAGAAAAGCTAGGGTTTTAAAATTTCATCAAATCGAGGGTTTGTAGTGGGGATACTAAAGTTATTCGAAGGATCTGAAAGTGCTTTATGGTGGGGGAGATGGTGTAAGTGTCTTAAAATACCTCTTTATTGATATGTCCCTTTATTCTATTCCTCTTTATCTATCTAATGTGGCCCCTTTATTTACCTTTATATATCTATTGTCTGCAACTTAATCCCCTTTCCTTGTGTCCTTTCCTTGTGTATTGTCAGCTCTTTACTAAAATTTGTTGTTATTATATAAATATCAACTTGATTGGTTATTATATTGTGGTCCTTATGTTGTGGTCCTAATATTGTCGGGTAATAATTATATAGTCTCTTCTGTATTTGTGGTTTGTCTTTGTGTTCCATAGTCCAACATGAGATTTCTACTATAGTTTATTGGTAGTGGAACTCCACCAATAAACTTTTGTCTATCATGTGATGGAATTAGAGTAATAAAGTTTTGTTTGTCTTGTTATATTGTAGTTTTGTTTGACATGAGATTTAAAGTTTTGTTTGTCATGTTATACTGTAGTTTTGTTTGTCTGTCATGTGCTGAAGAGAAATATGTTTTTAATTAATGTTAATGGTATTTTTATTGTAGAAACTTGGAAGTGGAAATCCAAAATGGGGGTTTATTTAGGTTACATCATGTTTTCCATTATGATTATGGGAAAATTGATAAGTTTTAAATCCCTTATTTTGAATTGAATTTTGAGAAGTTAAAAACAATGTGTGAGAGTTTTGAGTACACAGATGTAATTGGGTTATATTATAAAATGCCTGATACTATATTATGTGGGCATTTTTCAAATCTTAAAGATGACGATGACCTAAATATGATGTTAGATGCTATTGTAGATTATAAATATGTTGAGATTTATCTTGAGCAAGATTGTGAAGGGGGTAAACATGCTAAACAACCTACACTAACTGAACATGCTAGTGATAGGAAAAAATAGGCTAAGAAGGTGAGTTTGATAACTACTATTAGTCATGATGGTGATGTATTGGTGGAAGAAAATAACTATAAGGACTCCAGTTCTTCTAGTGATAGTGATATTCTTCTTGATGAGGAGGAAGAAGAAATGTTTCTAACTAATGATGAAGAAATACATGAGGCAAGAAAAAAAACAAGGGAATATAAAGAACATAAGAAGAAATTAAAACGGCCAACTGTTAAAGGTGGCAAAACTGTTGAAGGTGAGGGCAATGCTGAGGGTGACAATACTATTGAGGGTGAGGGCAATGCCAGGGGTGATAATATTTATGAGGGAGACAATACTGTAGAAGAACAAGATAGTGAGAATGATGCTGATTATTCTAATGACAGTGAAACAGATAGTGACAGTGAAAGTGCTTATGACTCTGATCAAGTAGAAAATGACAGCCCTGAGGAAGCTGACTCTAAGGATGATACACTTATGAGGAGGCAAAACCCTTTCCCAGTATATAATCCCAACACAAAAATCATGGGGACAAACTTAGAGTTAGGTATGTTATTTGCAAACAAAAAAGAATTCAAATATGCACTCATTAATTGGTCATTAACAAAAGGTTTTGATTTAAAATTTGTGAAAAGTGAAAGACATAGGGTGAAAGGGAGGTGTATGAGTTCCAAAAATCGTCCTGTTAAAGTATGGGGAAGTAAAGTTCAGTTTCAACTAACTTTTTAACTGAGAACATTGAGGAAAAAGCACAGATGTTCAAAGACTTTAGTGAGTAGGCATGTTAATGCTAAGTGGTTAGCAAAAAATTTGAATACAGAACTTAAAGAATCCAGGAATTGGAGATTGGTTAATATCCAGTCTTATGTGAAAAGGACCTTTCTAGTTTCTATGTAAATAGACAAATATTATAGGGCTAGACAATTTACTTTGCAAGAGTTGATGGTGAACATGAAAGAACATTATGCCAAGTTGCATAGATATATTGATGAGTTAAGAAGATCAAATTCAAGGATTACAATTGACTTGTATCAAGTATTTCATACTGGTGCACCTGAATTCAAAAGACTTTATATTGGAATTAAGGCTTGTAGAGTTGTTATGCTAGCTGGATGTAGGAAAATAATTGGTCTGGATGGTTGCTTTCTAAAAGGCTATTGTGGTTGGAAGTTGTTAAGTGCTGTAGGTAGAGATGGAAACAACCAAATGTTTCTAATCTCTTGGGCTATTGTAGAGGGATAAAATAGAGATTAATGGGAGTGGTTTCTGACATTGCTTAAATATGACCTGAAGTTAGAAAATGGTGAAGCGTGGACCTTCATTAGTGACCAACAAAAGGTAATTATCCAACAACTGTTATTTATTATACATTTACTACTTCAATTTTAATTATTATTTGTAATACATGTGATGTTTCTAACGTATAAGTATATGCTTGTATTGCAGGGATTAGCTGGTGCATTATTGGCTCTGTTTCTTTTCTCAGAAACTAGAAACTGGGCAAGGCATATATATACAAATCTGAGGAAGAGCTATAGAGGTATAGCTTTGAAGAAATCCTTTTCGAGGGCTGTAAAATCCACAACTAACATTGATTTTGAGGATGAGATGGAAAGAATTAGGGGGCTAGATGAAGGGGCTTATGACTTCTTGGTGGCTAGAAATCCTAGGAAATGGTGCAAGTCTTTTTTTAAGATTGATACAAAGTGTGACATCGTGGACAACAACCTCTGTGAGTGTTTTAATGGATACATAATCCAATCAAGAGGAAAACCATTGATTGCATTATTGGAAGATATCAGACAGTTGTTAACGGCTAGACTACAACAGAAGGCATATATATCCATTAAGAAGAAATGGGGCATTTGTCCAAGACCAAATAAAAAACTTGACAAAAACATTGAAGAAAGCTGTCAGTATGTTGTGTTATACAATGGGGATCTTGTAAGACCCCAACTTATTAATAAATGAAATTAAATTTCCTTTATTTATTCTATAACGGAAAACGATTAGATGAAGATAACGACAAAAATAATGTTTTTATAAATAACGGCGTAGTTGTTACCGTTAACACTGTTGGAATACCCGGTGGTTAAAATACAGTAATACGCGTGGTTGCACAGTAGCACACGGATTACATAGTATTTTAGAATTATTGATTCTTACGAAGGAAGGCACTACTCAATAATTGTTACAGTAGTTATTGTTCAATATTTTATTTTATTCATTCAATAATTACTGCGTTGATATTTTATATTATTGTTGTTTCAATAATTGTTGCTGCACAGTATTTTTCTTTATCAGATCAATAATTCATATTATTTAAATAATATTATTAGATAACATTATTGGTAATGTCTAGAAAGTTCTGTCTAAGGAGAGGTTTGGTCATCTAATTGCACGCTAGTAAGAAAAAATCCTTATTGGAAAGCCCCATCTTTCCTGGGAACGGCTTGGTTGTCATAAATGTGATTCTGTAATATTAATTGTGGATAATTAATTATTGATTCATATGATAAGAAAATATTTATTTTATGTGAATATAAATGTTGGATATATTTTGTGGTTAAAAATGAAGGAGTTAATGTTGAGTTATTTTATCAGTATTTTTATCGGAATGGAGGTATTAAAAATCAATCAGAGTTTTTGAGATATATTGCGGGGGTTATAATTTTTAATCCGACCGTTGGATCGTTGTGATTTTTGGATATGTTATACATATATAAGTTGAGTATATGTCCACAAATTTTGAACCGTTAAAAATGAACATATGATTTGTTATAAATTTTACGAGATGACTGATTCAGAAATTGTTAAATTTTCGGAAGTTAATCATTTTGGTGAAAATTCTTTTGAATTGGCGGGCCCCACTTTTGGTTGGTGAGAAATGTGCTGAAATTTTTATTCAAATGTGGTGGGTGGGAATAGTAGCAAGTAAAGCCATCAGGTTGCAAGTTACGTCTACTTCGGCGTGCTAACATTTTCCTATAAATAGAGGGCTTAGTTAGAATTGAAAATCACACCAGAAACAAGTTTTCTCTCTTTTCTCTCTCTAGATTATTGAGTGTATTTTGTGAGTATTTAGATACTTTGAAAGTTGCTATTCAGCACAAGTTTCATTCAGCCTCATATCCGATATTCAGTCAGAAGTACGGTTATTTTGAGGTAAGGGATATTATTTTTCTTCTTATATGATATTATTTTCTTCAATATCATTATGCTGAAATATTGATATGAGTTTTTTTATCAAATTTGGAACTTTTTGTGTCGG
>CM029019.1:109807778-110065465 GCA_016801055.1 Panax notoginseng
ATCCACATACGGACGATTTTATAGGCTTATAATCAAATTTCAGTTCAAAAAAAAAATAGGGTCCACCAACATGTTTAACATGTTTTTAGCATTTATTATAACAAAAATACTCTTCCTCTTCATTTATTCGTATATCATACATTCATTATAAAAATATCACCATTGTTATATTATTATAATATATTAATATATTTAAATAAATTATTTTATCAAAAAAGATAAAATATCAATTTTCAACAATTGTCACTTTTCTAAAAATTTCTCCATTTATATCCACATAAATAAATATTTTTCTTATCATATAAATCAATAATTAATTATTCACAAATAATATTACATAATCACAATACTGACAACCAGGCTATTCCTAGGAAAGAGGGGGCCTTCTGGTAAGAATTTCTCCTTACTGGCGCGCAATTAAATAACATCTCCTAGACAAATTTTCTAGACATTGTCAATAATATTATCTAATAATATTATTAAAATAATATGAATTATTGATCTGATAATAGGAAATACTGTGTAGTGACAATTATTGAAACAACAATAATATAAAATATCAACGTAGCAATTATTGAATCAATAAAATAAAATATTGAACAGTAATTACTATAACAATTATTAAGTAGTGCCTTCTTACGTAAGAATCAATAATTGGTGCAATACCGCATATTATTGTGTTTTAACCACTGGGTATTCCAACAGTGTTAACGGTAACAACTACGCCGTTATTTGGCGTAGATTTATAAAAAACTCTTACTTGTCGTTTTTTTCATCCGATCGCTTTCCGTTATGGGACCCACAAAAGGCTGCTCTGTCGTACGAATATTCCCCGACAAAATGAATATTTTATAACCACTTGCTTATTTAAAATATTTGTGCATTTTTACCCATAACTAATCACATTAATCAAATCAACCCTTACTATTTCAAAATAATAAATAGAGAAAATTTCATTTTATTCATAAAAGTTGGGGTCTTACAGTTGACAAGACAAAGTCCGGCTGAAGGACTATAAATCAAGCGCTTATTGGGAGGCAACCCAAGTTTAATTTTTATTTTTAGTTTTTATAGGTTTCATATTAGTTGATAGATTTTTTTTTTCATTTTTTTAGGATTTAATAAGCTTGCTTCTATCATATTCACAAGTTATGCAAGTCAAATTCAACTGTGGTGCCCAATTTATTCCATGTGCCTGACCTATTCTCCAAACATAGCGGACAATGAGGATGATTGCTATATTTTCAGGGAAGTCCTCTACTTTACTTTTTTTTATTTCAGCCATTGAGGACAATGTCTAGTTTAAGTTTGGGGGGCATTTTAGTGTCGTATTGCATATAGTTAGTTATTTACATTGTAGTTCGTATAGTTACATTTAATTTTTGCATTCAGTTTCTTGAAAAAAAAATTGAAAAATTGAAAAATTAGTTGTCAGTTTACTATGTTTATATATCATTTAGTACATCTTGCATGAGTCCAGCTGTTTGATATTTACAGTTTGTTTTGGCCAATGATGAGATTGAAATTGGGTAGACAAGTATAGTACTGACTATTAGAGCTTTGATGTGATTTCTTGTTCTGAATTGAGTCTTTTTCTGTTTGAAACTGGTATAATAAAGATAGCACAGTAAAAGTAATTTGTTGATTGATTGAGTTTAAATTGATATATAATGAAATTCTAAAGGATAATATTAGTTTGAATGAAAGAATGACAAGAATAAGTAGTGATGACTAAAGTTAGACAAGAACCTAAGTTTGGGGGAATATTTTGGGTATATAAGCTAGAAAAAAAAAAGAAAACAAAATTATGAATAAACACTGTGGCGTGCTTGTCTAGTTTTGTGGCATTTATTACTTGAGTAAGTAAGCCTGAGGGGATTGTCTTTACACCTAGCGCCCTAAGGTTTTAATGGTCTGGGAGTCGTTGGTCGAAAGCTCGTTAAGGTGGCATTGAAAAGCCTAAGAAAATAAGACATTGCATAGCTCTGTGTACATAAAAAAAAGAAAAAAATGAATAAAATGGGAAATAAGAGTAAAAAGCCCCGTAAATGAAAAACAAAGCATAAGTATCCCATGTTGACCCTCGATATTGATAATTATTTGATTTTAGTTGGACCTAACTTATTTTTTAATTTCTTGAGTTTATACTGTATGATGCCTTCGAAGAGACTTGTTACGTGTTAAATTTAATTTTATATCAGTTAACATTGTTGTGGAGCACACACACACACACACACTATATTAGTGATAATAGTCTAAGATTTGATGATTGATTGGAAAATTAATGATTTGTTTTGATATGATGTATTATCATGTTTACTTGATTTCTCTATGGTCGGTTGAATAGACTTATTTCTGTCACTATTGCTGGATTCAAAGGCATGTAGATTAGTTGCATTGCATAGCATTGTTGTTTTGTATTTTTGCTTGAGGACAAGCAAAGGTTTAAGTTTAGGGGTATTTGATAAGTAGGCTTTATACCTACTTATCCGGTATCTGTTACTTAAATTAGTTGCTCAAACTTATATTTCTTAGTTACTTTTCATGCATTTTGTGTTCGTTTTTTAGATTATATGCGTGGGTATGAAAATGAAAGAAAAAGGCGACTATTGGCATGAAAAAGTAAGGGAAAACAATTCGGACATTTTTGGACTAAAATACGTAAGCAAATGCAAGAAGGGAAGATTGAAGGACTTTTAACACTAAGTTGGATGCATGTTCTTGGCTTGAAACTTGGATTTTATTGTGGATCAACTTCTTAGCTTTTCGGAACATCTTAAATTGTCTCAATCGGAGTTCAGATGCGAGAGTAATGGCCTTTTTATCAACAAAGATCAAAGCTAATAGTTGTCATGCTTGCCATTTACATAGCATCTACTTCAAACTCGATTTCCACCATGATCCAATCCGAATCTGTCAAATCTCAAAGAATTAAAGTTGTAGAGCTCGTCGATATCTTCGATTTGATAGGTGGCAAGCCTCATAACTTTTTACGGATAAAAAGTTATGGCCGTTTTACCAGAGGACATTCTAGCAGAAAAATTTCAAGAAGGACCACCACTAGGGCGGGCTGTTTAAACCTATTAACCTCAGCCGAGGGGGGTTACGGGCTGTAAATCAATGGTAAAACAAGCCGGGGCGGGTTTTTTGTGAAGGAAACCCCCGCCAGGGTAGGGGTATGGGCCAGAACACGTTTTTAATGCGTTTTGGGTCGAAATTTTAATACATTTTGACTACAAATTGGAATGGGTTTGTTCCTAAGCTAAAATTAAGACTTGTAACCTATAAATACAAGATGGGAGGCATAAAATAGGGAGGATTCTATTTAGATTAAATTAGAGTAGAATAGGAAAAAATACTAGTTTTTATGAGATTTAAAGATTAAAGCAACTTGGAGACCATTGAAGATTCAAAGTAGGAGCAAGGAGGGAGCATCAAATTTACAGACAATGGATTCTATCTTTCTTTCTTCTTCTAATGTGTATTCAAATGTGGATTCTTAGTTTTAATTCGATGAACTAATTCATTGTTTGAGATTACAATGGATCTTATTGTGTAGTTTATTTTATTAGTATTCGCTATCAATTATTATGTTCTATTGTGAGGATTGTCTATTGTGATTTGGACTTAATTATTTAATTGATTGGCCATCAATTATCGTGATAATCTATATGAACTCGAGAGATGAAGTATAGATTTAGATCTGATCATTATAACATATGTTTGTGATTTCTGTACAGATGAAATTCATGATTCGTGTTTAGGATAGAGATATGTCTTTACGCCATATGTAATCTTATAAAGAACTTGTGCTTTAAATTCTTTTTAGTTGTAATTCACATAGAGATATAGTGGATTAGTTAATTAGGGTGTCTTGCTTAATTCTATCATCTGTGGATTTTAGTGAGTATGCGTATTATGCATCGAGAGGTGGTTATATTTGCTTTAGTGTTCTTGATTAACAATTTAGGATAGAGAATAATTGATGAGAAGTGTGTTAACTTAATTGAAGCAATAAGTGAAGTTGTGATCTTAAATCTCCGTAATCTTAATTTAACTAGTGGTAATTAAAATTAGTTTACTTATAAATCGAAATTCATTAATTTAAATAAGATTGAGTTGGTTATGAGTTAGTACTTGGTGATTTTTATTAAACAATTCCTAGTGGGAATGATACTCTACTTTCACTTTATTACTTGTTGACCACGTATACTTGCATGTTGTGTGTAATTAGATTTTACCCAACAGTTATGTGACCGCGAGAGTGGGAGTGATATTGACATACTCTATTAGCATCAAACCTCTTTGAGCGTGGGTTGATTGGAGGTAGTAGTGCTGTGATTTTTTCCTCATTAATCAGCATATGCAATATCTATTCCATCGGTTGGCCTAAATAGGTGAATTCCCTTTTATTGACGAAATCCCGAAGGGCTTGATCTTTTGCTTTTCTAGCAAGCTTTTCCTCCCATGTTTCACCTTCTGGAATATGGGATGGAGGGTTTGTTATAAGAGGAATGAGGCTAGCATGCTCCTGACTGAATAATTAACGTGTGACTTGGTGCTGGTGAACCACCAGTTCTGCCAATTGATTGACTTGGTCACCAAAAGCCTTCATTTCCCATTCCATCATGAACTAGAACTGTGAATAATCCTATTACTTAGAATTATCCTTGTTGGTTTGGGATGAACCACCCACATAGTTGGAGCTCTGTCACTACTCCAGTTAATCATGTTAACCTCCTCTACCTTATGTTGAGGAAGAGGGATGTCTTGAACATGAGGTTGGTCGGGTTTGGTTACCACAATCTCACCATTGTCAATTAAATCTTGTATTTTATGCTTAATGGCCTAACAATCACGTGTGTCATGGCCTGGAGCTCCAGCATTGTAAGCACATGTCTTGCTTGCATTAAAACCTTTTTGTGACAACCCGAAAAATCGAATTGTCCAAAATTTAAGTTTAAAGAATTAGTTATTAATAAAATAAATTTTTATTAATAATATTTTATGCTATGTGTTTATTAAACGTTCTAGAACCTAGGATGATTATATGACGGGAGGATTCTGGCTACGAGCTAGACTGAACGAGTAAGAATTTTTAAGACGAAAATATTTTTGAGAAAAAGACGAAATAGACATTATTCACCTGACGAAACCTAATGGTTAAGGTTTGAATAACCTAAGCCTTTTCGAGAGATCGGTATGTCGAAATGACATTCCGTCGAAAGATTTGACGATAATATATCGTGAAAAGCTAAGTAAGCCGATAAAAGTTTTTCTTGTAAAATGTGCATAAATCGGGCAAAATAAAAATGATGAAAAGTATTGTTATGTACTTTTCATTCGTTTAGCTACATTAGGGAAAAACGTGAAAGAAAACACTTAACATTAACAAGTGTTTTTTAATTTTTTTAGAGTTTTGAAGAATGCGTAAAAGTTAATCTGTAAAGGAAATATGAGTTTCGTAATGAATTTGAACGATCCTAATGAATCATATGAATGATTCAGTGAAATTAGTAAGGAATGGTGTTTTATAACACCAAATTCTAAGAAAAAGTGAAATAATAATCAAAGTATGGATTAAAAAATGAAGAACGCGCGAAGAACACGCGAAGAACACGATGAACACGAAGAACGTTGTTGATGGACAAATTTAAAACCATCGTAGTTAGAACTTGTTGTTGATGGATAAGTTTAAAACTATCACGTATAAGTTAGATGCGTATTGCTTGGTTAGGAACGGGTAGAAACGTTCATGAAGAACGGATTTCACTTAACTATAACAAAGTGATGGCGAAAATTTTGTAAGAGATGAACGAAAAGTAGAAAGTATGTAAATGAACCCGAATGTGTAGGGTTTCATAAGAATGTAAGAAAACGTAGAAAACGTGAGTCGTGGACTTAAGAACGAACGTGTTCCAAGTTCAAACGAACGAAAAACATTAATAACATAAAACTACAAAAGGATGAAGTTTAAGCCAATTGAATGGCATGTTAATAGATTCAGAATGAATTTTTGTCTGAGGGAAGTTGAAGTACGTAAGATAAGGAAGAGAATGGCTTTGGAATGACCTCGTTCCGAGTAATAACGAAGAAGTTATGAGATTGTGAAGTAAGCGTCTCAAACATGTTTAACACTTAGAATTTTTTTCTGAGTTTTAGAACTGGCGCCGCAGTGCCAGTTGTGCCTTAGGAGGCGGTGCCGCAGTGCCAGCCCGGGGACAAAGGTTGTAGTGTCCCCAAATCCGAGTACTAATCACCACGAATCTGGTACACTAATTCTATAACTATTGCGGAAGATATAAATATAAATTGTTTATACAATAAACTTTTACACATAATCCCCAAGGTCTGTAACCTTAACTTAATACATGAATTCAATATCCTACACGACTTACAATGTCATTCGCATCACAAAATTTAATAATTTTAACTGCATAATAATCCAATTCTGGAATTTTCCTTGCCTTTGCCTGTATCCGAACTTTCGTCTTAATCTAAAAATTTTATTATGATATAGCAAGGGTGAACAACAATTTTGCTCAGCAAGTTAAGTTCAAATGAAGATATGTTATGATTGAAAAGGAATAATAAGCTAACAAATTTTCAACAATATAATGATTATGAAAGAACATGAATCAATTTCAAAGATTGAATGACTGAACCAATAATGCTGACTGGTCAACAATGACCATAAACAATTTTAAATAAACCTTATGGTAATGAAGGTGATCAGCCTTTCATACCTGATGAACATATGCAATATGCACTAAAGTGCAAATCAATAATCAGTATAGATGTGAAGAATCAACAATAATTATTCATTAACATGCTTTGAAAAATTACAACTCAAGTTTGAGTTGGGAAACTTGTCTTTACCGTTGAATACCGCTAAGCAATCTAATTTAATCTCTTATGAAATACCTATCATTAATAAAATCGATCCTCCAATTAGCATAATATATTTTATCTCACAACACTATTACTCATATAATAAATTACCTAACATTTAGCCACATAATCAAACGTTGAATAATTCTTTAACTCACTAGTAATATTATCGTCATTTGATAATATTATTATCACATAACCATCATCTTAAATTCTCGTCTAATATTATTAATCTTTTAATAATATTTTATTTACTTCTCAATTTCTTAGTAATATCTTAATCATTTACAAATATTATTAATCATTTAATAATATTTTAATCACCTTCTAATATTACTAATCATTTAATAATATTTAAATCTCTTATTAATATAAATAATAAAAGTTTCATACATTTTAATATGTAAATATTTCACATCATGAAGCTTAAACCATTTATATTCCATTTAAGAAATATCTTTTACCTTTACTTACAAATTCGGGGTTTAAACAACTAATATATAGCTTCTATAGTAAAATTCAATTTATTATATTATTTCTTTAATTTAAATAATTTTTATATTATTTTATTCATTCATGAGTCAACACAGACCATTTTCTCATATATACACATTTTATTCTGCTAGCACATTCGCTTTAATTTTCGTTTTACGAATATTCACATTTTCGCTATATATATATATATATATATATATATATATATATATATATATATATTAATCAGCTCAAAAACCTCACTTTGTACTCTGAAAACCCAAAATATCATTTTTATAATTAATATAATTTTTCAAAGGTTTCACGTTATTCGTTGCAGCACAAAATAATCTTGTAGGCAACTATAGGTTTTATTTCGCTTAAGTATGTAGTTTATATTTTTCAGATATTTTTATTGCTTTATTTATGCCTGAAATGAAGTTTCTCGACATAAAATATCACTTATAGTCAAATCTCGCCCCGTAAGACTTGAATAGATTTATTATGACTTATAATTTTTCTGGAACGTCGAACGTCAAAGTCGCTCAACGCACCGACGCTCGGCGATCACTCAAATTTTAGTTCTGACATGCATGTTCGCTTGTTTTTAACTTTCAAATCATAAGTTATATAACATCGTAATTTTGGGCATTTATAGACCTTATGGCGTAATATTTTACAAAAATTTCTAACCGTGAAAACGGATCATGGAACTCATCAAAATAGAGCGTCAAAAAGCATGTCAGGTAGCTGCCCAGCAACGCAGCGCGGCGCCGCACACCCAGCGCGCGCACGCTGCTGCGCAGCAGCGTTGTCACTTCGCCGCTCGCATACCAAATCCGCTATTTTGCAAATTTCGTACGCGTTGCTTGTTAATCGAATTGATCCCATTTTTGGATATGTTTTTCGTATCATATGAGACTATTTTTAAAAAATATGAAACCTACATTTCGGGTTCATTAAGCAGTCCAAATAATTAGCCAAAAGTGTACTTTCATTACGGTTTTCACTTTTTCCCAGTTTTACCCTCTCTCGCTAAAATAGTCATAACTTTTTCGTTTCAAAATATTTTTGAGCGATTCTTGAGCTCACGCGAAGCTAACTTCTGGGACTACAACTTTTATTCTTTGACCTTTTCCAAATTCAAAACACAGAATTTCAAAAATTCCGTGTAAAGTGACTGACCCGAGTTGGTTTTCAAGTTTTGACTCGGTTACTTTAAAATAGCATAACTTGTTGCTCTAAAGTCGGAATTTGTCCGTTCTGGAGTCTATAGAAAGCTTATTCAATGTACTATAACATACCAAAAGTCCATAATTTTATGGAACATTTAACTAATCCCGAAATTTCCTTTTTGTGGCAGCAATCCACTAATTTTCTAAGTTTTTTAAAAACTGTTTTGCTTTTCTTTCTTTGGAACAAACTTTTAACATCTAAAATGTTTAGATCTACACATAACACATCATAAAACATGTAGATCTAAAGTTTTTGAAGTTCAATAAACATAACTTTTATATTTTGTAAAACAACCAAAATAAATCTCATGGAACAAATTAAAAGTTAGAAATTTTATACCTTTTGTGCTCTTCTTTTTCTTCCAACATAGATTTGAAGGTTATGTAGTATGGAAGAAATCCTCTCTACTTTCCTCTTAGGGGTTGCTGACTACCTCTTCTCTTTCTCTTCTCTCTTTTGTTTTGTTTTGCTAGCTTTGCTTTCTCTCTCTCTAATCTTTCATATCTACCAAATATTTTCTCTTTCTCTTTCCTATCCTATAAGATATGTAAGGGGGATAAATGTTTTTTCAGTCATTGTACTATAGGTCAACTTACAGACGGATAACTAAATTTTTTTTCTTACAGTCAACTCACTGTACTCGACTTTTCTAACAAAAAGTTAAAAAAACCGTTAAAAGCTTTGACTTTAACGGAACGGTGCTGAATCAGCAACTGAGTTGTCCAAAAAAAACTTATCTGGCAGTTAGTATGTGATGTGGCAAAGATTATGTGGATTTGGAGAAATTGTTTTAAGAAAAATGGGAAAAATATTTTAAAGTATAATATAAATTTAAAATTTTTGCCAAAAGATATGAGAAAAAATAATATATATATATATATATATATATATATATATATATATATATATATATATATATTGTAATTAATATCAAATAAAATTTTATTTATAATTAAGCCATTTATAAAATATAAAAACTAAAAGTTTGCTAATATATTTAATTTTTTTTAATAAAAGTAATTATTTTTTTTATTAAAAAAACTAGGTTTTTAATTATTTTTATTTAAAAAAAGTGCGATTTTTTTTATTTTTATTAAAAAAAATTCATTTTTTATTTTATTTTTATAAAAAGAAAAAAATTTCTTTTTTTATTTTCATTAAAAAAATTGTTTTTTTTATTTTTATTAAACATACTGCGTTTTTATTTTATTTTAATAAAAAAATAGCTTTTTTTATCTTTATTAAAAATAATTATTTTTATTAAAAAACACTACGTTTTATTTATTTTTTTGAATAAAAAAATAATAATAATTATTATTTTTTAATAAATAATAATTATTTTTTTTATTCAAAAAAAAAACAAATCGCAATTTTTTTTAATAAAAATTAAAAAAATGCTATTTTTTATTAAAATAAAATAAAATAAAAACGCAGGTTTTTTTAAAAAAAAATAAAAAACTTTAATTTAAAAAATTGTTTTTTTAATAAAAATAAAAAAATGCAGTTTTTTTCTTTTTATAAAAATAAAATTAAAAAATGTTTTTTTAAAAAAAATAAAACGCAGCTTTTGTTAATAAAAATATATATTTTTCCTTTTTATTAAAAAAACGTAGTTTTTTTAATAAAAATAATTATTTTTAATAAAAATCGTAGTTTTTTTAATAAAAATAATTAAAAACGCAGTTTTTTTTAATAAAAAAATAGTTACTTTTATTAAAAAAATATATATATATTAGCAAACTTTTAGTTTTTATATTTTATAGATGGCTTAATTATAAATAAAATTTTATTTGATATTAATTACAAAAATAATTAAATATTTTTTTTTATTTTTTTTCTTATTTTTTGGCTAATTTTTTAAATTTATATTATACTTTAAAATATTTTTTTTCCATTTTTTCATAATTTTTTTCCTCCAAATCCACATAATCTTTGCCACATCACATACTAACTGCCACATAAGCTTTTTTTGGACAACTCAGCAGCTGACTCAGCACCGTTCCGTTAAAGTCAAAGCTTTTAACGGTTTTTTTAACTTTTTGTTAGAAAAGTAGAGTACAGTGAGTTGACTGTAAGAAAAAAAAGTTCAGTTATCCATCTGTAAGTCGACCTATAGTACAGTGACTGAAAAAACATTTATCCCATATGTAATGTGGCAAAGAAAATTATTTAGCATGTGATACTACTCCCTCCTTGACCGAGTGTCACTCCCTTCTTTGCCCAATTTTTTATTTGTTATTTGTTTTCTCTCTCATATCTTAAGTTGTTTGCATACTCTTGCAAAATATATAATGGCTAGAGACTTTAGGAGTGACACATAAGGGAAGAGTGTAAAAAAAAAATTACTCCACCTACTAATTACTCCTGCCTTTACACGGACCATGCCACATTTTTGGCCCAATCTTTACATTTGGCTTAATAATTAAATAATTAATTCAACTATTATTTTATTGCTTTTGTTAAGTAATTAATTACCCAATCTTAGTAACTTAATTTAATCAAACAAGTTACTACATAAATCTCCTTAAACTATTTTACCCTCATGAAATCATATAATTTATATAAACTCATATTTGATATATAAATTATAAAACATAACATAACATACTTAGATTACATATTTATTTTATAAATACAAAATAAATATGCTACACATAATTTCTTATGTGAATACAATTATTTACATACCCAAAATATTATAATATAAAATCCTTACCTATTTTCTAGTCTAGCTCTTATTATTGAACCTTAATTTAATCAATTAAGGTTTTAAATAAATTGTCTCAATTCTCGAGTCGTCACATTCACCCATTCTTCTAAGAACTTTGTCTCCGAAAGTCACTAGAAATTACAACCTACTACAACCTACAACATTCATTCATACCATCACATGCTACCCAAACATCACTCACAAGAGTTAAAATTTTCAAATCCTGTTAAGGAGTCATATAGACCATGAGCTTTCATTTTTGAAAAGGTTATACAGATATTCATCCGCAAACCGTCATGTCTTACGGACACGGTGGGTGATCAGCCCGTTATGCCATTTACTGATCAGGTACTGCTTGTTAGAACGATTTTTCCGTTCATCATAACCGCCTTGGGCACAAAAATTTCCCAATTTTGGGATGTCTACCTGAGTCTTTATAGAATTCCGCACCAAAACAATTCGGTTAGGGAAATTTTCAAAAAAACGCTTTGAATTTCATAAACGTTTATCTAGCTGAATCAAATAACTCAGACTCATACAAATAATTCAATTTGAATCAAAACATTTATGTATAGCCAAACCTCATTGGCAATTAATTATCTAAAAAAAATATTTTGAAAATGACGTCATGATACCGTATTGTGTTAACAGCCCGTTTGAGGATTCCGTCACTGTGACTTTGTTATAACACATCATACAATAGTGGGACAACGATTTTTAGATCTAATTCAACACTAAGTATTCATGTACTTATAACTCCATCATTTTTTATCATCTCTGCACCAGGTTACATGATGCATTAATGATAAATAAAATACATTTTGATATTTCAAATCATTGTCGTCTAGCCAAAACAAGTAGCATAGACTATTCTTTAAACAGTTCAAAAAATATTGCAAATCAGTTTTATCATCTCAACAGGTAACAATGTGTCAATGACCCGAAGTCCACACATACACAATCGTCACTAGGAGTTGAGAATAAAAATTCATTTTTTAAAAGGCACATAATGCGTATTTAGCTTGATGTCAAAAATTTCGAAGTCTATCATAGCTAGAAGATTTAGAAAACCTACGCTTCTACTAATGATCCATTGCTTAATAATTCTATCTAGTCCTATTATGCTCAATACTCCATTCACACTTAATTATACCCTAGTTCATCAAATTTACCACACATTATGAGTACAGGAATTTTCCACAATAATATGAGTTTAAGAATTTATCATAGTCAGACCATAGGCGTCCATTCGCCGAGGGGTTCAAAAACATACCATACGATTATGAGTCACGAACTTACCGTAAGTATAAGTTTTAAGAACTCGCACATAATCTTATAATCTCTACCAATCTGTTATATACATGAAAAAAGAATCATATTCTCCACATGTATATAGCAAACAGCGCGACACAGACATTTCAATGATTATTGTTGGGTAAATTCTAATTACACACAATACGCAAGTATACGTGGTCAACAAGTAGTATAGTAATGCGTAGAATATCATTCCCATGAGGACAAATTAACAAGAAATTTAACTTCACAACTACCAATTTTCTATTAATCCTAATTCTATTAAACTATTCAATTCAATGGTTTAAAATTATATAAACTAAATTAATAAATAAACAAATTATCACAAAACAATCACAAATATCAAAATCCAAAATTTCAAACAATTGATAGAGAATTAGACTTATGATTTCACCCTAAGCTTCACTCTAATTTTTAACCCTTTATTCCAATTCAACTCAATATCCCAGTTTATTAATCAAGAACACGAACGTAGTACTAACCACCTCTCGATGCACTAATACCGTATTAACATCAATCCACAATTAAGATAGAAATCTGTTAAACACCTTAATCAACTAACCCACTATATCTCTATGTGAATTACACTTGAAAAAGGTTTAAGAATAAGTCTCTATCCGATTACATGCGATGTCAAGCATATCTCTACCTTGACATTCATCAAGATTAAGCTATTCACAAAATTCATGAACACATGCTATATTAACTAAGTCTAGATTTGAATATCCTCTCTCGATTCCATCCAATCCCATAAAGAATTTTTGATTAGGCAACTCATAGATTCAAGCTCAAATCAATATAGATAAATTGAAAATACTTTATTGAACTAAAAATCAAAGTTATAAAATCATCGTTCCACCCAATAATCCATCATAAGCCTAATAAGCGAATTAGTTCATAACGAATGAAATAACAACTGAATAATCTAACAAAAACATCCTTGCAATTACAAATAAAAGACTATAGAGAAGAATAATGATGAACACCCTCCATGTAGCCTAGAATTGCAATTGTCACAAAAAATCTCGTCAAATTACTCCTCTAAAGCTTGTACTCAAATCCTAGAATTAATCTCTATATTATACTTTTTGTGATACTTAATTTGTTGTTTCTAGCGTAATATTTATCTCCCCTTCTATTCTGGCCGAAGTCCCCCCTTCTTAGAGTCCATACGCCTCACAACAGTCCCAAAACCATGTGGCAGTAGAGTTCAATCAGCAGCAGGAGACTGCAGGAATCAGCACCCCAGCCCCGACGGGGGGTACAAGGCAATTATAGCCCGCCCCGGAGGGCATGTCCATTGCTAACGAAATTTTTCCACTTCATGCATTTTTCCAACTTTGCTCCAAAAGACTGCCTTCCTTCACCACTTGCCTCCATAACCACCCTACACATAAAAGAACTTGAAACAAGTGAAAATGAACACAAAACAAGAAGATAACTACGAATTTAAACTTGAAATGAACATCAATTCGTGTATATTAAATCCACTTATCAAAATCCCCTAAACTTAAACTGTACTGGTCCTCGAGCACAAAACAAACTACATGCTATGCAATGCAATGAGATAAAATAAATATAAACTAAATGCCTTCGAATCTAACAATATCACAGAATCAAAAATTTTCCCATCGACCTCAGAGAAAACAAGCAACTCTACAATATGAATCATCAAAACCAATCCACAGTTTCATATTAATTCTCAAATCTTGAACCATTATCACTGGTATAGTGTGCGTGTGTGTTCAACATCTATGATAACTAATACAGATTTAAATTCAATACATAAGCAATTTCTTGGAAGGAATCATATAGTGCAAACTTAAAAATTCCAAAAATAGGCTAAATCCAACTAAAATCAAACAATTACCAATATCGAGGGTCAACATGGGATACTTATGCTTTATTTTTCATCCACGGGGGCTTTTTGCTCTTATTTCCCATTTTATTCATTTTTTATATACACATAACTATGCAATGTCTTATTCCCTTAGGCTTTTCAATGCTACCGTAACGAGCTTTCGACCAATGACTCCCAGACCATTAAGACCTTAGGGCGCTAGGTGTAAAGACAATCCCCTTGGGCTTACTTACTCAAGTAATAAAGACCACAAAACTAGACAAGCATGCTACAGTGTTTATTCATATTTTTTTTTCTTTTTTCTTTTTTTATAGATTATATACCCCAAATATTCTCCCAAACTTAGGTTCTTGTCTAACTTTAGCCTTTACTGCCTATCCTTGTCGTTTTTTCATCTACCCTAGCATTATCCTTTAGAAACTATTTATGTATCAATTTGAACTGACCAGTCAACAAAGATGTTATTAACGTGCTAACCTTTTTATAACAGTTTCAAACACGTGCAAGATTCGATTCATAACAGAATTTATATCATAGTTCTAACAATCAATACTGTATTAGTTACTTGTTCACACTCTCATCATTGGCCCACAATTAACATGAACTGTAACACTATTGGACATATGCAAACACAAAATTTAACTAATTTATTTATTTTATAATAAAACACGATAATAACCGGAATGAACACAATGCAATAACAAAAATAACCTAAGCTACTATGCAAAACTAGAATGCAATGACAAATTTAAACCTAGCTACTACATATGCATGAAAATAAGAATATAAATCCCCCAAACTTAAGTAATACGATGCCCTCATTAGATGAATTAAGTGCATGAGGACTTCCCTACAATCGCCTAAGTCTGGGGAGGTGGTGATGAATTAAGTTGCTCAGTGGAAACCTTAGCATAGGCACAGGCTGCTAGTATAGAAATTATGCTGCAGGATTGAAGCCCTGGAGTGTAGTATTCAAGGATGTGAATGACATGTTCATGGAAACAAACATATGGTCTTGTCGCATTGCAAGCCGTCTCATCTCCCGTTGAGCTGCCTTGTTGTGCTCCTCCATTTATTGATGTAATGCATGGAACTGAGGGTGAGATATGGCGTCTGAGGATGGTTCTGCCTTAGTCCCTTGATCTCCCATAGTTTTGTCCTCATCACCTGAGGTGTCAACGGTGTTAGCCTCGTCCTCTGAAGCTGATGGAAATATAAATCCTAAACCTCGAGGATGAGATTCACCTCTGGCCCACACCGAATATCGTGCTATCATTCTCTAATCTAGCAGCTGTAGTGGCATAAGGGTGGGCTCATCATCAGACCATCTAACACCTACTTGACGACACAACCCACAAATTAGGGATGGATGTGGCAAGCCTCTTGAGAAATTACCCCATAGACATCGGCAAATTAAAAAATTGATTATGGCCCTGACGTCGATGACGAAGTCTTGCGCAATAGCAAAAAGGAGTAGTGCCTTCGCCTTAGTGACATACGAGGTGTGCGTGGATGGTAACAGTTTCGCACATAAGAAGGCATACCAGATTTTCCCATACCGACTGAGATCTTTGATGTGAAAAACTGTGCCTCCCTTTCGACCATTTATCCACGTTGTACCCGGCTTGGTCATGTCCTTGATAACCTCCTCATAGTCAGGGTCAAAATATCTCAAATGAGCATATTGGCACTGTCGAGGCACCCGTAACTGGTAATATATGTTGATGGCGTCTACACTGAACGGGACCAATCGACCTCGCACGAAAGAATTGAACAGTGCCTTATCCTCGACGTTTGCATAAAATTCCTTGACCACATTAACGGCGGCAACCTCGGGCTCCTCAATGAACTTGACCCACCCTTTTTGATATATTTGTTGTATCATCTCACCGTCGTGAGCATCCGGTGCCAACCCCCGCTCCGGTGTAGGAGCCTTTGTGACCATGTAATCATACCGGTCGGCGGTGGCGGCACTTTTAAACTTTCGGCGGTAGAAGTTTCGTGATGGTAGAGTTGGCCTTGAACTCTCTCCTCTTTGTCGTTTAGAAGTTGGTTGAGAAGCCATTGAATCCGAATGTCTGAACTCACTGTCGAACACACTACTTTCCCCTCAAACTTAGTTCATACAAATTTGCAAACACTTGGTGTGCACAGAAGTTACTTCCCCCAAACTTGCCAATTTTTGAGGTAGATAGTGATGGAGAAGAAGAAGAAGAATGTGTAGGATTGTTACCCACTTGCAGGAACAAGCGCAATTCTCTCAATAGGAACCCTATTTTGTGTCTTTTGGAGACGAAATTGCAAGTTGGTGATGAAGGACTTGGTTTGTGAGAGTGGAGTATATATAGATAATGATATGAAGTAATGGGGAAATGGAAATCGTGGGGGAAAGTTAGTGTAATGGATTGAGGTGATGGGTAGCAGTAATGGGGTAGGAGTAGTAGATTTGTGGGAGCTATATATGAGAATGGGTAGTTCAGGTGAGGAAGGTGGAGTAGTGGGCGCGTATTTGGGAATGAGAAGGACTTAACGTGTGCAACTGCCGAGCTTTAGTATCTGGATTTAAGGACCCCTGCCCCGGTAGGGGGTATACAGCCAAAACAGCCCACCCCGACGGGGGTGTCCCCTGACTTCGGATTTGTGGCCTCTAATGGTGTAGTGCAAAATGAGCTCTAATTTTTTCTTTTCTTACCTATTGTACTATTATGCACTCTTGACACCTCCTACAACCATAAGCATGCAAAATGTCAGATTATTGATGACTTGGAGTATGATTGAGAGATTCAACAAAACTTTTACTCTATAATACCTACCTAATACTTAATAAAAACTACATTCAAACCATTATAAATGAAATTACGAAAAATAACAAAATATTGGGTTGCCTCCCAATTAGCACTTGATTTTAAGTCGTTCAGCCTGACTACTCCCTGTTTCACTGTGTATCGGTGAGGGTAATGTAGACGACATCCCAGTTTGACTCGCCACCCCAGTAATGCTTTATCTGTTGACCATTGACCTTGAACGTCTCTAGTGGACCATGAAAGAATACCCGCTTTATAGTGAATGGTCCCGACCATCATGACTTAAGCTTTCCTTTTCTTTATATAATTTGGAGTTCTCATAGGCGTGAAGGCAGAATTTGTCGAGCTCATTCAGTTGAAGTAGTCTTTTTTCCCCTACAGCTGCTTGATCGAAATTGAGTTTTTGAATTGCCCAATAAGCCTTATACTGTAGTTTGACCGGTAAGTGATATGCCTTCATGTACAGTAGTTGGTATGGAGACATCCTGATCGGAGTTTTGTATACAGTCCGGTATGCCCATAATGCATCGTCCAACCGAAGTGACCAATCCTTTTGACTCGGATTTACTACTTTCTCCAATATTTTCTTTACTTCCCAGTTTGAGACCTCAGCTTGCCCACTTGTTTGAGGGTGATATGCTGTCGCTACCTTATGGTTGACCCCATACCGTGTCAAAAGAACTATGAATGCCTTATTGCAGAAGTGACTACCTTCGTCACTAATTATTGCTCTTGGCGTGCCAAACCTCGTGAAAATTTTTTTCTGTAGGAATTTGAGGACCACCTTGGCATCGTTTGATGGTAATGCTGCAGCTTCAACCCACTTTGATACGTAGTCTACTGCGAGTAGAATGTATTGATTGTACAAAGATGAGGGGAATGGCCCCATTAAATCTATACCCCATACGTCAAAAATTTTAACTTCAAGAATCGTTCGTAAGGGCATCTCATTCCATTTCGAAATGTTGCCCACCCTTTGACACCTATCGCATTGTTTAACAAAATGGTGGCATCTTTGAATAATGTAGGCCAATAAAAACCAGATTGCAACACCTTCGCTACTGTCCTCTCACTCCCATAATGCACGCCATATGCAGATGAGGGACACTCATGCAAAATATTCTTCACTTCACTGTATGGGACGCACCATCGAATTATTTTGTCGGCGCACTGCTTGAAGAGATATGGTTCGTCCCACATGTACCATTTCACGTCATGAAGAAATTTCCTTTTCTACTGTCTTGTGAGGTCGGGTGGTAGAACGTTGCTCACCAGAAAATTTGCATAATCACCATACCACAGAATTTCTGCTGAAATCCCAAACAGTTGCTCATCTGGGAATGATTCATTAATCTCACATCTGTCGTCTTTTACTTTCCCGTGGTTTTCTAACCTAGACAAGTGATCGACAACTTGGTTCTCCATCCCCTTTCTATCTTTAATTTCTAAGTCAAACTCTTGAAGTAGAAGAATCCATCGAATAAGGCGTGGCTTAGCATCTTTTTTCGCTATTAGGTACTGAATCGACGAATGGTCCGTGAGGCTATCACCTTAGTCCCGATCAAGTATGCCTAGAATTTGTCAAATGCGTACACGACTACAAGCAATTCCTTTTCCGTGGTTGTATAATTCATTTGAGTCTCCGTGAGTGTTTTGCATGCATAGTATATGGCGTGAAACACCTTCTCTCGTCGTTGGCCCAAAACAGCCCCAACCGCATAGTCGCTCGCATCACACATTAGCTCGAATGGCATATTCCAATCCGGTGCGACTATCACGGGAGCTGTAGTTAATTTCTTCTTCAATAACGCTGCGTTGCATTCTGTAGTAAAACTGAAAGTAGCATCCTTCTCTAAAAGACTGCATAGAGGTTTTGCAATTTTAGAGAAGTACTTTATGAACCTCCTGTAGAACCTAGCATGCCCCAAGAAACTCCTAATACCCATAACTGAGCTCGGTGGAGGTAGTTTTTCAATAGTTTCCAGCTTTGCTTTGTCAACTTCTAATCCTTGAGCCGATACCTTATGGCCCAAAATTATGCCCTCTTCAACCATGAAGTGACATTTTTCCCAATTTAGTACGAGATTCGTGTCCTTACATCTTTGTAACACCATGACCAGATTCTTTAAGCAAATATCGAAGCTGTCCCCACAGACCGAAAAGTCATCCATGAAGACCTCAACATTTTTTTCCACCATATCTGAAAAAATGGCCATCATACACCGTTGGAATGTTACAGGTGTATTGCATAGCCCAAATGACATCCTCCTGAATGCAAATGTGCCGTAAGGGCACGTGAATGTGGTCTTCTCTTGATCCTCCGGAGCGATGACTATTTGGTTGTACCCCGAGTACCCATCCAATAAACAGTAATATTGGTGTCCCGCCAATCTATCTAACATTTGATCAATAAAGGGCAGCTGGAAATGGTCTTTTCGGGTTGCCTTGTTCAATTTTATGTAATCAATGAAAACCCTCCAACCTGTTACTGTTCTAGTTGGTATTAACTCGTTGTCCTCATTCTGTACCACCGTCATTCCTCCATTTTTCGGTACACATTGAACTAGACTAACCCATTTACTATCGAAAATCGGGTAGATGATACTGGCATCTAACCACTTCAGAATTTCCTTTTTCATAACTTCCTTCATAATCGGGTTAAGTCGCTGCTGTTGTTCCACCGTTGGTTTTGCCTCATCTTCCATTAAGATCTTGTGCATGCAAAATGAAGGGCTAATTCCCTTTATATCCGCAATTGTCCACCCAATAGTTGATTTGTGATCCCTAAGCACCCTCAGCAACTTTTCTTCCTACAATTCGTTAAGTGCAGTTGAAATAGTAATACGTAAATAATTTGAATTGCATAAATATGCATACCTGAGGTATTTAGGGAGTGGCTTAAGTTCCAGCTTTGGTGGCTCTTCCAATGATGGTTTCAATTTTTTTGCGGCAACTTCTTTTGTGTGCAATGGTTCAAACGGTGTTCTGAATCTGGAAACTCGTGACAACGAATCTAGCATCTGTAAGTAGTCCACCAATTCCGGGTCGTCGACCTCTTCATCTCCCAATAAAGTTGTTTCTAACAGATCGTTGACCAAACTCTTGCTCATATCTTCACTGATGATATGCTCAATTAAATCCATTCGAAAACATTCTTCCTCGTCCGTGGGGAATTTCATGGCCTTGAACACATTGAATTTTATATCTTGATCTTGGACCCTTATAGTCAGTTCTCCTTTTTATACATCTATGAGTGTCCTACCCGTGGCCAAAAATGGCCTCCCTAGGATAATTGGGAAATTCTTGTCCTCTTCAAAGTCCAAAACGATGAAGTCTGCGGGGAATATAAACTTTTCCACTTTCACTAAAGTATCCTCCACTATGCCTCTCGCATATGTGACTGACCTATCCGCCAACTGTAATGAGATATTTGTAGGTCTTGGTGCGGGCAAACCTAATTTTGTGTATACTGACAATGGCATAAGGTTTACACTCGCCCCCAAATCACATAAACAGTTGCTAAAATGCATATTCCCGATCGTGCATGGAATAGTAAAGCTCCTCGGGTCCTGAGTTTTGGTGGTAATTTCTGCTGTAATACTGCACTACACTCCTCGGTTAGTGCAATTGTCTCGAAATCTTCCCATTTCTTTTTGCTTGACAGAATCCCTTTCATAAATTTTGCGTAGCTCGGCATTTGTTCTAGGGCTTCTACAAATGGTATGTTAATATGAAGTTTCTTAAACACTTCCAAAAATTTTGCGAATTGCTTGTCTAATTTCTATTTTTTGGACCATTTGTTGAAACGGTGGTGGTGGATAAACAATTAGCTTATTGTTCAAATTTGTTCCATCACTCTGTTTATCCTCACCATTGTTTCTTTCAATTTTACTGCTATCATCAAATTTTTTATCCGGAGTAACGAAATTTTCTACATTACTACCCTCAAGTTGTTTCCTACTCCGCAAAGTAATTGCCTGACACTATTCATGTTACCCTTCGGATTTCTCTCGGTGTCACTTGGTTACGTCCCTTGTGGTCTATTATTCAATGCTAATGCAATTTTTCCTATTTGATTTTCTAAATTCTTGATAGCCATCTCTTGTGATTTCATTGCCATCTCTTGTGATTTCATGGCCATTGCTTGATTTTTCATTGCTGCCTCATTGCTACTTATGTACTTCGAAACCATTTCCTCAAAATCTGATTTCTTTTCTTGATGTTGAACCGGTTGTTGGTGACTTTGAAAATCTGGGGGAAATGACGGTCATGGAGCTTGATTTTGCTGATTATTACTCCACGATAAATTTGGGTGGTTCCTACTCCCTGGTTGTAGGTGTTTTGGTACGTATTATGCGAAATTCTATTATAGCTACCTATGAACTGGACGAATGCTGGATTAATTGTGCATTGATCTATAGGATGATCACCCGCATACAATTCGCATACTACCGCAACCTGCTGTACTTGAGCCCCTGTCATAGCATCCAACTTCTTGGACAGCGCAGAAATCTATGCTTATATAGCTGTCACCCCATCTACTTCCAAAATCCCAGTAGCCTTTTGTTGTGTCATTCTTGCTGTGGGCCACTGGTAGTTATTGGCCGCCATGGTTTTAATCAAATTGTAGGCTTCCTCATAACTCTTAGCCATGAATGCTCCGCCTGACGCTGCATCAATACTCGTTCTGATATTCCCATGTAGTCCGTTGTAAAAGGTGTTCATTTGCAGCCACTTCGGCAATCCATGATTCGGGCACTTTCTGAGTAACTCCTTGTATCTCTCCCATGCCTCATATAGCGACTCCCCATGTTGCTGCTCAAACGTCGTTATCTCGTTCCTCATCTTTGCAGTTTTCGACCATGGGAAGAATTTGGCAAGGAATTTCTGAGCTAAGTCTTCCCATGTAGTTATCGACCCTGGCGGTAGAGAATGCAACCAACTCATTGCCTTGTCCCGTAAAGTGAATGAGAACAAGCGAAGTCTCACCGCATCATCGGACACCCCATTGTACCTAAAAGTGTCGCAAATTTCCAGAAAGCTGACTAGATGTTCATTTGGATCGTCATTAGCCAATCTCCCAAACTGAACTGAATTCTGAATCATTTGAATCGTCCCAGACATGATTTCAAATGTATAAGCGGCTATTGCGGGCCTAGTAATGCTTGACTGCAGTTCAGTCACTTTAGGTGTTGCAAAATCCCTCAACTCATTCTGGTCTTCGGCAGCCATTGCTTCTTCCTTATCCGAATTTTCGAATTCATTCCTTGTTTCCTTGATCTACTTACTCAACCTCTGAAATCTTCTTCCAATGTTGTCCTCAAAAGGAAGCAAGTCTGAATTTTTAGATCGTGTTTGCATAAACCAATGTCAAAAACCTAAAATTGGAAGAACAAAAACAAAAACAAAAATGTTTAAGTAAAACTGGACTAATTAAACTGATATTTTAAAAATATTAAAATATAGGCTAAATTGTCCCCGACAGCAGCGCCAAAAACTTGTTGGGTAAATTCTAATTACACACAACACGCAAGTATACGTGGTCAATAAGTAATATAGTAATGCGTAGAATATCGTTCCCACGAGGACAAATTAGTAAGAAATTTAACTTCACAACTACCAATTTTCTATTAATCCTAATTCTATTAAACTATTCAATTCAATGGTTTAAAATTATATAAACTAAATTAATAATTAAACAAATTATCACAAAACAATCACAAATATCAAAATCCAAAATTTTAAACAATTGATGGAGAATTAGACTTATGATTTCACCCTAAGCTTCACTCTAATTTTTAACCCTTTATTCCAATTCAACTCAATATCCCAGTTTATTAATCAAGAACATGAACGTAGTACTAACCACCTCTCGATGCACTAATACCGTATTAACATCAATCCACAATTAAGGTAGACATCCGTTAAACACCTTAATCAACTAACCCACTATATCTCTACGTGAATTACACTTGAAAAAGGTTTAAGAATAAGTCTCTATCCGATTACATGTGACGTCAAACATATCTCTACCTTGACATTCATCAAGATTAAGCTATTCACAAAATTCATGAACACATGCTATATTAACTAAGTCTAGATTTGAATATCCTCTCTCGATTCCATCCAATTGCACAAAGAATTGTTGATCAGGCAACTCATAGATTCAAGCTCAAATCAATGTAGATAAACTGGAAATACTTTATTGAACTAGAAATCAAAGTTATAAAATCATCGCTCCACTCAAAAATCCATCATAAGCCTAATAAGCGAATTAGTTCATAACGAATGAAATAACAACTGAATAATCTAACGAAAACATCCTTGCAATTACAAATAAAAGACTAAAGAGAAGAATAATTATGAACACCCTCCACGTAGCCTAGAATTGCAATTGTCACAAAAAATCTCGTCAAATTACTCCTCCAAAGCTTGTACTCAAATCCTGGAATTAATCTCTATATTATGCTTTTTGAAATACTTAATTTGTTGTTTCTAGCGTAATATATATCTCCCCTTCTGTTCTGGCCGAAGTCCCCCCTTCTTAGATTCCATGCGCCTCACAACAGTCCCAAAACCATGTGGCAGCAGAGTTCAATCAGCAGCAAGAGACTGCAGGAATTGGCACCCCCGCCCTGGCGGGGGGTACAAGGTAATTATAGCCCGCCCCAGCGGGCATGTCCACTGCTAACGAAATTTTTCCACCTCATGCATTTTCCAAATTTGCTCCAAAAGACTGCCTTCCTTCACCACTTGCCTCCATAACCACCCTACAAATAAAAGAACATGAAACAAGTGAAAACAAACACAAAACAAGAAGATAACTACGAATTTAAACTTGAAATGAACATCAATTCATGTATAATAAATCCAATTATCAATTATCAGTACCAAAAACTAAGTGGTCGTCAAACCAAACACAATCCCCTGCCCATACAAAGAATTGGTCAACACACCCAATAATCAATATAGGAAGCTAAGATTCCCTGTCCATACAAATAATTATTCAACTTAACTAGTATATCGAGTAGGAAGCTAAGTGGTTCTAAAACCAAATACAAATTCCCCGCCAATGTAAGGAGTCATACAATTCAGCTGCTGACATGAGTCCTCAATTGAAATCCCACTTAATATCCTAGTCCCATACTTCCTTCATATGAATTTTGTTCAATTCGTATTGCATTAACCCCCCACCTTTTTTTCTGAGTTGATATCGTACCAATTCATAGTACAACTGACACATGAAAACTTTGTTGTAATCTTTTCAATCATTCGATTGATCATCCTTCCTACTATAACCTTATCAGATCACGGGGTGATCTCATCGTATTATATTACGATTCATTTTTATGTTATGATCATTTTATTTTACGATCTTCTTTTAGCCTTTTAGACTCTATCTATTCATCACAACTATCATCTTTATTATCAGAGTTAGGTAACTCTGTATCTTTATAACTTGCCGAGATTCATCTTTAAATCTTATCGACGCACTAACTCTATTTGAGTTAGTCCTTATCCTTATCCCTGCGGTTATTAGCTCAAGGTAACCCTACCTAAGGTTTATAACCTACGGCTCTGATCTGTTAGGTTTGTAATATTCATGAACGCAATCAAATTGCACAAAATAAGCAAAAACGTAGAAAAATCATAGTTTTAAAATTTTACAAACCATATACCCGGATCATCCTTTATGCACAATTATTAATTAAACGAAAAGAAGAAGAACAAGAATCATACCCTTGAAGATCCGAGCTTCCTTAGGTACAAGTTCACCCCCAAATCCTTTCGCGTTCAACTTGAATCCACCGGGTTTGGTTCTTTCCTTTGATCAACGTTAGCCACCCAAGTGTTTAGCCTCTAGAGGTGATCCACCAAGGAAAAAGAAATATTCAAGAAGAAAGGTGGTTGGCTAAACCCTAGTTTTCTATCTCTATAGAAAAGAACGTACTCTCCAACTATTGAAATTACGTATGTTGTGAAAAAGTCAGCAACAACTCTACAACACCCATAATAAGACTCATCTTATTTATAGATGTAGACAACCCTCCTTAACAATTAAGGAATTGAGTTTTATTTTAATTAATTAAATTTTTTTAATTAATTAGGCTCCAAATCTTATTAGGAATAATTAATTAAAATCTTTTAATTATTTTACCTTCTAATCTTATTAGGAATATATGAGAGTACTTTTATTAATTAATTCCCAAACTCCTTTAGGAATTAAATAATAATAATAGTAATAATAATAATAAGACTCCTCTTATTAATTTATATTTAATATTTTCAAAATATTAAATAATAAATATTAAGCTATTTAATTTATTCTATCACCATAGATTAAATTAAATATACTTAATTTATTATTACGATTATGCCATTAACTTCTTAATAATTATTCTTCCTTTTATGGTGTGACCCTTTAGGTTCTCCATATTAAACCGGTTGTGAATAAATTAATTAGAACAATTCTAATCTTATTTAAATAAATAAATTAAACTATTAATTTATTTAAATAAATAATATTTATTCTACAATAGGGACAAGCCTCCCTAGCGATCAACGACTTTTCAGATAATATAGATTTCAACATTAATCATAAAGAACCTTTGAGTAAATAGTTACCGTACAATTCAATCTTTCCACCATACAATATCCCAATTAAATATAAGACATGGAATTACTGTCAAGTCTTATTTTATTTAATTATATGTGTTTCGACTCTTAAATGTACAACTCCAAATAATACAAATAAGAAACTCATTTCTAATTTCATTCTGCCTTAGCCAATGACTACTGGGTTGTCATTTATCGAATCACATAGGACATTTCTCTTCTTTTACTAGAAGTGGTAGATTCTTTATTGATCATACATTATCTCCATGTATAACTTATTATACCCAAGCATGCCCTTTGATATACCCTAAGGGTCTTAAGGAATAAGTCAAAGTATAACTCATCATACACAAGATGCTATGATGATCTCAAGTCCAAGGATCACTTGTATTACTATCACTACAGGAATTCTTATTGACAGGCAAGTAAAACTCCATTAGGTATTCCTTAGCGAGCCACGTTTAGTGAACTTATTCTCTAATAAGCACCTACATGCTTGCTTTAGTGTCTCCACACAAATGATCCTGAGATCAATCATCCTCATCCAATGAGCAAGCAACGTATGTACCAATCTATCCGGATTCACTAATCCCCAATTTAGTAATTCAACGATTGGGAACTATTTTCGTTTTAAACTTTCTAAGAATTTAGATCTCATTAGAATGATGATCATTATTATTCTAAAAGCACTGCTTAAAACTATTGGTTTATTACATATTATAAAACAACATCATGTAGATAATTAAAAGCCTTTAATAAATTAATACTTTTTATTAATAAATGAATAAGATTGTTACAAAATATATGCTTTATCATCAAACATGATTGGCTTATGTGCATACTACTTTCAATCTCCCACTTGTACTAAAGCCAATCGCTATGGTATCTTATACCCTTCTTCTCTAAGTGACGATTATCCTGCTGTTGGATAAGCTTTAGTTAGTGGATATGTAATGTTGTTCTTGAGAGTCCACTATCTCTATAGTGATTTTCCATCTTTCAATGATTCCTATAATCAAATGAAAGTGCCACAACACATGTTTAGATCTAAGATGAGACTTAGGAACTATTTCTAGTTCTATAACGAACTTTTCATCCAAACAATCAACTTGCAGCTTCATTTATAGTTATATACTTTGTCTTTATTACTAAACTAGCAACTCTTTACTGTTTGAAACCTTTCCAATTCACTGCACCACCGTTCAAGGTAACATTTTACCTTAAAGTGGATTTTCTGTCGTCTTGGTCTGTCTGAAAAAACTTGAGTCTGTTAAGCCCTCTAGTTTTAATTTAGACCCACCATAAATATGATCACATCTTTAGTACCGGTTAATTACTTTAAGATATTTTTCACTGACTCGTAGTGAACTTCTCCAGAATATGACTGATCAACGTCAGGTCTCGTACATTTCATTGCATACATGATAGTTACTCATGCGATTTCTCTTTTATGAGTCTATGGGGACTATTAAGAGAGATACACTCAAGAGCTCATCAACATAAGAATTTCGATGGAGTTTGCCATGCTAAACGACTTTAGCATCAAATGAATATACGTTTCTTGGGTTAAGTTGAGCATCCTTTTAAATCTATCTATATAGATTTTATCCCCGATTAAGATACTCTTTCCAAATCATTCATGGAGGAATGTTTAGACAACTTTATCTTTACTGATTGTAGCATTAGTATGCCATTCCTTATCCTCAGTATAACAACATATAATACTAGGAATGTCACGTCACTCCCACTGACCCTTTTGTACACACTAGGTTCATTCTTGTTTTTGATAAAATCGAAATATTTTGATTATCCCATCAAAACGAATGTTCCAAATTTGAGAAGCTTGCTTCAATCTATTTCTCTGAGTGTCTACAACTCTTCCTTCACCGTATGTAACTGGATCATCATCTATTATGATGCGTACCTCATCATCATCATCCATGATGAATCCATACCTCCTAGGTATCTTCTGTACTATTCCAGATTTACGATTCGGTTGTGGTATATTAGGTCTATCTACAAGTTTCTCTTATTTGACTTATAGAATTTTATGGTTTTTGAACTCTTCAAGATTCTATTATCCTCCCACTAGCCCCTTTAATGATAAACATATTTATCTTAGAAGGCAGCATGTTTCGTAACAAACACCTTTTGCTAAGTAGGATTATAGAACATATACCCTAAACTTACTTTAGGATATCCCACAAATCTGTACTTATCAAATCTTGTCCCAAGCTTATCCTTTGAAATATTTTCACATAAGTTGGAAAACCCCTTATCTTAACTTACTTAAAATTAGGAATCCTTCCTGTCCATAACTTTTTTGGACTCTTGTGACTGGATTTTGAGGTTACCTTTTCCGTAGATATGCAACCATTTCTAGGGCATGACCCCAGAAGGATACTGGAATGTCGGTAAAATCATTATGGACCGCACCATGTCCAACAAGGTACGATTTTTCCTTTCAGATACATCAATCAATTATTGCGTATCAGGAAGCGTCCATTATGAGAAAACCATTTGAGATGATCTAGAAACTTATTGCAAAAGTATTCCTTCTTGATCCGACCAAAGAAACCTAATACTTTACCAATTTGTTTCACTTTTGAATTCTTTGAACCTTTTAAATAATTCACACTTGTATTTCAGCAAATACACACATTCAACTCTTTGAATGATCATCTCCTTTTCTTATACTAATTAGTTCAATATGCAAAATTATTTTCATGTAAGTCAAGTATACAAAATCTATTAAGTAATATTACAGTTCTATACAAAACATTATTATTATTATAAATAGAACAACAATTGTTCTTGAATATAATACCAAAGATTTCATTGTCCAACAACAAAATAGAAATAATGTTTCTAACAAGTACCGAAATACAATAACAACTTATTGACTTAATAGATTTGCCCATAGGCATTGCTAAACTATAAGTTCCTATGGCTAATGTAGCAATCATTGCTTCATTTCCCACACATAGGATTACTTATCTTTGTTTAACTTTCTACTTCTACTTGGTTCCTTCATAAATCTATATTTATGATATCCAAAGCTGATATCCAATACCCAAGTAGAACCTTGACTAAAAGAAATTTTTTTTTTCAATCATGAATAAAAAACTATATTTGTAACTGAAACTTCACTAAGCTTCTTCTGGTTAGCCTCTACAAGATGCTTCTTGCAGTTTCTTTCCAGTGTCTAGGCTTATTGCAGTGAAAGCAAACTCCTTTGCTATCCGTATCAGTTTTGTTCTTATTATCCTTTATATTTTCCTTTCTATATACCTTCTTTGAATCGTTCTTCTTTTCAGAAGATCCTTTGACCCCTACCAATAAGACATGGTCTTTCTTAGTTGGAAAGTGACTCTCAACATTTTTCAATATGTTAAGCAAATCAGCGAAGCTGATATCTAGCTTGTTCATATGAAAAATTCACAATAATTGTGAAAGGAGTCGGGGAGTGAGTGCAAGATCAAATCTTGGCTCAACTCTCCATCCATGACAAAACCTGTTATCTTAATTGATCAATCAAATTGATCATGTTTAGGACATGTGTATGTACTGTAGTGTCGCTGGTCATTCTAGATCGGAAGAGCTCCTTAGATATTTGATATCTGATATCTATTAGTCCTACTTTTCTCTTTATCAACTACTTGGTGTGCAGAAGTATAGTAGGAGTATCCATAGTTTCAGGCTGACACTGAAGCTTGTTACTCATGGATACGAGCATGATGCATTGAGCTAACTGTGCATCATCTTGCCACTTTCTAAAAGTTGCAATCTCTTCCACAGAGGCACTGTCTGCAACCATTGCAGGGATAAGCGTATTAAGGACATAAGATAGCTTTTCAGCCGTGAGAACTATTCTCAATTTCCTTAACCAATCCATTTAATTCAGTCCGGTTAAATAGTATCTAATATGCTTCACAGTGATAGTAATTTAGACACTGTAAAATTCTGTAAATGAATTTGTAATTAACAACATTTTAGCATACATTCTTTTATTAATTACCAAAATAAATTAGGTCTTGTTTTAAATTGGTATCTCCCACTATTTTAATCAAACTATATTACCCTCACTTATATAGTTCGACAAAATCTAATTAAAGATTTGCTAGTAAAAATAAAGATCACATTTCAAATGTATATAGCCTTGTGGTGACACAACAAACTATACATAAATAAATAGGTAGAAAACTCTTGTCAATTACATCAACTATGCAACTCCTTGTATTTTGCCTCTTAGATTATTTTGATCAAGTGGTGACACATCCGAATCAAAATTATCCAAGTTAAGTCCAACCTAGCACTCCATATATTCAAAAAAGAAAAATATTGTCCTTATGGTGACACAACAAAACAACATTGTTCAATTTTCTTTATAAGCATCAAATGTTATAAAATTAACATCTCAAATAATTAAGATAAGCCTTGTGGTGACACAACAAACTTATAATAATTAATTGATACTCTATTATTTTTATCATGCTAGAAGGCGACGTTCGATATTCCAAATATCTTTGAACGTTTAGGACTTAATATAAAAAATTTGAGGGGTTTGTTATTAATGTGTCTCATCTTGTTTAGCGCGCATGCACACACACACACACACACACACACACACACACACACACACACACACACATATATATATATATATATATATAAAATACGCGCCATATTAATTAACATGCGAAGCATGTTTGCATAATATATAATATATATAGTTTAAGCATGCACATATAAAATACTATATTTTACCTAGATTGATTATGAACTTTTTATTCTAGTTTGGTTCACTAGAGCCACCAAGTGAATCAAAAGGTCAAACCCTAGGGGTGCAAGAATTAATATTTAAATATAACTATTACATTTAAACACAGGCTCCATTACAAACGTGTCTTCACGTGCTCCTTGTTTCTTGATCTCCAATTCTTCAAAATTAATTCTAACTATTCCTATTACAAAACTATTTAAAATAAATAGAAACGTTAATCAGCAGTCAAGGGGAAGTACATAGGATGGAGATAGAATTTACATTAAGAAAAATTAGAGAAGACGAGGTACACAGACCCCATTTAATAAAATTCATACATTCATGCATCGAACTAAAATAAAATCTAATCACATTAGTCAATAGTCCATAATCAATTCCATTTATTATCATACACATCACCATATACATAAATAAATAATATTCATCTCATGAATAATAAACATTCAATATATATATTGATATCATTTAATGGGCAAGTTTAGTTAGTATAAAATCTAATTTTGAATTAAAATAAACTCTTTTATTTTAATCCAAATTTAAATCAAAATAAAACTCTTTTATTTTAATTTATCCAATCTTGAATAAAATAAAATATTTTATTTTAATCAAAATCTTTCATCAAAATAAACTCATTTATTTTAATTAATTATGGAATCCAATTCCAAGAAGAAAAAAATAAAACTCCTTTATTTTAAAGGAAACACAGATTGTTTTCCTATTCACAAATAAACTCTTTTATTTTGAATAATATGAAATCTTATTCCATATCTAAATAAACTCCTTTATTTAAGGAAATACAGATTCTTTTTCCTATTCACAAATAAATTCTTTTATTTTGAATAACATGAAATCTTATTTCATATCTAAATAAACTCCTTTATTTAAGGAAACATGGAATCTAATTTCAACTCCGATTAGTTATCATGGAATCCAATTCCAACTCTAATTAGTTAGCATGAAATTTAATTTTAAAATTAAAATAACCTTTTTATTTTAAGATTAAAATAAACCTTTTATTTTAAGATTAAAATAAACTTTTTATTTTAATTATAAAATAATTATATATATATATATATATATATATTCATGGTACGGTTTATATATATCCTCGGCCACATTTTAAGTATCATAATGTGCAGGAATAACCTTTATGTGAATTTAGTCATGGAACATATTATGCAAATTAAGTCATAAAAATATTATCTAGTAACATATTCCATTAAGTCACGAAAATCACGAATCACGAATCACGGATCAACATTTTTTTTAAAAAAAAATTTATACAACAATTTATGCCCAATAAATTGTTCTAAACACATATTAACATATATATCAAATTAAAACAATTATTAATTTGCATAAAGGTTTGACTCTAATACCACTGTTAGGTTTGTAATATTCATGAACGCAATCAAATTGTACAAAATAAGCGAAAACGTGAAAAAATCAGAGTTTTAAAATTTTACAAACCATATACCCGGATCATCCTTTATGCACAATTATTAATTAAACGAAAAGAAGAAGAACAACAATCATACCCTTGAAGATCCGAGCTTCCTCAGGTACAAGTTCACCTCCAAATCCTTTCGCATTCAACTTGAATCCACCGGGTTTGGTTCTTTCCTTTGATCAACGTTAGCCACCCAAGTGTTTAGCCTCCAGAGGTGATCCACCAAGGAAAAAGAAATATTCAAGAAGAAGGGTGGTTGGCTAAACCCTAGTTTTCTATCTCTATAGAAAAGAACGTACTCTCCAACTATTGGAATTGCGTATGTTGTGAAAAAGCCAACAACAACTCTACAACACTCATAATAAGACTCTTCTTATTTATAGATGTAGGCAACCCTCCTTAACAATTAAGAAATTGAGTTTTATTTTAATTAATTAAATTCTTTTAATTAATTAGGCTCCTAATCTTATTAGGAATAATTAATTAAAATCTTTTAATTAATTTATCTCCTAATCTTATTAGGAATATATGAGAGTACTTTTATTAATTAATTTCCAAACTCCTTTAAGGATTAAATAATAATAATAGAAATAATAATAATAAGACTCCTCTTATTAATTTATATTTAATATTTCCAAAATATTAAATAATAAATATTAAGCTATTTAATTTATTCTATCACCATAGATTAAATTAAATATACTTAATTTATTATTACGATTATGTCATTAACTTCTTAAATATTTATTCTTCCTTTTATGGTATGACCCTTTAGGTTCTTCATATTAAACCGGTTGTGAATAAATCAATTAGAACAATTCTAATCTTATTTAAATAAATAAATTAATCTATTAATTTATTTAAATAAATAATATTTATTCTACAATAGGGATAAGCCTCTCTAGCGATCAACGACTTTTCAGATAATATAGATTTTAACATTAATCATAAAAAGAACCTTTGAGTAAATAATTACCGTACAATTCAATCATTCCACCATACAATATCCCAATTAAATATAAGACATGAAATTACTGTCAAGTCTTATTTTATTGAATTATATGTATTTTGACTCTTAAATGCACAAGTCTAAATAATGCAAATTAGAAATTCCTTTCTAATTTCATTCTGCCTTGGCCAAGGACTACTGGGTTGTCATTTATCGAATCACATAGGACATTTCTCTTGTTTTACTAGAAGTGATAGATTCTTTATTGATCATACATTATCTCCATGTATAATTTATTATACCCAAGCATACCCTTGATATACCCTAAGGGTCTTAAGGAATAAGTCAAAGTATAACTCATCATACACAAGATATTATGATGATCTCAAGCCCAAGGATCACTTGTACTACTATCACTACAAGAATTCCTATTGACAAGCAAGTAAAACTCCATTAGGTATTCCTTAGGGAGCCATGTTCAATGAACTTATTCTCTAATAAGCATCTACATACTTGCTTTAATGTCTCCACACAAATGATCATGAGATCAATCATCCTCATCCAATGAGCAAGCAACGTATGTACCAATCTATCCGGATTCACTAATCCCCAATTTAGTAATCCAACGATTAGGAACTATTTTAGTTTTAACCTTTCTAAGAATTTAGATCTTATTAGAATGATCATCATCATTATTCTAAAAGCATTACTTAAAACTATGGATTTATTACATATTATAAAATAGCATCATGTAGATAATTAAAAGCCTTTAATAATTTAATAATTTTTATTAATAAATGAATAAGATTGTTACAAAGTATATGATTTATCATCAAACATGATTGGCTTGTGTGCATACTACTTTCATCTGATACCAATTGTAGCGTCCCCAAATTCGGTTATTAATCACCACGAATTTGGTACACTAATTCTATAACTATTGCGGAAGATATAAACATAAATTGTTTATACAATAAACTTTTACACATAATCCCCAATGTCTGTAACCTTAACTTAATACATGCATTCAATAGCCTACACGACTTACAATGTCATTCGCATCAGAAAATTTAATAATTCTAACTGCATAATAATCCAATTCTGGAATTTTCCTTGCCTTTGCCTGTATCCGAACTTTCATCTTAATCTGAAAGTTTTCTCATGATAAAGCAAGGGTGAGCAATAATTTTACCCAGCATGTAAAGTTCAAATTAAGATATATTATGATTGAAAAAGAATAATAAGCTGACAAATTTTCAACAATATAATGATTGTGAAAGAACATGAATCAATTTCAATGATTGAATGACTGAACCAATAATGTTGATTGGTCAACAATGACCATGAACAATTTTAAAAGAACCTTATGGTAATGAAGGTGATCAGCCTTTCATACTTGACGAACATATGCAACATGCACTAAGTGCGAATCAATAATCAGTATAGATGTGAACAATCAATACTAATTATTCACTAACATGCTTTGAAAAATTACAACTCAAGTTTGAGTTAGAAAACTTGCCTTTACAATTAAATACCGCTAATCAATCTAATTTAATCTCTTATGAAATACCTATCATTAATAAGATCGATCCTCCAATTAGCATAATACATTTTATCTCAGAACACTATTACTCATATAATAAATTACCTAACATTTAGCAACATAATCAAACGTTGAATAATTCTTTAACTTACTAATAATATTATCGTCATTTGATAATATTATTATCACATAACCATCATCTTAAATTCTCTTCTAATATTATTAATCTTTTAATAATATTTTATTTACTTCTCAATTTCTTAGTAATATCTTAATCATTTATAAATATTATTAATCATTTAAAAATATTTTAATCACCTTCTAATATTACTAATCATTTAATAATATTCAAATCACTTATTAATATAAATAATAAATGTCTCATACATTTTAATATGTAAATATTTTACATCATGAAGCTTAAACCATTTACATTCCATTTAAGAAATATCTTTTACCTTTACTTGTAAATTTAGCGTTTAAACAACTAATACATAACTTCTATAGTAAAATTCAATTTATTATATTATTTCTTTAATTTAAATAATTTTTATATTATTTTATCCATTCATGAGTTAACACAGACTATTTTCTCATATATACATATTTTATTCTGCTAGCACGTTTACTTTATTTTTTATTTTACGAATATTCACATTTTCGCTATATATATATATATATATATATATATATATATATATATATATATATATATATATATATATATATATATATTTATTAATCAGCTCAAAAACCTCACTTTGAACTCCGAAAACCTCAAAATATTATTTTTATGATTAATATAATTTTTCAAAGGTTTCACGTTCTTCGTTGCACCACAAAATAATTTTATAGGCAACTATAGATTTTATTTCGCTTAAGTATGTAATTTATATTTTATACAAATTTTTATTGCTTTATTTATGCCTGAAAAGAAGTTTCTCGGCATAAAATATCACTTATAGTCAAATATCGCCCCGTAGGACTTTAATAGATTTATTATTACTTATAATTTTTTCGGAACGCGATTAACGTCAAAGTCGCTCGACACGCCGATGCTCGGTGATCGCTCAAATTTTAGTTCTGACATGCATGTTCACTTATTTTTAATTTCCAAATCATAAGTCATATAACAGCATAATTTTGGTCATTTATAGACCTTATGGCGTAGTATTTTAGAAAAATTTCCAACCGCGAAAATGGATCACGGAACCCATCAAAATAGAGCATCAAAAAGTATGCCAGGCAGCTGCCCAGCAACGCAGCGCGGCGCCGCACGCCTAGCGCGCGCACGCTGCTGCCCAGCAGCGTTGTCGCTCCGCCGCTAGCATACCAAATCCGTTATTTTGCGAATTTCGTACGCGTTGCTCGTTAATCGGATTGATCCCATTTTTTATTATGTTTTTCGCATCATATGAGACTATTTTAAAAAAATATGAAACCTACATTTCGGGTTCATTAAGCAGTCCAAATAATTAGCCAAAGGTGTATTTTCATTACGGTTTTCACCTTTTCCCAGTTTTACCATCTCTCGCTAAAACAGTCATAACTTTTTCGTTTCAAAACATTTTTTAGCGATTCTTGAGCTCACGCGAAACTAACTTCCGGGACTACAACTTTTATTCTTTGGCCTTTTCCAAATTTGAAACACAGAATTCCAAAAAATCCGTGTAAACTGACTTACCCGAGTTGGTTTTCCAGTTTTGACTCGGCTACTTTAAAATAGCATAACTCTTTGCTTTGAAGTCAGAATTTGTCCGTTCTGGGTCTATGGAAAGCTTATTCAGTGTACTACAACATACCAAAATTCCAAAATTTTCTAGAACATCAAACTCATCTCAAAAGTTCCTTTTTGTGGCAGCAGTCCACTAATTTTCTAAGTTTTTTAAAAACTGTTTTGCTTTTCTTTCTTTGGAACAAACTTTTAACTATTAAAATGTTTAGATATACACATAACAAACCATAAAAGCGTTAAATGTAAAGTCGACCACTAATTTTTTTTGATATTTGGGTATTGAGCCCCTTTCTTCCGGTCAATGCAAACTGAGCCCTTTTCTAGTAAAAAATTTGGACTTTGAACCCCGAGGCACCATATGTGTGTTGACCTGATGACGTGGCACACGTGGCACCTACTTGGTACACGTCACCAGGTATGACATGGTATTTAATATTAAAATTTGACACTTGTTCGATGACGTGGCAGGTCTTTTGAATTTTTCCCAAAACTTGCCTCTCGAGAGACTCGAACCTGCGACCCAACATTTGAAATTTTGGTCATTTGACCACCCGAGCACCACGGGCCTAGCTGTTAGTAATCTGCAAGGAATAAGTTTTATATCAAAACATGAGATTTCCCCCAAAACAATTAAAACACTTACAGATTTACAGACAATGTTCATTTCGTTCTTCAGACAATTTCTAACCCTCGATTTCGTTCTTTGTCTTTCTCTCTCTCATCCAACTGTCGCATGCACAGAGAAAAGCTAGGGTTTTAAAATTTCATCAAATCGAGGGTTTGTAGTGGGGATACTAAAGTTATTCGAAGGATCTGAAAGTGCTTTATGGTGGGGGAGATGGTGTAAGTGTCTTAAAATACCTCTTTATTGATATGTCCCTTTATTCTATTCCTCTTTATCTATCTAATGTGGCCCCTTTATTTACCTTTATATATCTATTGTCTGCAACTTAATCCCCTTTCCTTGTGTCCTTTCCTTGTGTATTGTCAGCTCTTTACTAAAATTTGTTGTTATTATATAAATATCAACTTGATTGGTTATTATATTGTGGTCCTTATGTTGTGGTCCTAATATTGTCGGGTAATAATTATATAGTCTCTTCTGTATTTGTGGTTTGTCTTTGTGTTCCATAGTCCAACATGAGATTTCTACTATAGTTTATTGGTAGTGGAACTCCACCAATAAACTTTTGTCTATCATGTGATGGAATTAGAGTAATAAAGTTTTGTTTGTCTTGTTATATTGTAGTTTTGTTTGACATGAGATTTAAAGTTTTGTTTGTCATGTTATACTGTAGTTTTGTTTGTCTGTCATGTGCTGAAGAGAAATATGTTTTTAATTAATGTTAATGGTATTTTTATTGTAGAAACTTGGAAGTGGAAATCCAAAATGGGGGTTTATTTAGGTTACATCATGTTTTCCATTATGATTATGGGAAAATTGATAAGTTTTAAATCCCTTATTTTGAATTGAATTTTGAGAAGTTAAAAACAATGTGTGAGAGTTTTGAGTACACAGATGTAATTGGGTTATATTATAAAATGCCTGATACTATATTATGTGGGCATTTTTCAAATCTTAAAGATGACGATGACCTAAATATGATGTTAGATGCTATTGTAGATTATAAATATGTTGAGATTTATCTTGAGCAAGATTGTGAAGGGGGTAAACATGCTAAACAACCTACACAAACTGAACATGCTAGTGATAGGAAAAAATAGGCTAAGAAGGTGAGTTTGATAACTACTATTAGTCATGATGGTGATGTATTGGTGGAAGAAAATAACTATAAGGACTCCAGTTCTTCTAGTGATAGTGATATTCTTCTTGATGAGGAGGAAGAAGAAATGTTTCTAACTAATGATGAAGAAATACATGAGGCAAGAAAAAAAAACAAGGGAATATAAAGAACATAAGAAGAAATTAAAACGGCCAACTGTTAAAGGTGGCAAAACTGTTGAAGGTGAGGGCAATGCTGAGGGTGACAATACTATTGAGGGTGAGGGCAATGCCAAGGGTGATAATATATATGAGGGAGACAATACTGTAGAAGAACAAGATAGTGAAAATGATGCTGATTATTCTAATGACAGTGAAACAGATAGTGACAGCGAAAGTGCTTATGACTCTGATCAAGTAGAAAATGACAGCCCTGAGGAAGCTGACTCTAAGGATGATACACTTATGAGGAGGCAAAACCCTTTCCCAGTATATAATCCCAACACAAAAATCATGGGGACAAACTTAGAGTTAGGTATGTTATTTGCAAACAAAAAAGAATTCAAATATGCACTCATTAATTGGTCATTAACAAAAGGTTTTGATTTAAAATTTGTGAAAAGTGAAAGACATAGGGTGAAAGGGAGGTGTATGAGTTCCAAAAATCGTCCTGTTAAAGTATGGGGAAGTAAAGTTCAGTTTCAACTAACTTTTTAACTGAGAACATTGAGGAAAAAGCACAGATGTTCAAAGACTTTAGTGAGTAGGCATGTTAATGCTAAGTGGTTAGCAAAAAATTTGAATACAGAACTTAAAGAATCCAGGAATTGGAGATTGGTTAATATCCAGTCTTATGTGAAAAGGACCTTTCTAGTTTCTATGTAAATAGACAAATATTATAGGGCTAGACAATTTACTTTGCAAGAGTTGATGGTGAACATGAAAGAACATTATGCCAAGTTGCATAGATATATTGATGAGTTAAGAAGATCAAATTCAAGGATTACAATTGACTTGTATCAAGTATTTCATACTGGTGCACCTGAATTCAAAAGACTTTATATTGGAATTAAGGCTTGTAGAGTTGTTATGCTAGCTGGATGTAGGAAAATAATTGGTCTGGATGGTTGCTTTCTAAAAGGCTATTGTGGTTGGAAGTTGTTAAGTGCTGTAGGTAGAGATGGAAACAACCAAATGTTTCTAATCTCTTGGGCTATTGTAGAGGGATAAAATAGAGATTAATGGGAGTGGTTTCTGACATTGCTTAAATATGACCTGAAGTTAGAAAATGGTGAAGCGTGGACCTTCATTAGTGACCAACAAAAGGTAATTATCCAACAACTGTTATTTATTATACATTTACTACTTCAATTTTAATTATTATTTGTAATACATGTGATGTTTCTAACGTATAAGTATATGCTTGTATTGCAGGGATTAGCTGGTGCATTATTGGCTCTGTTTCTTTTCTCAGAAACTAGAAACTGGGCAAGGCATATATATACAAATCTGAGGAAGAGCTATAGAGGTATAGCTTTGAAGAAATCCTTTTCGAGGGCTGTAAAATCCACAACTAACATTGATTTTGAGGATGAGATGGAAAGAATTAGGGGGCTAGATGAAGGGGCTTATGACTTCTTGGTGGCTAGAAATCCTAGGAAATGGTGCAAGTCTTTTTTTAAGATTGATACAAAGTGTGACATCGTGGACAACAACCTCTGTGAGTGTTTTAATGGATACATAATCCAATCAAGAGGAAAACCATTGATTGCGTTACTGGAAGATATCAGACAGTTGTTAACGGCTAGACTACAACAGAAGACAGATATATCCATTAAGAAGAAATGGGGCATTTGTCCAAGACCAAAAAAAAAACTTGACAAAAACATTGAAGAAAGCTGTCAGTATGTTGTGTTATACAATGGGGATCTTGTAAGACCCCAACTTATTAATAAATGAAATTAAATTTCCTTTATTTATTCTATAACGGAAAACGATTAGATGAAGATAACGACAAAAATAATGTTTTTATAAATAACGGCGTAGTTGTTACCGTTAACACTGTTGGAATACCCGGTGGTTAAAATACAGTAATACGCGTGGTTGCACAGTAGCACACGGATTACATAGTATTTTAGAATTATTGATTCTTACGAAGGAAGGCACTACTCAATAATTGTTACAGTAGTTATTGTTCAATATTTTATTTTATTCATTCAATAATTACTGCGTTGATATTTTATATTATTGTTGTTTCAATAATTGTTGCTGCACAGTATTTTTCTTTATCAGATCAATAATTCATATTATTTAAATAATATTATTAGATAACATTATTGGTAATGTCTAGAAAGTTCTGTCTAAGGAGAGGTTTGGTCATCTAATTGCACGCTAGTAAGAAAAAATCCTTATTGGAAAGCCCCATCTTTCCTGGGAACGGCTTGGTTGTCATAAATGTGATTCTGTAATATTAATTGTGGATAATTAATTATTGATTCATATGATAAGAAAATATTTATTTTATGTGAATATAAATGTTGGATATATTTTGTGGTTAAAAATGAAGGAGTTAATGTTGAGTTATTTTATCAGTATTTTTATCGGAATGGAGGTATTAAAAATCAATCAGAGTTTTTGAGATATATTGCGGGGGTTATAATTTTTAATCCGACCGTTGGATCGTTGTGATTTTTGGATATGTTATACATATATAAGTTGAGTATATGTCCACAAATTTTGAACCGTTAAAAATGAACATATGATTTGTTATAAATTTTACGAGATGACTGATTCAGAAATTGTTAAATTTTCGGAAGTTAATCATTTTGGTGGAAAATTCTTGAATTGGCGGGCCCCACTTTTGGTTGGTGAGAAATGTGCTGAAATTTTTATTCAAATGTGGTGGGTGGGAATAGTAGCAAGTAAAGCCATCAGGTTGCAAGTTACGTCTACTTCGGCGTGCTAACATTTTCCTATAAATAGAGGGCTTAGTTAGAATTGAAAATCACACCAGAAACAAGTTTTCTCTCTTTCTCTCTCTAGATTATTGAGTGTATTTTGTGAGTATTTAGATACTTTGAAAGTTGCTATTCAGCACAAGTTTCATTCAGCCTCATATCCGATATTCAGTCAGAAGTACGGTTATTTTGAGGTAAGGGATATTATTTTCTTCTTATATGATATTATTTTCTTCAATATCATTATGCTGAAATATTGATATGAGTTTTTTTATCAAATTTGGAACTTTTTGTGTCGGGATTACTATTCACGTATACGACACTATTCACGAATACGGCACTATTCACCGAAAAATAAAATTTTTCCTTTTTTGTCCAAGATGTCTATTAAGGTTACTATCTTTGATTGTATCCATGTTTTGATCTTTATTTTTGATTTCTGCTTCACAATTGATTATTATGAAGTATTATTGATCTTGGATAAACTGTTATACGAATCTCTACTATTTGTCCTTCTGTCTCACTGGATTCATTTTTTTTAAGATATTTTTCATCATCCTCAGTCCTAAATAATGATATTACTGAATATCTTTGGCCTGTAGTACAAAGATGTATGATTAACTGATGAATATCTTTGGCCTGTAGTGCAAAGATGAACATGTATTGAGATGAACATGACTGACTGGTGATACAAATGAATATCGTTGGCCTGTAGTGTAAAGATGAATATTTGGTTAAAGATGATTATTAATTGATGTTACAGGGATAAAATATTGATGATGGACTTTTAAATCTTAGAAGATAGTATAATTCTTTCTCTACTTGACTCTTCTAATGGTTTGATGTTTCCGCTGCAGTTGTTGATCTAAAACTTGTTGTCGATTATATTCTATCAGATTTTTTCCTGTTGAATACTAATGATAATTTGTTGTATATTATCTTAGTCATATTATTCTTTACTGGGCTAGTTGAGCTCACCCTTTTCCTTTTTGTTCAATTTTTCTTCTCAGGAGGTGAGAACATAGCAGGATCTAGTCGGGGTATGGAGTGATGGTTCTAGAAAGATGTTTTAGTTGTCCTCACTAATTCTGTAAAATAGTGTTTGAATAATTGTAATGAGGACTTATTTGAGTGTGGATATTGTCTAGAAGACAATATTTGTATTTAAACTCACAGTATGTGTTGTCGTATTTTGCACGACAATTGTATTATTGAAGTTGTAGTTTACTTTTTGTACCATGTATTTGGCGACTTAGAATGGGTGTTGTATACCTATTTTGGGGGCGTCACAGATCTGCAGTTTGAGGTAACATCTAGGAGTGTACTTGATGGGTACACAGTTGATTTAAAACTTCGCACCTGTGCTTGTAAGGCTTGGGAACTCCGTGGGATTCCTTATGCACATGCATGTGCATCTATGTTCTACATGAGATACAATCCTGCAGACAATGTGTCACACTAGTTTAGGGTACATAGTTATCTGAGAGCATATTAAAAAATGTTGAGTGTGGTTAGAAGGGAGAGATTTTGGCCAAGAGTTAATATCACTCCACCATTACCTCCTCCATTTAAGACACCGAGAGGAAGGCCATAAAATTTGAGAAGGAGGGAGCTGCATAAGGAGTCAAGTGCTGCAAATCAAAACAAAATTCCTAAAACCAAGTCATACAAATTATCTAGGAAAGGCACAATAATGGCATGTAGTACCTGCAAGACAACTGGCCACAATCGTGTCTCCAACAAGTTATCTAGACAAACAACACAATCAGATGTAAGTATTTTGGTACACATGTGCAAGTTATTTTAAAATTCTTTGGACTGAACTGTTTAAATCAAGAGTTAATTATTTTTGGATTATCTTTTTAGGAACAAGTTGTACAAGATAAGGGATATAGTGGGAATAAAAGAAAACAAAGAAGGAAAGGGGAACAAGTTGTACAAGATGAGGGAGATAGTGGACAGAAGGGAAAAGGAGTAAATGTCTATCCCTTTCATAGAGTAACTAAGCATTCTTTTGACTGAACTTTTATTATTATTTGTTAATTATTTTTGGTTTATCTTTGCAGGAACAAGTTGTACAAGATAAGGGAGATAGTGGGAAGAAAAGAAAACAAAGAAGGAAAGGTGAACAAGTTGTACAAGATGAGGGAGATAGTGGGCAGAAGGGAAAAGGGGTGAAGGTATGTCCCTTCATTAGTTTGATTAAGCATGTTTAGTTACATTGGTAATATTTCTCTAAACATATGTTAACCATTCTAGAAACAATACCTTATGGATAAAATTGACATGGCAAATAAGGGAGTTAGTGGAGCTGATACTAGTTCAAGTCACAAACTAGTGAGTTGAGACCTGATTACAATAACTTAGAATCTATTTTTACTAGTTAAATCTAATTTTCCAGTTTTATAGACAAATGTGGCAGACAAAGGTGCGGCAGACAAAGGTGTAGTTAGAAAAACTGGTGTAGTCACGAGAAATCGTGCAAGAAGAGAATGGGTCCCACCTGGTGTTGGCTGTTTCATTTCCCCAAATATCGGCAACACTTATATTTCAATAAGTATATGTGAATGATTATTAGTTTTTATTCTTGTTTCAGTACATTTCATTAATTAGTTTGTCAACCAACTGTTGTATATGTACACTTATTGTGTTAAGTTATTGTGTACAATGTTGTATATAGAGCATTCCTAGGAGATGTTACTTAGCTGGATCTGGCCCAAGGACTGCACCTGCACACCATCCACCAAGGCCAAAGATGTGAGACCCCAAATTTTATGAATAAAGATTTAATTTTCTCGAAATATTTTTTTTAATATTATGGTGTGGATTTGAGATAGTGTTATAGTTGTGGGTAGTATTTATAAATTTTGCAAAGTATGCAAGTTGTTATATAATATTCGTTTGGTCGGCGAATATTCTTTTTGTCGGGAAATATCCGTACGACGGCATAATCATTGGTGGACCCCACAACGGATGTATTGTCGTAGTAAGAAAACGACAGAATTATCTTTTTATAAAAATAACGGCGAAAGTGTTACCGTTAAAATTTTTGAACTACTCGATAATAAAAGTACAGTAATACGTGTGGTTGCATAGTAGCACACGGTATTGATTATTGATACTTACTTAAGAAGTCACTTAGTTATACTCAATTATTGCTACAGTAATTGCTGCATTATATCTCTCATATTATTGATTCAATTATTGTCACAGTAGCATCTGTATATTATGTTATGTTATTAAATCAATAATTGAGATGACAAAGTTATTCATATTATTATTTGTAATATTAACGATGTCTAGAAGTTCTGTCAAGGAGAGGTTTGGTCACCAAATTACGCGCCAATAGGGAGAAATCCTTATTGGAAAGCCCCCTCTTTACTGGGAACGATCTGGTCGATTAATATTGTGAATTATAATAAAGGTGATAAGTTTTGTTTTATTATTATTATAAATGTAATAAAACAGAAAACTTTTTATATAAAACAGAATACTTTTATAAAGTTATTTATTTTATTAGACTATAAATAGAATATATAATATTCTATTATGTATAGTGTTTGCATAGTATCTACATAGTGTGTGAATAGTAAAATCTTTTTATATAAAACAGAATACTTTGATAAAGTTATTCGTTTTATTAGATTATAAATAAAATATATTATATTTTATTTAAAAGATTTTATTTTATTATAATATTTTATTAATACTGCATAGTAAATCAATAAGGACCGTCCCTTTAAAAGTAAATCAATCTGGACCGTTCATAAATTAGTTACTATTCAGTCCATTCTTCTATAAATAGAAGCTCATTCCTTCATTATTTCTTACGAATTCACTGAAGCTCTACAGAGAGAAACTATAGAGAGAAAGAAGAAAAGTATTCTGCTACTTCACTACTCCTATATCCAGTTTCTTCTAAGGTAAGGGGTATTATTCTTTCATATTCATGAAGAGAATTATTTTCTTTCCAATGCTCGTAAGAGCTGTTGCTCCATTCTTTATTATTATGTTGGAATAACCTGTCTATGCGAAGTACCGCAAATATGGTGAAATTATGTTGTTATTCCATTCTTTATTATTCTGTCGGAATATCCTGTCTGTGCATTTACGCATGACCTGGTTCCATTCTTTATTATTCTGTTGGAATATCCTGTTTGTGCATTTACGCATGACCTGGTTCCATTATTTATTATTCTATTGGAATAACCTGTCTGTGCGGTCTATCGCATGCATGATTAATTATTCTGTTATTCCATTCTTTATTATTCTTTTGGAATAACCTGTCCATGTGGATTACCACATGCATGGTGAATGATCATTCGTATTCATTCCTTATTAAATTGTGGAAATGATCTGTCTACGTGGATTACCGCATAACGGATGAAAATCTATTTACAGTTTCATATATTCTATTATACTCAGTTAGTTAAAGCTTTGGCTTCTATACTCCATAAAATTAGTGGAATATCCTTGATAATTGTACTTCATCCAGTATCTTTTCATGAAAATATTCTTCTGAGCATTCTTGAATTTTACTCTACAAAGCAGTATTATGTTGACAATTTGGATGTTATTGGTTCTTGGATAAATTAATTCTTGAACTTGTTTTATTGAATTCTTATATTATTGTCATCATCCTCATGTTTATATTATGTTGAAAGTCATCTGTGGCCTGTAGTGCATAGATGGACTTGGTATTATTATGACCAGGGATTATTCGGTATAATCATGACCGTAATGTTATAAATGATGTGGTACAAGTCCTCATTGGCCTATAGTGCATTGATGAACAGTTGTTGGCATGATCATGATAAAAGTAGAATGCACACAAGCTAATCATGTTTGATGATAAAGCATATACTTTGTAACAATCTTATTCATTTATTAATAAAAAGTATTAATTTATTAAAGGCTTTTAATTATCTACATGATGTTGTTTTATAATATGTGATAAACCCATAGTTTTAAGCAATGCTTTTAGAATAATGATGATGATCATTCTAATGAGATCTAAATTCTTAGAAAGCTTAAAACTAAAATAGTTCCCAATCGTTGGATTACTAAATTGGGGATTAGTGAATCCGGATAGATTGGTACATACGTTGCTTGCTCATTGGATGAGGATGATTGATCTCAGGATCATTTGTGCGGAGACACTAAAGCAAGTATGTAGGTGCTTATTAAAGAATAAGTTCACTGAACGTGACTCGCTAAGGAATACCTAATGGAGTTTTGCTTGCCTGTCAATGGGAATTCCTGTAGTACTAGTAGTACAAGTGATCCTTGGACTTGAGATCATCATAGTATCTTGTGTAAGATGAATTATACTTTGACTTATTCCATAAGACCCTTAGGGTATATCAAAGGGTATGCTTGGGTATAATAAGTCGTACATGGAAATAATATATGATCAATAAAGAATCTACCACTTCTAGTAAAAGAAGAGAAATGTCATATGTGATTCGATAAATGACAACCTAGTAGTCCTTGGGCAAGGCAGAATGAAATTAGAAAGAAGTTTCTAATTTGCATTATTTGGAGTTGTGTATTTAAGAGTCGAAAAACATATAATTAAATAAAATAAGACTTGACAGTAATTCCGTATCTTATATTTAATTGGGACATTGTATGGTGGAAGGATTGAATTGTACGTTAACTATTTACTCAAAGGTTCTTTTATGATTAATGTTAAAATTTATATTATCTGGAAGGTCGTTAATCGCTAGGGAGGCTTGTCCCTATTGTAGAATAAATATTTTTTATTTAAATAAATTATTAATTTAATTTATTTATTTAAATAAGATTAGAATTATTCTAATTGATTTATTCACAACTTGTTTAATATGGAGAACCTAAAGGGTCACACCATAAAAGGAAGAATAATTATTTAAGAAGTTAATGGCATGATCGTAATAATAAGTTAAATATATTTAATTTAATCTATGGTGATAGAATAAATTAAATAGCTTAATATTTATTATTTACTATTTTAGAAATATTCAATATAAATTAATAAGAGGAGTCTTATTATTATTATTAGGGTTAAGTTCAGATCACCACCAGGGGTTTGGGCGCTTTTCCACTTAACCACCTGTAGTCAATGAAGCTACATTTAAACTCCCGACTTTTTGAGTTAAAGTGAAAACATCACATTTTCCATCCAACTTAACTGTGTGTGTATGTCACACGCTTAAAGCGCGTGAAAAGGGTCCTGTAATAGTCAAAAACAAGGGTAAATGTCTAAAATAGGTCTTCTTCTTCCTCGTTGCTGTTAAGAGAGCAGATCTACCCCTGAAATCAGCTCACTACTCTCTCTAAACAAACAATTAAAATCAGCTCCCGACTTTCCCATACTCCTCTTTCTCTTTCATCCACCCCTGTTTTTACCTTTCTCTGTCTGGAATTCGATGATAGATTAGGCAAAAACAAAAATGGGTAAGTACATGAGGAAATCAAAGACGACAGGGGAGGTGGCGCTTATGGAAGTCTCACATCATCAGTTCCCTCTTTGTCTAGGGATCCGTACCCTTGCTAAAACCCTAGCTTTGCAACGTCTCGACAAAGCTTGAAGGTAGAAGATGGTTTAGGATCGGTTTTGTAAATTCTGGGTTGAATCGCTTGAAGGTAAAAGATGGTGGTCAATTGGAGATGGAGAAGGCGGCGGGGGTGGATAAAGAGGATGATGAGATTCAAGAGAGGAACCAGAATGAGAATCCTGATGTGGGAATTAAAGCTTCTTTTGGAGAAAATGTGTTGGAATTTGAAGGTAGAGAGAGGTGGGTTTATGGGTTTTTGTCTTAATTGGTTAATTAGGTATTTTTTTGCTGCCAGAGCATCCGAACTCGAAACGGAGGTGTGTAGATTACGTCTATGTATGGATTACCAACACAGAACTTTCCAATTGTATATGGACTTTGTTGTTTGATATCTTTAAGGTTTTGAACATTGATTGTTCCATTGTTGAAATTGGCTGTGATTATATGTTTAGTTATGGAATTGATGTTGTTCTGTGAGAGATTATACATGGGTATAGTCATTATTCGTTTGAGTTTGTTCCAATTGGGGTTAGTTTATTTTTTATCTTTGCTTTTTGGAATATGGGTTCTGTATTATATCTTTTATGGGTTTTGTTGAGATTGAGCAAAGTACACAAAAAATGTTATTTGTTAAGTTTCCAAATAAACCCACGTCAATATAGCATATGGATGTTTCCAAAAAAATTTATTCTTATGAGCTGGAAATGGTTTTTTTCAAAATAATCTATAATGTAGATGTTTTAGAAACTTAAATTAATAGTTGGGGAGACTGAGAATGATTGAAACGAGTGTGTGAAAATTGTTTTTACCTAGTTGGATCAAGTGAGTGAAGATTTGAATGGAGTTGAAGGCCTTGTTGCAAAGCAGAGCATGAAGATGTTGATTGTAGCTGCTTCTTAGCTGCAGTTTGTGTATGGGTCCTGCTGGGCTTGCTTGAGATGGATTTGTGAGGGGAATTGTGATGTAGATCTATGGTTTTTGTGGCGAAAATTGATAGTTTATGGAGGAGTACAAAAATTATGATGAACACTAATGGGAACATTTAGTTATGAAGTTATGAAGATGAACACTAGTGGGTATCTAATTTCAATATCTCTATCTATCATCTTCTAAATTTGGTTATGAAGTTAGTATCTAATTTAGTTATGGTGAGGAGTTTGGACAGAGAAATTGAAGAAATTGGAAACGGGGATGATGAGAAGAAAGATGGAAGCTTTCAATATATATATGGAGGGTAATTTAGTCTTTAGCCAACTCAACTAACGGAGTTAAGAAGGAAAGCATTTATTCACTTCAACTCAAAAAGTCGGGAGTTTAAATGTAGCTTTATTGACTACAGGTGGTTAAGTGGGAAAGCACCCAAACCTTAGGTGGTGATCTGAACTTAACCCTTATTATTACTATTATTATTATTTAATTCCTGAAGGAGTTTGGGAATTATTTAATAAACGTTATGACGCCCCCAAAATAGGTATACAACACCCATTCTAAGTCGCCAAAATACATGGTACAGAAACAACTACATCTTTATTATTACAACACAAGAACTGTGAGTTTAAATACAAATATTATCATCTAGACAATATCCACACTCAAATAAGTCCTCATTACAATTATTGATACATTATTTCACAAAAATGGTGAGGACTACTAAAATAACTTCTAGAACCAACATTCCATACCCCGACTAGTACTCGCTACATTCTCGCCTCCTGAGAAAAATGGAACAAAAAGAAAAAGGGTGAGCTCAACTAGCCCAGTAAAGAATATTATGACTAAGATAATACAGAACAAATTATCGTTAGTCTTCAACAGGGAAAAATCTAATAGAATACAATAGACAACAAGTTTTAAATCAATATTCACAGTGAAAAATAATAATTCATAGAAGATTTGCGTAGAGAATGAAATCTACTATTATCTATGCATTTAAAAGTCTATCATCAATATTTTATTCCTGTAACATCAATCAATAATCATCTTTGCACTACAAGCCAAAGATATTCATCATTTGGTCATGTTCATCTCAACACCTGTTCATCTTTGCACTACGGGCCAAAGATATTCATCAGAAATCATTCATCTTTGCACTACAGGCCAAAGATATTCATTAATATCATCATTTAGGACTGAGGATGGTGAAAAATATTTTAAAGAAAACGAATCCAGTGAAGCAAAAGAACAAATATTAGGGATTCGTATTACAGCTTATTCATGTCCAAAAATACCACATAAACAATCATAGTGGAGTAAAATTCAAGAATGATCAAAACATGGATACAATCAAAGCTAGTATCCATAATAGATATTTTGGACAAAAAGGAAAAAAATTCATTTTTTGATGAATAGTAACTCGTGAATAGTAACTCGTGAATAGTAACTCATGAATAGTAACCCCGACATGAAAAGTTCTAAATTTGATAAAAATTTCCAATCAATATAATGATATTGAAGAAATAATATCATTTTCGAATAAAATAACATCCCTTACCTCGTAAAGACAGTACTTCTAGTTGAAAAACTGGATATAGGCTATGACTTGAACTTGCACCGTATAGCAACACTCAAACTGTTAAAATACTCACAAGAATACGCTCAATATATCGAGAGAGAAAGAGAGAGAAGTTTTCAGTTTCTGGTGTGATTTTCAATTCTAACCTAAGCACCCTATTTATAGGAAAATACTTAAAATACCAAAGTAGAAAATTGAATATAATAATATTTATATTTACAAAATTGTCAAGCCCAAAATCTGATTTCAGCTCATTGCACATGTTTAATGCAGCCCACCAAGCAAAAAAAAATGATTTTGTAAATAAGAATAATTAAAACTTTCAAAAACCAATTATTTTGGAACTTCGGAACTTCAATAATTCATAATAAATAGCCCTTTCATCAACGGACGATTTTACAGGCTATAATCAAATTTCAGTCAATTATTAGGGTCCACCGACACACAAAATATGTGTTAATCATTTAATGTCACAAAATACTCTTCCTCCTCATATACTCATATATCTCACATTTATTGTAAAAATATCACCATTAATATATTTTTAAAATAATATATTTAAATGAATTATTTTATCAAAAAAAGATAAAATATTAATTTTCAACAATTGTCACGTTAAAAATTTTCTCCATCTATATCCACATAAAATCAATATTTTCCTCATCATATAAATCAATAATTAATTATTCACAAATAATATTACAGAATCACAATACTGACAACCAGGCAGTTCCCAAGAAAGAGGGGGCTTTCCAATAAGGATCTCTCCTTACTGGCGCACAATTAGATGACCAAATCTCTTCTTAGACAGAACTTTCTAGACATTGCGAATAATGTTATCTAATAATATTATTCAGATAATATGAATTATTGCTCTGATAATAGAAAATATTGTGTAGTGACAATTATTAAAATAACAGTAATATAAAATATCAACGCAGCAATTATTGAATCAATAAAATAAAATACTGAACAGTAATTACTGTAACAATTATTGAGTAATGCCTTCTTACGTAAAAATTAATAATTGGTGCAATACCGTGTGCTACTGTGCAACAATGCGTATTACTGTGTTTTAACTACCGGGTATTCCAACAATATTAACGGTAACAACTACGCCGTTATTTATAAATAACTTATTTTTATCATTTTCTTCATCCAATCGCTTTCTGTTATGGGGCCCACACAAGACTGCGCCGTCGTACGAATATTCCCTGACAACAAGAATATTTCACGACCAAATGAATATTCTCCGACAACAATGAATATTTTATGACCACTTGCTTATTTGAAATATTTGCGTATTTTACCCATAACTAACCTCATTAATCAATTTAACCCTTACTATTTCAAAATAATAAATAGAGAAAATTTAAATTTCATTTATTAATAATTTGGGGTCTTACAACCTCCCCTCCTTATGAAATTTCATCCCCGAAATTGACGTACGTACCTGGTATTTTGAAAAGATGAGGATACCTCGCTTTCATTTCCGTTTCCAACTCCCATGTCATTTCCTCAATAGCATGGTTTCTCCACAAAACTTTAACTTGTGGTATAACCTTCGTGCGTAGGACATACTCCTTCCTATCCAAGATCTTGACAGGTACCTCTTCGTACGTTAAGTTTTCGGCTATCTCATCCGGTTCTAACTCAATAATGTGGTTTGGGTCTTTCACATATTTACGTAGCACAGATATATGAAAAACATTATGAACACGAGACATACTTGGAGATAACGCGAGTCTATAGGCCACATTTCCTACTCGGTCAAGAATCTGAAATGGACCAATAAATCGTGGATTGAGCTTTCCTCTCTTCCCAAATCTTGTAACTCCTTTCCATGGAGCCACACGCAATAATACATGATCCCCAATGTCAAATTCCACGTCCTTCCGATGAAGATCAGCATAACTCTTTTGTCGATCATGTGCCGTTTGGATACGTTGTCGAATCGTTTGGATCTTTTCCGTAGTCATACGTACCAACTCGGGTCCCAACAACGTTGCTTCTCCCACCTCATCCCAACATATTGGAGAGCGACAATTTCGTCCATATAATGCTTCAAATGGAGCCACACCTATACTTGTCTGATAACTGTTGTTCTAGGAGAATTCCACCAATGGTAAATACTTATCCCAACTGCCTTTGAAGTCTAGGACACAGAGTCTTAATAGATCTTCAAGAGTTTGAATAGTCCTCTCTGATTGCCCGTCCGTTTGAGGATGGTAAGCTGAACTAAATCGTAAATCCGTGCCCATAGCTTTTTGCAAGCTTACCCAAAATCTTGAAGTGAATCTTGGGTCACGATCCAAAACTATGGATACTGGCATGCCATGCAACCTCACAATCTCATTCACATACATACTAGCAAGACGTTCAAGGGAATAAGTCTCCCGTATCGGCAAGAAATGAGCAGACTTGGTTAATCTATCAACAATAACCCAAATAACATTTATGCCTTGAGAAACCGTGGGAAGACCCGTAACGAAATCCATGGTAATGTATTCCCACTTTCATTTCGGAATCTCAAGTGGTTGCAATGGACCCTTTGGCACTTGATGTTCCGCCTTTACACGTTGACAAGTTAAACACCTCGAGATAAACTTTGCGATCTCTCTCTTCATATTGTTCCACCAAAATGTATGTCGAATATCACGATACATTTTGGTACTTCCAGAATGGATTGCAAATGGTGTATTGTGTGCTTCCATCGTGATCTTGTACTTCAAATCAGAATCGTTAGGAACACAAAGTCTGGAGTGGACTCGAAGTATTCCTTCTTCATCGATTCTTGCTTCTGGAATAGCACCTTCTTGCACTTTCTTCTTCATACGCATCAGCTCCGGGTCTGTGGCTTGAGCAACTTTAACTTTATCGATTAAAGTTGGTTCTATGCGTATACTTGACATCATCGCACTTATTCCTGCATATGATCTTCTACTCAACGCGTCAGCTACCACGTTTGCTTTTCCAGGATGGTATTGAATAGTGTGGTCGTAATCTTTCAACAGCTCGAGCCAACGTCGTTTCCGTATGTTGAGTACTTTTTGAGTGAAGAAATATTTGAGGCTTTTATGGTCTGAATATATCTCCACTTTCTCCCCATATAGATAATGCCTCCAGATCTTTAGCGTGAAAACGACTGTTGCCAACTCTAGACCATGAGTAGGATAATTCCTCTCATATTCTTTAAGTTGTCGCAAGGCATAGGCTATAACTTTCCCACGTTGCATGAGAACACATCCTAGCCCTTTTCTTGAAGCATCGCCGTAGATAACAAATCCATCCGAACCAGATGGTATGGTCAAAATAGGTGACGAAATAAGTCTCCTCTTAAGCTCTTGAAAACTCTTCTCGCATTCCTCGCTCCATACGAATTTGATATCTTTCCGAGTCAGCTGAATTAACGGGGTAGCGATTCGAGAAAACCTTTCCACGAAACTCTGATAATAACCAGCTAAGCCCAGAAAGCTACGTACTTCGGTCACCGTCTTTGGTTGCTCCCAACTTTGTATTGCTTCAATCTTCGCCGAGTCAGCAGATACTCCATGTTTTGACACCACGTGCCCTAGGAATGCTACTTTCTCAAGCTAGAACTCGCATTTCTTCAACTTAGCATATAGCTTGCTATCACGAAGCCTTTGCAGTACTAGCTTCAAATGGTGCTCATGATCTTCACGGCTTTTGGAATATATGAGGATGTCATCAATAAAGACAACAACGAATTGATCCAAATAATCCTTGAATACTCGGTTCATCATATCCATGAAAGCCGTACGAGCATTAGTCAATCCAAAAGACATGACTAGGAATTCATAATGCCCGTACCGAGTTCTGAAGGCAGTCTTCAGAATATCCTCAATTTTAACCTTCAGCTGATGATATCCAGAACGAAGATCGATCTTTGAAAAGAATTGTGCTCCTTGTAACTGGTTAAACAGGTCATCAATACGAGGTAGCGGATACCTATTCTTAATAGTGACATGGTTTAATTCCCGGTAATCAATACAAAGCAGCATACTCCCGTCTTTTTTTTTACAAATAAAATAGGAGCACCACAAGGAGATGTACTAGGACGAATGAAACCAATGTCCAACAACTCTTGTAGTTGGACCTTTAACTCCTGAAGTTCAATAGGAGCCATTCGATATGGGGTTTTAGAAATGGGCTTTGTACCAGGTTCAAGATCAATAAAGAATTCAACTTCACGTTCTGGGGGTAGACCGGGAAGTTCTTCAGGAAATACGTCAGGAAAGTTAATAACAATAGGAATATTATTCAAATTTGACGTATCTTTATTCAAATCCATAACATGGGCTAAGAAAGCTTGACATCCATTTTTTAATAAACGAATGGCTTTATGGCTTGATATAACATTGATTGATTTTAATGGCTTAGTTGCTTGAATTCGTACAACAGGTTGGTTAGGAATATGAAAACTAACAACCTTACGAAAACAATCAATTTTGGCATGATGAGTAGTTAACCAATCAATCCCTAAAATCACATCAAAAGCAAGTATCTTTAAAGAGATAAGGTCAACAGGTAAGGTGATGGTGCCAACTTGGATCACACAAGATTTATAAATAGTGGATGTGATGAAAGTTTCTCCTAACGGAGTCTCCATAGATAAATCAAAATCTAACTTCTCCGGAGTCAAGTTTAAACGTTGAGCACAAGTGGGAGAAATAAATTAATGGGTAGCACCAGTATCTAGGAAGGTATAAACTTCGCATGAATTTATGATTAGCTTACCCGTGATCACCTCGTTTGGGTTCCTCGCATGTTGACCAGTCACGACAAACGCTCTCCCAGGAACCGTTGACTTTATCTTTTTTGGGACAGCTTTTTGAGTCACCATCCCCGCTGGACTTGGTTTCGCTACAGTGCAATCTCGAGCGATATGTCCTTCTTTTCCACAATTATAACATACCTTAAACTGTTGTGGGCAGTTTGGGCTGATATGTCTTTCTTTTCAGCACTTATAGCATATAACCGGTGGTCGTTCTCCTCCCTTGGAACCAGTTGCTGCTGGTGCTGACGTCTTCGTATTGTCATTATTGAATCTCCTCTTTTTAAAATTTCTTCCCGACTCGCTTCTTCTATTTTCATAGCCACGATTACCACCAGAGTGGTTGCCGTTCTTGTCTGTATTTTTCTTTCTCTGCTGGTTATCATTGTTCTGATGACTGCTGTCACCGATATGATCCTGGTTGTGGTCCCTCGGTTGACCGTACTCGTTATCTCGCTCTAATAATTGAGCCCTGTTGACAACATCTGAATAGAGAGAAAATTTATGAGAAATGAGATATTGACGTATGCCGGGTTTCAAACCTCTCAGAAACATCTGCGTCATACGTTCCTCATTCTCCACCAAATGAGGTGCAAACCTGGACAACTCTGCAAACTTCGCCTCGTACTGGGACACCGTCATGTTATTCTGCTCCAGTCTCTAATAAACTCTACCTCCTTCATATGACGAATACTTTCAGGAAAGTACTTGTCATTGAACAGTTTCTGAAATGTCTCCCAAGACATGCTGAGTGCGGCTGGATGGGTACGCTTCACAGACTCCCACCAGTAGTCTGCCTCGCCACGGAACATAAAGGTGGCGAATGGAACCTTCTGTTCCTCTGTGCATCCCAAGACATCGAATATCTTAGTAATTTGCTTGACCCATGCCTCCGCCTTAATCGGATCCGGCTTTCTCCAGAATTCTGGTGGTCCCAACTCTTTGAACTGCTTGGCTGTGACCAATTGTGCGTTGCCATTGTTTCTTCATATATTTTGAACAGGAATCTCCTTCGTCTGGTTTTGCATGAATCGCAAAAAGCTTCTAAACATCTCATCGTTCATTGTCTGCTCAGTGGCGTTGTTCACAGGAGGAACATTGCCAGCCTATTGCACGTTCTCCTCATTGGTGAGTATATACATCTCCACCGTCTCATTTACTCCACTGTTAACATTCTCAGTCGACATTCTCAAATACTGCCATAAAACAATGGTTGATTTAACAAATTAACATATCACAAAATATCCCTATATTATGACCGACCAACAAATAAGCTTAGGTAGGACACACTAGCGAAGGATTTACTCGTCTATCCCCTCCTAGTTCTATTCCCCGATCTCCGCCAGAGATCATATCCCTAAGCTCTGATACCAACTGTGACGCCCCCAAAATAGGTATACAACACCTATTCTGAGTCACCAAAATACATGGTACAGAAACAACTACATCTTTATTATTACAACACAAGAACTGTGAGTTTAAATAGAAATATTGTCATCTAGACAATATCTACACTCAAATAAGTCCTCATTACAATTATTGATACATTATTTCACAAAAATGGTGAGGACTACTAAAATAACTTCTAGAACCATCATTCCATACCCCGACTAGTACTCGCTACATTCTCGCGCTCCTGAGAAAAATGGAACAAAAAGGAAAAGGGTGAGCTCAACTAGCCCAGTAAAGAATATTATGACTAAGATAATACAGAACAAATTATCGTTAGTCTTCAACAGGGAAAAATCTAATAGAATACAATAGACAACAAGTTTTAAATCAATATTCACAGCGAAAAATAATAATTCATAGTAGAGTTACGTAGAGAATAAAATCTACTATTATCTATGAATTTAAAAGTCCATCATCAATATTTTATCCCTGTAACATCAATCAATAATCATTTCTGCACTAGAAGCCAAAGATATTCATCAGTTGGTCATGTTCATCTCAACACCTGTTCATCTTTGCACTACGGGCCAAAGATATTCATCAGAAATCATTCATCTTTGCACTACAGGCCAAAGATATTCATTAATATCATCATTTAGGACTGAGGATGATGAAAAATATTTTAAAGAAAACGAATCCAGTGAAGCAAAAGAACAAATATTAGGGATTCATATTACAGTTTATCCATGTCCAAAAATACCTCATAAACAATCATAGTGGAGTAAAATTCAAGAATGATCAAAACATGGATACAATCAAAGCTAGTATCCATAATAGATATTTTGGACAAAAAGAAGAAAATTTCATTTTTCGGTGAATAGTAACTCGTGAATAGTAACTCTGACATGAAAAGTTCCAAATTTGATAAAAATTTCCATCCAATATAATGATATTGAAGAAATAATATCATTTTCGAATAAAATAACATCCCTTACCTCGTAAAGACAGTACTTCTTGTTGAAAAACCGGATATAGGCTATGACTTGAACTTGCACCGTATAGTAACACTCAAAGTATTAAAATACTCACAAGAATACGCTTAATATATCGAGAGAGAAAGAGAGAAGTTTTTAGTTTCTGGTGTGATTTTCAATTCTAACCTAAGCACCCTATTTATAGAAAAATGCTTAGAACACCAAAGTAGAAAATTGAATATAATAATATTTATATTTACAAAATTATCAAGCCCACCTCTTGAAATCTGATTTCAGCTTATTGCACATGTTTAATGCAGCCCACCAAGCAAAAAAAAATGATTTTGTATATAAGAATAATTAAAATTTCAAAAACCAATTATTTTGGAACTTCAGAACTTCAATAATTCATAATAAATAGCCCTTTCATCAGAAAATTCGAATCTAGCGACCTTTCATAGGAAATTCAATTCTCTACAACTTTGCAGAAGAAAGTTTTTCCAAATTCGAAACATAAATTGACCGAAATCCATAAACGGACGATTTTACAAGCTATAATCAAATTTCAGTCAATTATTAGGGTCCACCGACACACAAAACATGTGTTAATCATTTAATTCCACAAAATACTCTTCCTCCTCATATACTCATATATCCCACATTCATTGTAAAAATATCACCATTAATATATGATTAAAATAATATATTTAAATGAATTATTTTATCAGAAAAAGATAAAATATTAATTTTCAACAATTGTCACATTAAAAATTTTCTCCATCTATATCCACATAAAATCAATATTTTCCTCATCATATAAATCAATAATTAATTATTCACAAATAATATTACAGAATCACAATACTGACAACCAGGTAGTTCCCAGGAAAGAGGGGGCTTTCCAATAAGGATCTCTCCTTACTGGCGCGCAATTAGATGACCAAACCTATCCTTAGACAGAACTTTTTAGACATTGCCAATAATGTTATCTAATAATATTATTCAGATAATATGAATTATTGCTCCGATAATAGAAAATATTGTGTAGTGACAATTATTAAAACAACAGTAATATAAAATATCAACGCAGTAATTATTGAATCAATAAAATAAAATACTGAACAGTAATTACTGTAACAATTATTGAGTAATGCCTTCTTACGTAAAAATCAATAATTGGTGCAATACCGTGTGCTACAGTGTAACAACGCGTATTACTGTGTTTTAACCACCGGGTATTCCAACAGTATTAACGGTAACAACTACGCCGTTATTTATAAACAACTTGTTTTTGTCGTTTTCTTCATCCAATCGCTTTCCGTTATGAGGCCCACACAAGGCTGCGACGTCGTACGAATATTCCCCGACAACAAGAATATTCCACGACCAAACGAATATTCCCTGATAACAATGAATATTTTATGACCACTTGCTTATTTGAAATATTTGCGCATTTTACCCATAACTAACCTCATTAATCAATTTAACCCTTACTATTTCAAAATAATAAATAGAGGAAATTTAAATTTCATTTATTAATAATTTGGGGTCTTACAAAAGTGCTCTCATATATCCTAATAAGATTAGGAGGCTAATTAATTAAAAGAGTTTAATTAATTATTCCTAATAAGATTGGGAGCCTAATTAATTGAAAGATTTAATTAATTAAAATAAAACCCAATTCCTTAATTGTTAAGGAGGGTTGCCCACATCTATAAATAAGAGGAGTCTTATTATGGGTGAGAGTTGTTGTTGACTTTTTGACAACAGACGTAATTCCAATTGTTGGAGAGTACGCTCCTTTTCTATGAGAGATAGAAAAACTAAGATTTTGCCAAATGCCCATCTTCTTGAATCTTTATTCTTTCTTACTGGATCACCTCTAGAGGCCAAACACTTGGGTGGCTAACGTTGATCAAAGGAAGGATGTGACACCCCCAAATCCGGGTACTTCGATTCCACGGGATTTGGTGTTCACTGTACAAGCATCATCTATCTATCTACCCATAAATAATATCAAACCATACAATAGATAGAAATCATAATAAAATCTATTCCCTTAAGGGTTACATCAACTGAATCATAAATAAATCCCAGGTTACTCTAACCTTAAAACATCTGTGCGGAATTCTAAACAAATAAGTCTTAACATCAACATAACTCAAGTCTTAAACAAATACATCAGTTAATAAATAACAGGCCTTCATCATTTGCTAACTTTGCCCTTGCCCTTACTAGTGGAAGGTTCATCGCTTCTTTCATTCTTAACTGCAATGTTATTATTAAGCAAGAGTGAGCACAAATGCCCACAAGTAAAAAAAATGAAACAACAGTATAATAAGATGCGAATAATAAACGACATCTGAATAAAGCTCAACTTTTGAATCAAGAATAAATAACATGAATCAAAAGAATACTGAGGGTCATAAGACCTTGAACTATGTCCTAGGTTAACAAGGGTTATACTTGAAACCTTTAACAGTCATAAGACTATGGACCTTCTTCTCGTACTTAGGGGGATCAACCCTTAGTACCATACTGTGCACAATATCTTAACGCTAACGCATAAGTGAATCCCTTTTCAGGGTTGTTCATCTCATTTTGACATTCGAGTCCGCACCAAAGGAAGTTTGGTTTGGATAATTCAATAAGGGTTCTGAAATTTAGAACGTTCATCAACTAAGGACTAGCTGAATCATTAAGATTCACTAGTCTAAAAAGGTTCAACAATAATGATATTCGATTTGAATAATAATCTCAAATGTATACAATAGAACAATTATTGTATAATTGAATCATGCTTTGAAAGATAATCAATCTTTAGTATAATACTTGAACTTGAATAATAATTTAAGTTTAAGTAAATTGCTCAATGTAAAAGTAGAGTTAAGAAACTTGCTCAATTTAAGAGTTTAAGTTTAGGAAACTTGCCTCGCGTGTAGATTACACTTTAACTAATCACGTTCTTTGAAATAAATCCTACATACCATTCACATTCAATACCAGTTAATTATTAACTAATCATCATAACTTATTCTGTCTACTTTAATAATTGACTAACTTAGTCAAATCATCACGTTGACACCTAATTTGTTTTTCATGAATAAATAACTAATTATGTATTTAATAATACAACTCACATGTAATTATGTTATTTACATGCTAAACAAATATTTTATCATCATATAATATTTCTAACATATTTACATGTTCATTATTTTAATACACTAACCCATTGTTAGACTTAGAAAATTTAAAAGCTCATTTATTTATTTATTTTTTATTTTTTTCTGGGGAGTGGCGCTGCGGCGCCACGTTTATACAGGCTCTCGGCGCTGCGGCGGGCCCCCTGGCGCTACGGCGTGGTGGCGCTACGGCGCGGGAAAAAGACTAGGAGCTCGCGCCGCGGCGCGACGCTCCAGCCTCTGAATTTCCAGTTCGCGAAGAACACAGAATTCAGCGAAAATAATTACTACAAAATCATTAATTCTCCAAACTAAACATACCCACATGTTAGAATTCATATATAACTAATACCCAACATTTATATACTGACAAAACTAATTTTAAACACTTAATAACAGATTTAAAGTCTAACAATTCACTGACTTTGATGTTAATGAAGTTTTAGAAAACTTTATGTGAAAATTCTCCCTACGAATTCGTTATAACACCGAATTCGTTCGTTTAAGGCTTAAACTCTTCGTATTAACATGCATAACAACATACAAGTCTAAAATTTAGGGATAATATATGATCAATACATAAATTTTCACGTATAAGGCCTTAAGGCCAAACCCAAACTCTGTAACTTTGTAAAACATATATATTACGTAATATTATGAAACTAAGGATATGGAATCATGCAATATATATGTAAAACATGCTATACTTCTCGAATTACTACACATATCTTTATCACAACACCAATTCTCAATTCACAGAGATTAATAGAAGTTTTGAAAGCCATTTTATGAAAACTAAAATACGTAATTTAGAGTTTGGGAAGGAGAAGATTACCCTGTAGAATATAATTAGTAGGATTAGAATTCCTCACTCAAAATCTCCTTCACCCACTCACAATTCTAAATATCTCTGACAATTTTCTCTAAACTCTCTCTGATAGCTTTCTAGACTTAGGCAAAATGAGGAAAGAAAAAGAGAAGACGTCGTAATATAATAAAGGAACTGAGCGCAGAGTGGTCAGTTGGCCCAATCATTGGTTAACTGCACCAACTCCCCTTAAGGCTCTGTTTGGTTAGTTAGGAAAAGGTTTTAAAATTATTTAATTTAATAAAACTTTATCATATAGTTTAATTTATGTCACACCCACTTGCACAATAAATCAAATATCTTATTTAATTTAATATAAATAAAATATAATAATTTCTCATAAATTCACATAGTCATATTTTTAATTTACTCATTAATAAATAATGTCAATTTATTAAATCTCTAATTAATAATTACATTAATTTAATAACATAATGCTTAATTAAATATTTCATTTAATTCAATAAGCTCACGTACATTGATAATAAAATTCTCTACATTAATTTAATAAATGCAACACATATAATTAAATTATTCTACCATAATTGCATCAATTGATTATTTAATCTAATAATTAAATCGTCGAAAAATATTTATTTACTTCAATAAATATTTAAAATAATTTACAAAATTCTCGTTCGTCACATCTTTCCCCCCTTAAAAGGATTCTGTCCCCAGAATAACGACTCAATAATTTCGACCCGTTATATTCTCCCCCCTTACAAAGATTCTGTCCCCAGAATCGCATACACATAATTAAGTAAATAAATGAGGGTAATTCTTCATCATATTCTCTTCGAGTTCCCACGTAGCTTCTTCAGCGTTGTGGTTCCTCCAAATTACCTTAACAGAAGGTATAACTTTATTTCTGAGAACTTGTTCTTTTCGGTCGACAATTTGGACAGGAATTTCTTCATAAGACAAGTCTTTCTCAAAATACAGGGGTTCGTATTTAATTACATTCTTGTAATCAGGCTTGTAAGGTCGTAACACAGAAACATAGAAGACGTTGTGGATATTCTTGAGTGCTGGAGGTAAGGCTACCTCGTACGCAACTTCTCCAATTCTTCGCAGTACCTCAAAGGGTCCAATAAATCTTGGGCTCAATTTTCCTTTCTTTCCGAACCTGATCTTTCCCTTCCAGGGAGAGACCTTTAAGAAAACATAACTACCTGATTCAAACTCGATATTTTTACGATGTGGATCAGTGTATTTCTTCTGTCGATCTTGAGCTGCTACCAGTCGTGCTCGGATCACTTTGACTATTTCTGTCGTCTGCTGTACCAATTCTGGCCCTAGAAATTGTCTTTCACCAACTTCATCCCAATAAAGCTGAGTTCTGCACTTTCTACCATATAACGCTTCATAAGGCGGCATACCAATACTAGCGTGGTAACTGTTGTTGTAGCCAAACTCTACCAATGGTAGGTGATCATCCCAATTTCCTTTGAAGTCCATTACACAGGCTCGTAACATATCTTCCAGTGTTTGAATCGTTCGTTCGCTCTGTCCGTCTGTTTGAGGGTGGTAAGCTGTACTCATTCGCAGTTGTGTACCCATGCATTCCTGAAGATGTTTCCAGAAATTTGATGTGAAGCGCGGATCCCTATCGAAAATAATAGACACCGGCACTCCGTGCCTCGAAATAATCTCTTTCACATATAATCTTGCCAACTGATCTAAGTTAAATCTGATTTTGATAGGAAGGAAGTGCGTGGATTTCGTCAGTCGGTCACCGATAACCCATACTGCGTCGTAGCCTTTCTGAGTCGCCGGAAGGCCAACCACGAAGTCCATCGTAATATGTTCCCATTTCCATTCTGGGATCTCCAACGGTTGTAGCAATCCACTCGGTCTCTGATGTTCTGCTTTAATTTTCTGACATGTCAGGCATTTGGCAACACATTCTACAACATCACGTTTCAAATTCGGCCACCAGAAATGTTGTCGAAGATCTTGGTACATTTTTGTACTACCAGGGTGAATCAAATATCTTGAACTATGAGCCTCACTCAAAATTTCTTCCTTAATTTCTTGTACTGGCGGAACCCAAATTCTGCTTTCAAATCTCAATATTCCTTCCTTATCCATCTTAAATCTTGGTTCGGTTCCTTCAGATATCTTCGTTGTTACCTTTTTGCATTCATCATCCTGAAGCTGAGCCTCCTTCACTCTATCTAGTAGAGTTGTACCAGATTGCATCTGAAATAGCTTCTCATCAATCTCCATAGGATACTTCACTTCTAACTCCAGTTTCTCCATATCTGCAATTAGCTCCTGCTGAGCAGTCAACATCATCAATTTCTCATGACCCTTTCTACTTAAGGCGTCGGCAACCACATTAGCCTTACCCGGATGGTATAAAATCTCACAGTCATAATCCTTGATTAATTCCAACCATCTTCTTTGACGCATATTCAAATCTTTCTTTGTAAAAATATATTTCAGACTCTTGTGGTCCGTATATATTTCACACTTTTCCCCGTATAGATAGTGCCTCCAAATTTTCAAAGCAAAAACAACTGCAGCTAACTCCAGATCATGGGTTGGGTAACCCTTCTCGTAATCCTTCAACTGCCGTGATGCATACGCAATGACTTTGCCGTTTTGCATCAGCACACAGCCAAGTCCTTTATGCGACGCATCGCTAAAAACAACAAAATTTCCTGTATCATCCGGAAGAGATAACACAGGCGCTGTACTCAACCTCTTCTTTAATTCTTGAAAACTCTCCTCACACTTCTCCGTCCAAACAAATTTCACAGCTTTTCGAGTTAAATTCGTTAACGGAGTTGCGATCTTAGAAAAATCTTGTATGAATCTTCTATAATATCCTGCTAATCCAAGAAAACTTCTTACTTCTGACGGCGTTCTCGGCTTATCCCAGTTAATCACAGCTTCTACTTTGGATGGATCTACCGAAATTCCATCTTTATCGATTACGTGACCAAGAAATTGTACTCTCTCGATCCAGAATTCGCATTTCGAAAATTTAGCATACAACTTCTCCCTTCTCAATACATCCAACGTTAACATCAAGTGTTCTTCATGTTCCTCTTTGGTTTTGGAATATACCAAAATGTCGTCTATAAATACCACCACGAATTTGTCCAAAAACGGCTTGAATACACCATTCATTAGTCCCATAAATGCTGCAGGAGCATTCGTAAGACCAAACGACATTACTAAAAACTCATAATGACCATATCGTGTTCGGAACGCTGTCTTCGGTACATCCTCTGGCCTCACCTTCAGTTGGTGATAACCACTCCTCAAGTCAATCTTGGAAAAGTATTTTGTCCCTTCAATTGATCAAACAGATCATCGATCCTCGGTAATGGATATCTGTTCTTAATCGTGACCTTATTTAATTCTCTGTAGTCAATGCAGAGCCTCATCAATCCGTCCTTCTTTTTCACGAACAACACCGGCGCTCCCCACGGCGATACGCTCGGTTGAATGTACTTTTTATCCAACAATTCTTGTAGTTGTACCATTAATTCCTTCATCTCTACTGGCGCCATTCGGTATGGTGCCTTCGATATTGGAGCAGTTCCGGGCGCCAAATCAATCACAAAGTCTACTTCTCTATCTGGAGGAAGTCCTGGCAAATCGTCTGGAAATACATCGACGAAGTCCCTCACAATCGGTATCTCCTCTACCTTCGGGTTCTCTTTTTGACTGTCGACTATGTAAGCTAAATATCCTACACAGCCTTGTCTTAATAACTTCCTGGCCTGCAACATCGTCAGACAACTCGCTTGTCTAGGCGACTTGCTACCATAAAACACAACCTTTGACGGAGTCATAAGGTTAATACGCTTCTTTTGGCAGTCAATTACAGCCCCATAATTGGATAGCCAATCCATACCCAATACAACGTCGAATTCCCCCAATCGAATAGGGATAAGATCTACGTTCATGATATTACCCTTAATATCCACTCTACAATTCTTATACACATGCTTAACAGGAATTATCTCTCTATTCGCAATTTCTATAATCATGGGATATTCCAATTCATCCTTAAGCAAATCTAAACTATTAGCAAAGTAATCGGATATAAAGGAACAAGTAGCACCCGAATCAAATAAAATGTAAGCATTAATTTTATTGATCGGAATGATACCTGACACCACATCACGGGATTGGATTGCATCCTGCACCGTCATATTGAAAGTTCTGGCGGTTGGTCGGTTTGTTGCAGGTGGTCCGGTGATGGTTAAGGTATTTCCACTGCTATTTCCCCGGTTTCCTCCTTGTCCTGATCCTCCCTATCCCTTCTTGGGACAGTCTCTTGCTAAATGATCTTTCGAACCACAGTTGAAACAAGCACCCTTCTTTGGGTTTGGACAATTTGGTGCTATGTGGCCTTCCTGACCACAATTGTAGCACACTCTCTTTCCCTTCAAACAAACTCCTAGATGTGCCTTGCCGCAAGTCAGACATGCTTCTATCTTCTTTTTCTGCCCTCCGTGTTGACTTCCAGCTGTCGAGTTATCCGTCCACTTCCTCTTCTGATTATTATTATTCCCAGTATTACTTCCACCAGTCTTGTTATTACCTTCATTCTCACTCTTTTTCTTTTTCTGTTCTTGGCTGTACTTAGTCACTGCATCACTTCCTCCTTCCGCGAGAATGGCCTTTTCCAAAACTCCCACAAACGTGTTAAGTTGAAACATTGATACCTTGCTGTATACCCAAGGCTTCAGTCCTTGTTCGAATCGTCTGGCTTTCCTCTTGTCAGTGTGTACTTGATACGGGGCAAACCTTGCCAACTCATCGAATTTAGCCGCGTATTCAGGCACGCCCATGTTTCCCTGTTTCAGTTCCAGAAATTGCACCTCCATCTGATTCTGTGAACTAACTGGGAAATACATTTCGAAAAACATCTCTTTGAATCTCTCCCACGTAATTACACATTCACCTCTTCGCATCTTGTTTGCCTGCCACCAGTAGCTAGCCTCAGACTTTAGCATAAATGTCACAAAAACGGTCTTCTGATCTTCTCGAACCCTAGCAACGTCGAAAACCTTCTCCATTTCCATCACCCACGTTTGAGCCTCGATCGGGTTTCTAGAACCTTTGAACTCTGGCGGTCCCACCGCCTTAAAATCTTTAAACGTTGTGCTAGGTGGAGCTTGCGGTTGGTTATTCATGACTCCAGTTAGTAAATTAACTAGCTGTTGAACTGGATTAACGTTGGCATTATTGTTATTATTTGTTGACCCTTCCTGAGCCGGTTGACGTTGTTGTCTTCTCCTTGGCGGCATTTTTCTGTTAAATAAACGTTTATTAGAACTTTATTTATTTCTCTACATAGTTAAGACATTACTCAACAATTTAACATATCACTTAACACATCATCTCAAACAACTTGATATCTTTTCATTCAAATAAAAAGTTTTAACATTAAACTATAGAATACTGCTATTTACATCATATATCCTGGAATAAAGAATCCACAGGATTTAAAACATTCAAATATTAACATATTCCTTAGTTCATAAACACATCGGAATTTACATAAAACTACATAAGTCTTTCACATAAATAAACAGATTCTATTCCTGTCTTCCAAGGTGCTCAATAGCCTTGCCACGCTCCTCATTCATGATACGAGACATCGTCCTGCGATCTAACATATACGATGGAAGTCCTTCAAACTGGATGGGGTACCTTAACACTCACTCTTGAACCTCATCCATCGCATGATTAAGTGTGGCGTACGTGTCTTCAAGCTTTGCCTTCTTTACACGACTATCATCTTCTGCACGATCAGCTCGATGTGATTCTCTTACCCATCCTTCCTCTGCTATTTTCAGTCTTCCGGAGGTTTCCTTCAGTTCCTTCTTCAGCTTCTCTATCTCATCGGTCTTATCTTCGGTTTGACCCTTCTCATGAACCAGATCCCACTCCACGTTTCCTAAACGTGTATGAAGGGTCACAATCTCTCTATCCTTCTCCTTTAAAGTAGACTGCTGAATAGTCGCTCGCTCAGTCAATTCCTGAACCTCATCTTGTAACTCCACGTTACGATCATATAGTGTGTCATACATCTCAGCATCAACAGTGTAACGTGGTAGCTCCTCTTCTTCTTCCTCCTCATCAAACTCCTCCTCAGGATCCTCCTCAGGATTAATCTCAGGTTCATGCTCCTGACCAACAACGGTGATCAATGGAGATGAAACCCTCTGCACCAGCTGCTCCCTAACGACATGAATGTCTCGGGGCTCCTCCTCAGTCGGTCCTACAAGTACACGAGATCCCTCCTCAGTAGGTACTATAGGTAAATGGGGTCCCTCCTCAGCTTGACTAGCTTCTCCATCATTCGTCATCCTGACAACAAAATTTTAAGTTTTAGTTACTAAGTCATACTATCTAATGCATACTTAATACATAAACACATAATGTATTTTATTATCTTCAATGAATTACAAAAATTCATTTCTTAGAACTCGATAAGAGTTTTCAATTACTATCTTCTTCAATAAGGCTACTACCTAAGGTTGTTTCCCCCACCTAAGGTTCATAACCTACAGCTTTGATACCAACTTGTGACACCCCCAAATCCGGGTACTTCAATTCCACGGGATTTGGTGTTCACTGTACAAGCATTATCTATCTATCTACCCATAAATAATATCAAACCATACAATAGATAGAAATCATAATAAAATCTATTCCCTTAAGGGTTACATCAACTGAATCATAAATAAATCCCAGGTTACTCTAACCTTAAAACATCTGTGCGGAATTCTAAACAAATAAGTCTTAACATCAACATAACTCAAGTCTAAAACAAATACATCAGTTAATAAATAACAGGTCTTCATCATTTGCTAACTTTGCCCTTGCCCTTACTAGTGGAGGGTTCATCGCTTCTTTCATTCTTAACTGCAATGTTATTATTAAGCAAGAGTGAGCACAAATGCCCACAAGTAAAAAAAAATGAAACAACAGTATAATAACATGCGAATAATCAACGACATCTGAATAAAGCTCAACTTTTGAATCAAGAATAAATAACATGAATCAAAAGAATACTGAGGGTCATAAGACCTTGAACTATGTCCTAGGTTAACAAGGGTTATACTTGAAACCTTTAACAGTCATAAGACTATGGACCTTCTTCTCGTACTTAGGGGGATTAGCCCTTAGTACCATACTGTGCACAATATCTTAACGCTAACGCATAAGTGAATCCCTTTTCAGGGTTGTTCATCTCAGTTTGACATTCGAGTCCGCACCAAAAGAAGTTTGGTTTGGATAATTCAATAAGGGTTCTGAAATTTAGAACGTTCATCAACTAAGGAATAGCTGAATCATTAAGATTCACTAGTCTAAAAAGGTTCAACAATAATGATATTCGATTTGAATAATAATCTCAAATGTATACAATAGAACAATTATTGTATAATTGAATCATGCTTTCAAAGATAATCAATCTTTAGTATAATACTTGAACTTGAATAATAATTTATGTTTAAGTAAATTGCTCAATGTAAAAGTAGAGTTAAGAAACTTGCTCAATTTAAGAGTTTAAGTTTAGGAAACTTGCCTCGCGTGTAGATTACACTTTAACTAATTACGTTCTTTGAAATAAATCCTACATACCATTCACATTCAATACCAGTTAATTATTAACTAATCATCATAATTTATTCTCGTTGTCTACTTTAATAATTAACTAACTTAGTCAAATCATCACGTTGACACCTAATTTGTTCTTCATGAATAAATAACTAATTATGTATTTAATAATACAACTCACATGTAATTATGTTATTTACATGCTAAACAAATATTTTATAATCATATAATATTTCTAACATATTTACATGTTCATTATTTTAATACACTAACCCATTGTTAGACTTAGAAAATTTAAAAGCTCATTTTTTTTATTTTTTTTTTCTGGGGAGTGGCGCTGCGGCGCCATGTTTATACAGGCTCTCGGCGCTGCGGCGCCATGGCGCTGTGGCCGGCCCCCTGGCGCTGCGACGCGGTGGCGCTACGGCGCGGGAAAAAGACTAGGAGCTCGCGCCGCGGCGCGACGCTCCAGCCTCTGAATTTCCAGTTCGCGAAGAACACATAATTCAGCGAAAATAATTACTACAAAATCATTAATTCTCCGAATTAAACATACCCACATGTTGGAATTCATATATAATTAATACCCAACATTTATATACTGACAAAACTAATTTTAAACACTTAATAACAGATTTAAAGCCTAACAATTCACTGACTTTGATGTTCATGAAGTTTTAGAAAACTTTATGTGAAAATTCTCCCTACGAATTCGTTATAACACCGAATTCATTCGTTTAAGGCTTAAACTCTTCGTATTAACATGTATAACAACATACAAGTCTAAAATTTAGGGATAATATATGATCAATACATAAATTTTCACGTATAAGGCCTTAAGGCCAAACCCAAACTCTGTAATTTTGTAAAACATATATATTACGTAATATTATGAAACTAATGATATGGAATCATGCAATATATATGTAAAACATGCTATACTTCTCGAATTACTACACATATCTTTATCACAACACCAATTCTCAATTCACAGAGATTAACAGAAGTTTTGAAAGCCATTTTATGAAAACTAAAATACGTAATTTAGAATTTGGGAAGGAGAAGATTACCCTGTAGAATATAATTAGTAGGATTAGAATTCCTCACTCAAAATCTCCTTCACCCACTCACAATTCTAAATATCTCTGACAATTTTCTCTAAACTCTCTCTGATAGCTTTCTAGACTTAGGCAAAATGAGGAAAGAAAAAGAGAAGACGTCGTAATATAATAAAGGAACTGAGCGCAGAGTGGTCAGTTGGCCCAATCATGGGTTAACTGCACCAACTCCCCTTAAGGCCCTGTTTGGTTAGTTAGGAAAAGGTTTTAAAATCATTTAGTTTAATAAAACTTTATCATATAGTTTAATTTATGTCACACCCACTTGCACAATAAATCAAATATCTTATTTAATTTAATATAAATAAAATATAATAATTTCTCATAAATTCACATAGTCATATTTTTAATTTACTCATTAATAAATAATGTCAATTTATTAAATCTCTAATTAATAATTAAATTAATTTAATAACACAATGCTTAATTAAATATTTCGTTTAATTCAATAAGCTCACGTACATTGATAATAAAATTCTCTACATTAATTTAATAAATGCAACACATATAATTAAATTATTCTACCACAATTGCATCAATTGATTATTTAATCTAATAATTAATCGTCGAAAAATATTTATTTACTTCAATAAATATTTAAAATAATTTACAAAATTCTCGTTCGTCACAAAGGAACCCAACCCGGTGAATTCAAGTTGAACACGAAAAGGATTTGGAGATGAACTTGTACTTTAAGAAGCTCGGATCTTCAAGGTTATGATTCTCGTCCTTTATTTTTCGTTTAATTAATAATTATGCATAAAGGATGATCCAGGTATATGGTTTGTAAAATTTTTAAACTCTGATTTTTACACGTTTCCGCTTACTTTGTGCGATTTGATTGCCTTCATGAATATTACAAACCTAACAGTGACATCAGAGCCAAACCTTTATGCGAATTATTAATTGATTTAATTTGATATGTGTTTAGAACAATTTAATTGGGCATAATTTGTTGTATAAAATTTAAAATAAAAAATAAAAAATGTTACAAGTGGTACTTTGCACTTCCCTTATTATGTATGGTTTATTTATATACACACACACACACACACACACACACACACACACACACACACACACATATATATATATATATATATGTATATATTGTGACGCTCCCAAAATAGGTATACATCACCCATTCTGAGTCGCCAAATACATGGTACAAAAACAAATATAACTTCAATAATATAATTGTCATGCATAATACGACAACACATATACTATGAGTTTGAATACAAATATTGTCTACTAGAGAGTATACAAACTCAAAAGGAGTCCTCATTACAATTATCACACTATTTCACAGAATAGTGAGGACTACTAATGCAACCATCTGGACCGTCAATCCATTCCCCGACTAGTCCCAGCTATATTCTCATTTCCTGAAGAGAACAGTGAAAGAAAGGGTGAGCTCAACTAGCCCAGTAAGAAATATTATGACTAAGATAATGTGCAACAAATTATCATTAGTCTTCAACAGGAAAAAATCTGATAAAATATAATAGACCACAAGTTTTAGATCAACAACTGCAACGAAAAAATATAATCCATTAGAAGAGTCAAGTAGAGCATAAAACCTATTATCTTCTATGATTTAAAAGATTTATCATCAATTTTATTGCTGAGATTCAGCTTAATAAATAATCCACATCATCGAATCATCCCTGCACTACGGGCCAAATATAATCGTGTTTTCATCAACGGTCATGATCATGCCATAAAACAATTCATCTTTGCACCCTTGGCCAAAGAGAATCCATGGCCATAATCATACCAAAAATTGTCCATCAATGCACTACGGGCCAATGATGACTTTTACCACATTATTTGTAACATTACGACCATGATTATACCGAATAATCCCTGGTCATAATCATACCAAGTCCATCTATGCACTACAGGCCACAGATGACTTTCAACAGAATATAAACATGAGGATGATGACAATGATATAATAATTCAATTAAACAAGTTCAAGGATAAATTTTAAAGATTTATAATTTAATTTATCCAGAAATCAATAACTTCCAAATTGTCAACATGATTCTACTTTGTGGAGTAAAATTCAAGAATAATACTTAGTTGGTCATGTTCATCTCAACACCTGTTCATCTTTGTACTACGGGCCAAAGATATTCATCAGGTAATCATTCATCTTTGCATTACAGGCCAAAGATATTCAGTAATATCATCATTTAGGATTGAGGATGATGAAAAATATCTTAAAGAAAATGAATCTAGTGAGATAAAAGAACAAATATTAAGAATTCGTATTACAGTTTATCCAAGTTTAATAATACTCCGAAATAACCAATTTCGAAGCAGAATTCAAAAATAATGATCAAAATATGGATACAATCAAAGATAGTAACCATAATAGTCATTTTAGATAAAAAGAAGAAAATTTTATTTTTCGGTGAATAGTGCCGTATTCGTGAATAGTGTCGTATACATTAATAGTTCCGTATACGTGAATAGTAATCCCGACACAAAAAGTTTCAAATTTGATAAAAAGTTCAAACCAATATTTCGGCATAATGATATTGAAAGAAATAATATCATTTACGAAAGAATAACATCCCTTACCTCAGAATAACCATACTTTTTACTGAATTTCGGATATAGTACTGACATAAACTTGCACTGAATAGCAACTCTCAAAGTATCAAAATACGCTCGAGAATATAGAGAGAGAAAGAGAGAAAAATTATGAATTCTGGTGTGATTTTCAATTCTAACTTAGCCCTCTATTTATAGGAAAATGTTAGCACGCCGAAGCAGACTTGATCTGCAACCTGATGTCTTTACCTGCTACTATTACCACCCACCACATTTGAATTAAAATTTAACACATTTCTTCACCAACCACAAGTGGGGCCCACTCAATTTAAGAATTTTCCACCAAAATCATTTATAAACCTAATTTCCGAATCAGTCACCTCTTAAAATTCATAACAAATCATACATTCATTTTTAACGGTTCAAAATTTGATGACATATACTCAATCTATATATGTATAACATATCGAAAAATCACAACGATTCAACGGTCGGATTAAAAATTATAACTCACGCAGTATATCTGAAAAATACTGATTTGATTTTTAATACCTCCATTCTGACAGAAATACTGATAAAATACCTCAACATTAATTCTTTCAATAATAACCATATAAATAAATCCATCATTTATATCTACATCAAATAAATATTTCCTTATCATATAAATTAATAATTAATTATTCACAAATAATATTATAGAATCACAATTATGACAACCAGGACGTTCCCAAGAAAGATGGGGCTTTCCAATAAGAATTTCTCCTTACTGGCGCGCAATTAGGGGACCAAACCTCTCCTTAGACAGAATTTTCTAGATATTGCCAATAATGCTATCTAATAATATTATTCAAATAATATGAATTATTGATCTGATAATGAGAAATATTGTGCAGTAACAATTATTGAAACAACAATAATATAAAATATCAACGCAGTAATTCTTGAATCAATAAAATTAAATATTAAACAGTAACTACTATAACAATTATTGAGTAGTGCCTTCTTACGTAAGGATCAATAATTCAAAAATACTGTGCAAAACCGTGTACTACTGTGCAACCACGCGTATTACTGTATTTTAACCACCAGGTATTTCAACAGTGTTAATGGTAACAACTACGCCGTTATTTATAAAAACTCAATTTTGTCATTTTCTTCATCCGACAATTATTCTGTTATGGGGCTCACAAATGGCTGCGCCGTCGTACGAATATTCTCCGACAGAAATAATATTCCACGACCAAACGAATATTCCCCGACAATAATGAGTATTTTATAACCACTTGTTTATTTTGCAAAATTTGCACATTTTACCCATAACCAAAATATTATATCAAATTAACACCTTATTATTCACAATAATAATTAGAGAAAATTTGATTTTATTCATTAATAAGTTGGGGTCTTACATATATAATATTCTCAATTATTTTATAATTAAAATAAAAAGTTTATTTTAATCTTAAAATAAAAGGTTTATTTTAATATTAAAATAAAAGAGTTTATTTTGATTTTAAAATTTGATTTCATGTTAACTAATTAGAGTTGGAATTGGATTCTATGATAACTAATTGGAGTTAAAATTGGATTCTATATTTCCTTAAATAAAAGAGTTTATTTAGATATGAAATAAGATTTCATATTATTCAAAATAAAGAGTTTATTTATGAATAGGAAAGAGAATCTTAATTTCTTTAAATAAAGGAGTTTATTTAGATATATAATAAGATTTTATATTATTCAAAATAATGGAGTTTATTTGTGAATAGGAAAGAAAATCTGTGTTTCCTTTAATAAATGAGTTTTTTTTTACTTGGAATTGAATTTCATAATTAATTAAAATAAAGGAGTTTATTTTGATTAAAATAAAATAGTTTATTTTATTCAAAATAGGATAAATTAAAATAAAAGAAGTTTATTTTGATTTACATTTGGATTAAAATAAAGGAGTTTATTTTGATTCAAAATTAGATTTTATACTAATTAAATTTGTCCATTAAATGATATATATATATATATATATATATATATATATATATATATATATATATATATATATTAAATGTCTATTTTTCATGAGATGAATTTATTTATTGATGCATATGGTGATGTGTATAAAAATAAATGGGATTTATTATGGACTATTAACCAATGTGATTGGATTTTGTTTTAGTTGGATGCATGAATGTATGGATTTTATTAAATGGGGTCTTACATCGTCTTCTCTAATTCTTTCTTATTGTAAATTCTATCTCTCTCCTATGTACTTCCCCTTGACTGCTGATCAAGGTTTCTATTTATTTTAAATAGTTTTGTAATAGGAATAGTTAGAATTAATTTTGAAGAATTGGATATCAAGGATCAAGGAGCGCTTGAAGACCCGTTTGTAATGGAGTTCGGGTTTAAATGTAATAGTTATATTTAAATATTAATTATTGCACCCCTAGGGTTTGACCTTTTGGTTCACTTGGTGGCTCTAGTGAACCAAACTAGAATAAAAGTCCATAATCAATCCAGGTAGAATATTGTATTCTATATGTGAATGCTTACACTATATATATTATATATTATGCAAACATGTTTCGCATGTTAATTAATATGACGCATATTATATATATATATATATATATATATATATATATATATATATATATATATATATGTGTGTGTGTGTGTGTGTGTGTGTGTGTGTGTGTGTGTGTGTGTGTATGTGTGTGTGTGTGTGTGCGCGCATGTGCGCTAAACAAGATGAGACAAATTAATAACAAAACCCTCAAATTTTTTATATTAAGTCATAAGCGTTCAAAAATATTTGGAATATCGAACGTCGCCTTCTAGCATGATAAAAATAATAGAGTACCAATTAATTATTATAAGTTTGTTGTGTCACCAGAAGGTTTATCTTAATTCTTTGAGATGTTAATTTTATCACATTTGATGCTTATAAATAAAATTGAACAATATTGTTTTGTTGTGTGACCACAAGGACAATATTTTTTTTTTTGAAATATATGGAGTGCTAGGTTGGACTTAACTTGGATAATTTTGATTCGGATGTACCACCACTTGATCAAAATAATCTAAGAGGCAAAATACAAGGAGTTGCATAATTGATGTAATTGACAATAGTTGTATACCTATTTATTTATATATAGTTTGATGTGTCACCACAAGGCTATATACATTTGAAATGGGATCCTTATTCTCACTAGCAAATCTTAATTAGATTTTGCCGAACTATATAAGTGAGGATAATATAGTTTGAAGAAAATAGTGGGAGATACCAATTTAAAACAAGACCTAAATTATCTTGGTAATTAATAAAAGAATGTATGCTAAAATATTGTTAATTACAAATTTATTTACACAATTTTACAATGTCTAAATTACTATCACTGCGAAGTATATTAGATGCTATTTAACCGGACCGTATTAAACGGATTGGTTAAGGAAATTGAGAAAAGGTCTCATGGCTAAAAGTTATTTTATGTCCTTAATATGCCTATCCCTGTAATGGTTGCAGACAATGCCTCTGAGGAAGAAATTGCCACTTTTAAAAAGTGGTAAGATGATGCAAAGTTGGCTCAATGCATCATGCTCGCATCCATGAGTAACGAGCTTCAGCGTCAGCTTGAAACTATGGATGCTCCTACTATACTCTTGCACGTCAAGTAGTTGATGGTGAAAAAAGTAGGAATAATAGATATCAGATATCTAAGGAGCTCTTCCGATCTAAAATGACCGATGACACTATAGTACAGATAAAAGTCCTTAACATTATCAATTTGATTGATCAATTAGGACAACGGGTTTTGTCATGGATGGAGAGTTGAGCCAAGATTTGATCTTGCACTCACTCCCGGACTCCTTTCACAATTGTTGTGAATTTTTTATATGAACAAGCTAAATATCAGCCTCGCTGATTTTCTTAACATGTTGAAAAATGTTAAGAGTCACTTTCCAACCAAGAAAGACCAGGTCTTACTGGTAGGGGCCAAAGGATCTTCTAAAAAGAATAACGATTCTAAGAAGGTAAATAGAAAAGGCATAAACAAAGGATAATAAGAACAAAACTGATGCGGATAGCAAAGGAGTTTGCTTCCACTGCAATAAGTCTGGACACTGGAAAGAAACTACAAGAAGCATCTTGCAGAGGCTAACCAGAAAAAGCTTAGTGAAGTTTCGGTTACAAATACAATTTTTGTTCATGATTTAAAATAAATTTTTCTTTAAGTCAAGGTTCTACTTGGGTATTGGATACCGACTTTGGTTATAATAAATATAGATTTATGAAGGGACCAAGCAGAAGTAGAAAGCTAAACAAAGGATAAGTAATCCTATGTCTGGTAAATAAAGCAAAGGTTGCTACATTAGCCATAGAAACTTATAATTTAGCAATGCCTACGGGTAAATCTATTAAGTCAATAAGTTGTTATTGTATTCTAGTTCTTGTTAGAAACATTATTTCTATTTTGTTGTTGAACAATAAAATCTATGGTATTATATTTAAGAACAATTGTTGTTCTATTTATAATAATAATAATATTTTGTATAGAACTGAAATATTACTTTATGGATTTTGTATACTTGACTTACGTGAAAAATTATTTTGTAAATTGAACAAACTAGTATAAGAAAAGGAGATGATCATTCAAAGAGTTGAATGTGTGTATTTGCTGAAATACAAGTGTGAATTATTTGAAAGGTTCAAAGAATTCATAAGTGAAACAAATTAACAAAGTATTAAGATTCTTTGATTGGATCAAGGAATAAATACTTGTGCAATAAGTTTTTAGATCATCTCAAATGGTTTTCTCATAATGGGCGCCCCCTGATATGTAATAATTGATTGATGTATCTAAAAGAAAAAATTATACCTTGTTGGACATGGTACGGTCCATAATGATTTTATCGACATTCCAGTATCCTTCTGGGGTAATGTCCTAGAAATGGCTGTATATCTACGAAAAAAGGTAACCTCAAAATCCAGCCCCAAGACTCCATAAAAGTTATGGACAGGGAGGATTCCTAATCTTAAGTATGTTAAGATAAGGGGTTGTCCAACTTATATGAAAAGGTTTCAAATGATAAGCTTAGGACAAGATTTGACAAGTACAGATTTGTGGGACATCCTAAAATAAGTTTAGGATATATGTTCTATAATCCTACTTAGCAAAAGGTGTTTGTTGCGAAACATACTGCCTTCTAAGATAAAGATGTTTATCATTGAAAGGGCTAGTGGGAGGATAATAGAATCTTGAAGAGTTCAAGAACCACAAAAACACTATAATTCAAATAAGAGAAACTTGTAGATAGACCTATGGTACCACAATCGAATCGTAAATCTAGAATAATACTGAAGATACCTGGGAGGTATGGATTCATCACGGATGATGATAATGAGGTACACATCATAGAAGATGATGATCCAGTTACATACGATGAGGGAAGAGTTGTAGACACTCAGAGAAATGGATTGAAGCAAGTTTCTCAAAAATGGAACATTCGTTTTGATGAGAAAATCAAAAGAGTTTGATTTTATCAAAAATAAGAATGAACCTAGTGTGTACAAAAGGGTCAGTGGGAGCATCGTGACATTCTTAGTATTATATGTTGATATACTATGGATATGGAATGACATGCCAATGCTAGAATAAGTAAAGATAAAGTTGTCTAAACATTCCTCCATGAATGATTTGGGAAGAGTATCTTCATTGGGAATATAAATCTATATAGATAGATTCAAGTGGATGCTCGACTTAACCCCAGGAACGTATATTCATTTGATGCTAAAGTCGTTTAGCATGGAAAACTCCAAGAGTTGTGTCATGTTGATGAGCCATGGAGTGTATCTCTCTTAATAGTCCCCATAGACTCCTAAAAGAGAGATCGCATGAGTAACTATCATGTATGCAATGAAATATACGAGACCTGATGTTGATCAGTCATATTCTAGAGAAGTTCACTATGAGTCAGTGAAAAACATCTTAAAGTACTTAACCGACACTAAGGATGTGATCATATTTATGGTGAGTCTAAATTAAAACTATAGACTCAAGTTTTTCAGACAAACCAAGACGACAGAAAATTTACTTTAAGGTAAAGTGTTACCTTGAACAGTAGTGCAATGAATTGGAAAGGTTCCAAACAGTAAAGAGTTGCTACTTTAGTGATAAAGACAAAGTATATAGCTATAAATGAAGCTGCAAGTTGATTGTTTGGATGAAAAGTTCATTACAAAACTAGGAATAGTTCCTAAGTCTCATCTTGGATCTAAACATGTGTTATGGCACTTTCATTTGATTTAGGAATAATTGAAAGATGGAAAATCACTATAGAGATAGTGGACTCTCAAGAACAATATTACATATGTGACAACCCCAAAATAGGTCCATTCCATCCAACCCATTCTGAGTCGTCAAATACATGGTATAGAAAACAACTACAACTTTATTACAACAATTGTCGTGCAAAATATAACAACACATATGCTGTGAGTTTGGATACAAATATATATCAAATGTGACATTGGACACCATCATGTATCAGCACCTCACAAAGGTACCTTACATAAAGGTACAGTCAAAAACTGTTTTAGAAACTAGAATCTTTGGGAAGTGCTCAAGGAAACCTTCGTACATGGGAGACCACGCGTCTAGGTTATGATAGATATCATATGGCCACAGAATTATCCTTGGTTGACCCAATAGACCCCAAAGAAAAACGAGAAGATTACTATCATATTCTTCCCAATGGTGAGTCTTCTCTTGACATATCATTATCTCTACTGTCTCTAATTGAGAATTATACTTCAAACAAACACCAAGATTATATAGGTAGTGCTCGTATATATACTCAGCAAGTGGATGAGCACATCCCTGTCTTATGATGACACGAGGTTGTATGTCGTTAGACATCTTGTATGATAGTGGCAAACCACCCTTCCAACGTTGGGTTCGCCTCACCCTATTTTCTTCACCAAATATAACTACTAAATGATGACCACCGTTCTATTCCCTTGTTACCCCCGCTCGACCCAGCTACACTCTTATTACCTGAAAGGAATTGTGAAGCAAAAGGGTGAGCACAACTAGCTCAGTAAAGAATATCATGACTAAAGATAATTCAATTATCAATAGCCTTCATCAATAATAAATCAGAGATTTAGAACATATGGTAAATGATAAAAATTTCAACCATAGTTGCAGCGGAACGAGCAATCCATTAGAAGAGTCAAATAGACTATAAAGTCTATTATCTTCTCCATGTTAAAAATCCACCAACAATATTTTATCCCTGTAACATCAATCAACAATTCTGGTCCACAATCATATGAATAACTCATAATCATAACTGTAGTTCTAAATTCCTCTTCTCATCCAGGACGAAGATAATTTTCATCACCTATCTTTACCTGAAACATCAAAGATCATGGTTACACCAAATCACATTTCCTATTCATAATCATACAAATAACTTCATCTTTGCACTACGGCCAAAGATATTCATTTGTATCACCAGTTGGTCATGTTTATCTCAACATCTGTTCATCTTTGCACTACTGGCCAAAGATATTTAACAACATGTCATCTTTGCACTACGGGCCAAAGATATTCATCAACAATTCATCTTTGCACTACAGGCCAAAGATATTCATCAATATTTCATCTTTGCACTACAGGCCAAAGATATTAATATCTCAAAGAAATATATAATCATTTCAGAATTTATATAAACAATAATTATAACCATGTTGATCAATTCACCTTTGCACTTAAGCTAAAGATATTCACTTATAAATTCAATGGTCATGATCATACCAGTCACAATTCAACTTTGCACTACAGGCCAAAGAGAACCCTAGTCATGATCATACCAATAATCTACCCATCTTTACACTCTAGTGAAAGAGAATTTCAACATCAGGGTTATAAAAATGATAATAAAATCAATATAATCAATACATAGTTTTAATCTCAAGAGTAATATTCATAACTCAACTATAATTTAGTTAGAAAAAGAAACCAATTTTAATCGTGAATAGTAACTCGTAAATAGTAACTCATGAATAGTAACTCGACACAAAAAGGTAGAAATTCCACAATAAAATCCATACCAGTATTTCGGTATAATGATATTGAAAGAATAATATTTCTTAAGTTTATAAACAATTTATTTAAATTGTTTACACTTTACTAAATAATGCATTTAATCATTCTAAAATACCAAACTCATAAGATTTTATCACCAATAATCAAAACCCTCATCAAAAATCTGCATATACCTCATATAGGATTCTCAAGCCATAAAATCATATTTTCTAATTTTCTTACTTCACATAACATATTTAATTCATTTACTCATAACTAGTCCATTTTCATGAAAAATACCAAATCAGTTCCAAAAATATTTCTTTTCTGGGATTTAGCATAATATAGTCCCATAGTGAACATATATTTTTCTCAGAATTTTTAAAAGTCATTTACTATTTTTCATATGGCCAAAACCACCGAATATTTAGACATTTATCAAAAATTATACTTTTGTCCAAAAATTCTGAAATTTACAGAGTATACTTCTATCATATACATGTACTCCCAATAAAAATTTCATCAATTTTGGAGTTAACCACAAGGAATTATAAGCGGTTACTTTTAAAATAGTCTTTTCTCATAAAATTCATAACTCTCAATCTATACATCCAAAAATCACCATTTTTGGACACAATCAATAAAACTCATCAAAATATCATTTCAAATTTTTCCAGAATTTTTGAAGTTCAGAAAAATTACGAAACTGAAAATCATAACAACCCTTAAAATCCCTTACTATCCCTTACTATCCCTTACCTCAAAAGAGCAGTACTTCTGACTGGATATCGGATATGATGCTGAAGGAAACTTGCACTGATGAATAGCAACTCACCAAGTATCTAAAAACTCACAAAATATGCTTCATAATATAGAGAGAGAAAGAGAGAAAGCTTATGTTTTTGGTGTGATTTTCAATTCTAACTTAGCCCTCTATTTATAGGAAAATTTTGGTAGGTTTGACCTGCAACCTGATGGCTTTACCTGCTACTATTCCCACCCACCACATTTGAAATATAATTCAGCACATTTCTTCACCAACCACAAGTGGGGCCCACCAATTCTAGAATTTTCCACCAAAAATGATTTATAACCTGATTTCCGAATCAGCCACCTCTTAAAATTCATAACAAATCATACGTTCATTTTTAACGGTTCAAAATTTGTGGACATATACTCAACTTATATATGTATAACATATCCAAAAATTACCACGATCCAACGGTCGGATTAAAAATTATAACCCCCGCAAAATATCTCAAAAACCCTAATTTGATTTTTAATACCTCCATTCCGACAAAAATACAGATAAAAACCTCAACATTAACTCCTTCATTTTTAACCACAAAAATATATCCCTCATTTATATCCACATAAAATAAATATTTCCTTATCATATGAATCAATAATTAATTATTCACAAATAATATTACAGAATCACATTTATGACAACCAGGCCGTTCCCAGGAAAGAGGGGGCTTTCCAATAAGAATTTCTCCTTACTGGCGCGCAATTAGATGACCAAACCTCTCCTTAGACAGAACTTTCTAGACATTGCCAATAATGTTATCTAATAATATTATTCAAATAATATGAATTATTGATCTGATAATAGAAAATACTGTGCAGCAACAATTATTGAAACAACAATAATATAAAATATCAACGCAACAATTATTGAATCAATAAAATAAAATATTGAACAGTAATTACTGTAACAATTATTGAGTAGTGCCTTCTTACGTAAGAATCAATAATTTCAAAAATACTGTGCAATACCGTGTGCTACTGTGCAATAACGCGTATTACTGTATTTTAACCACCGGGTATTCCAACAGTGTTAACGGTAACAACTACGCCGTTATTTGTAAAAACTCAAATTTGTCGTTTTCCTTCACCCGACAGTTATTCGTTATGGGGCCCACAAATAGCTGCGCCGTCGTACGAATATTCCCGACAGAAAGAATATTCCCCGACAACAATGATTATTTTATAACCACTTGCTTATTTTGAAAAAAAATTCATATTTCACCCATAACTTTAAACTTTTATCAATTTAACCATTTACTGAATAGTAATTATAAGAAAAATTGAATACTTTTATTTCATAAAATTCGGGGTCTTACAATCTCCCCTCCTTATGAAATTTCGTCCCCGAAATTTACGTACCTGGTATTTCAAAGAGTTGAGAATACCTTGCTTTCATTTCAGATTCCATCTTCCCTGTCATCATGATTTCTCCATTGCTCATCTCCTGTATTTCAGATATCATTCTAGAATACAGCTTCAAAACAAGGGTTAATTGAACAAATTAACATATCACATAATATCCCGATATTATGACTGACCAACAAATAAGCTTAGGTAGGACACACTAGCGAAGGATTTACTCATCTCTCCCCTCCTAGTTATATTCCCCGATCTCCGCCAGAGATCATATCCCTAAGCTCTGATACCACCTGTGACAACCCCAAAATAGGTCCATTCCATCCAACCCATTCTGAGTCGTCAAATACATGGTACAGAAAACAACTACAACTTTATTACAACAATTGTCGTGCAAAATACAACAACACATATGCTGTGAGTTTGGATACAAATATATACCAAATGTGACATTGGACACCATCATGTATCAGCACCTCACAAAGGTACCTTACATAAAGGTATAGTCAAAAATTATTTTAGAAATTAGAATCTTTGGGAAGTGCTCAAGGAAACCTTCGTACATGGGAGGCCACGCGTCTAGGTTATGATAGATATCATATGGCCACAGAATTATCCTTGGTTGACCCAATAGACCCCAAAGAAAAACGAGAAGATTACTATCATATTCTTCCCAATGGTGAGTCTTCTCTTGACTTATCATTATCTCTACTGTCTCTAATTGAGAATTATACTTCAAACAAACACCAAGATTATATAGGTAGTGCTCGTATATATACTCAGCAAGTGGATGAGCACATCCCTGTCTTATGATGACACGAGGTTGTATGTCGTTAGACATCTTGTATGATAGTGGCAAACCACCCTTCCAACGTTGGGTTCGCCTCACCCTATTTTCTTCACCAAATATAACTACTAAATGATGACCACCGTTCTATTCCCTTGTTACCCCCGCTCGACCCAGCTACACTCTTATTACCTGAAAGGAATTGTGAAGCAAAAGGGTGAGCACAACTAGCTCAGTAAAGAATATCATGACTAAAGATAATTCAATTATCAATAGCCTTCATCAATAATAAATCAGAGATTTAGAACATATGGTAAATGATAAAAATTTCAACCATAGTTGCAGCGGAACGAGCAATCCATTAGAAGAGTCAAATAGACTATAAAGTCTATTATCTTCTCCATGTTAAAAATCCACCAACAATATTTTATCCCTGTAACATCAATCAACAATTCTGGTCCACAATCATATGAATAACTCATAATCATAACTGTAGTTCTAAATTCCTCTTCTCATCCAGGACGAAGATAATTTTCATCACCTATCTTTACCTGAAACATCAAAGATCATGGTTACACCAAATCACATTTCCTGTTCATAATCATACAAATAACTTCATCTTTGCACTACGGCCAAAGATATTCATTTGTATCACCAGTTGGTCATGTTTATCTCAACATCTGTTCATCTTTGCACTACTGGCCAAAGATATTCAACAACATGTCATCTTTGCACTACGGGCCAAAGATATTCATCAACAATTCATCTTTGCACTACAGGCCAAAGATATTCATCAATATTTCATCTTTGCACTACAGGCCAAAGATATTAATATCTCAAAGAAATATATAATCATTTCAGAATTTATATAAACAATAATTATAATCATGTTGATCAATTCACCTTTGCGCTTAAGCTAAAGATATTCACTTATAAATTCAATGGTCATGATCATACCAGTCACAATTCAACTTTGCACTACAGGCCAAAGAGAACCCTAGTCATGATCATACCAATAATCTACCCATCTTTACACTCTAGTGAAAGAGAATTTCAACATCAAGGTTATAAAAATGATAATAAAATCAATATAATCAATACATAGTTTTAATCTCAAGAGTAATATTCATAACTCAACTATAATTTGGTTAGAAAAAGAAACCAATTTTTATCGTGAATAGTAACTCGTAAATAGTAACTCATGAATAGTAACTCGACACAAAAAGGTAGAAATTCCACAATAAAATCCATACCAGTATTTCGGTATAATGATATTGAAAGAATAATATTTCTAAAGTTTATAAACAATTTATTTAAATTGTTTACACTTTACTAAATAATGCATTTAATCATTCTAAAATACCAAACTCATAAGATTTTATCACCAATAATCAAAACCCTCATCAAAAATCTGCATATACCTCATATAGGATTCTCAAGCCATAAAATCCTATTTTCTAATTTTCTTACTTCACATAACATATTTAATTCATTTACTCATAACTAGTCCATTTTCATGAAAAATACCAAATCAGTTCCAAAAATATTTTTTTTCTGGGATTTAGCATAATATAGTCCCATATTGAACATAAATTTTTCTCAGAATTTTTAAAACTCATTTACTATTTTTCATATGGCCAAAACCACCGAATATTTAGACATTTATCAAAAATTATACTTTTGTCCAAAAATTCTGAAATTTACAGAGTATACTTCTATCATACACATGTACTCCCAATAAAATTTTTATCAATTTTGGAGTTAACCACAAGGAATTATAAGCGGTTACTTTTAAAATAGTCTTTTCTCATAAAATTCATAACTCTCAATCTATACATCAAAAAATCACCATTTTTTGACACAATCAATAAAACTCATCAAAATATCATTTCAAATTTTTCCAGAATTTTTGAAGTTCAGAAAAATTACGAAACTGAAAATCATAACAACCCTTAAAATCCCTTACTATCACTTACTATCCCTTACCTCAAAAGAGCAGTACTTCTGACTGGATATCGGATATGATGCTAAAGGAAACTTGCACTGATGAATAGTAACTCACCAAGTATCTAAAAACTCACAAAATATGCTTCATAATATAGAGAGAGAAAGAGAGAAAGCTTATGTTTCTGGTGTGATTTTTAATTCTAACTTAGCCCTCTATTTATAGGAAAATTTTGGTAGGTTTGACCTGCAACCTGATGGCTTAACCTGCTACTATTCCCACCCACCACATTTGAAATATAATTCAGCACATTTCTTCACCAACCACAAGTGGGGCCCACCAATTCTAGAATTTTCCACCAAAAATGATTTATAACCTGATTTCCGAATCAGCCACCTCTTAAAATTCATAACAAATCATACGTTCATTTTTAACGGTTCAAAATTTATGGACATATACTCAACTTATATATGTATAACATATCCAAAAATTACCACGATCCAACGGTCGGATTAAAAATTATAACCCCCGCAAAATATCTCAAAAACCCTAATTTGATTTTCAATACCTCCGTTCCGACAAAAATACAGATAAAACACCTCAACATTAACTCCTTCATTTTTAACCACAAAAATATATCTCTCATTTATATCCACATAAAATAAATATTTCCTTATCATATGAATCAATAATTAATTATTCACAAATAATATTACAGAATCACATTTATGACAACCAGGTCGTTCCCAGGAAAGAGGGGGCTTTCCAATAAGAATTTCTCCTTACTGGCGCGCAATTAGATGACCAAACCTCTCCTTAGACAGAACTTTCTAGACATTGACAATAATGTTATCTAATAATATTATTCAAATAATATGAATTGTTGATCTGATAATAGAAAATACTGCGCAGCAACAATTATTGAAACAACAATAATATAAAATATCAACGCAGCAATTATTGAATCAATAAAATAAAATATTGAACAGTAATTACTGTAACAATTATTGAGTAGTGCCTTCTTACGTAAGAATCAATAATTTCAAAAATACTGTGCAATACCGTGTGCTACTGTGCAATAACGCGTATTCCACCGGGTATTCCAACAGTGTTAACGGTAACAACTACGCCGTTATTTGTAAAAACTCAAATTTGTCGTTTTCCTTCACCCGACAGTTATTCGTTATGGGGCCCACAAATAGCTGCGCCGTCGTACGAATATTTCCCGACAGAAAGAATATTCCCCGACAACAATGATTATTTTATAACCACTTGCTTATTTTCAAAAAAATTCACATTTCACCCATAACTTTAAACTTTTATCAATTTAACCATTTACTGAATAGTAATTATAAGAAAAATTGAATACTTTTATTTCATAAAATTCGGGGTCTTACAACATATCTATTAACTAAAGCTTATCCAACAGCAGGATAATCGTCACTTAGAGAAGAAGGGTATGAGATACCATGACGATTGGCTTTAGTGCAAGTGGGAGATTAAAAGTAGAATGCACACAAGCCAATCATGTTTGATGATAAAGCATATACTTTGTAACAATCTTATTCATTTATTAATAAAAAGTATTAATTTATTAAAGGCTTTTAATTATCTACATGATGTTGTTTTATAATATGTGATAAACCAATAGTTTTAAGCAATACTTTTAGAATAATGATGATGATCATTCTAATGGGATCTAAATTCTTAGAAAACTTAAAACTAAAATAGTTTCCAATCGTTGGATTAATAAATTGGGGATTAGTGAATCCGGATAGATTGGTACATACGTTGCTTGCTCATTGGATGAGGATGATTGATCTTATGATCATTTGTGTGGAGACACTAAAGTAAGTATATAGGTGCTTATTAGAGAATAAGTTAATTGAACGTGGCTCGCTAAGGAATACCTAATAGAGTTTTACTTGCCTATCAATAGGAATTCCTGTAGTGATAGTAGTACAAGTGATCCTTGGACTTGAGATCATCATAGTATCTTGTGTATGATGAGTTATACTTTGACTTATTTCTTAAGACCCTTAGGGTATATCAAAGGGTATGCTTGGGTATAATAAGTTATACATAGAGATAATGTATGATTAATAAAGAATCTACCACTTCTAATAAAAGAAGAGAAATGTCCTATGTGATTCGATAAATGACAACCTAGTAGTCCTTGGCCAAGACAGAATAAAATTAGAAAGGAGTTTGTAATTTGTATTATTTGGAGTTGTGCATTTAAGAGCCGAAAAATATATAATTAAATAAAATAAGACTTGACAGTAATTCAATGTCTTATATTTAATTGGGACATTGTATGGTGGAAGGATTGAATTGTACGGTAACTATTTACTCAAAGGCTCTTTTATGATTAATGTTGAAATCTATATTATCTAAAAAGTCGTTAATCGCTAGGGAGGTTTATCCCTATTATAGAATAAATATTATTTATTGAAATAAATTAATAACTTAATTTATTTATTTAAATATTATTAGAATTGTTCTAATTGATTTATTCACAACCGGTTTAATATGTAGAACCTAAAGGGTCACACCATAAAATGAAGAATAATTATTTAAGAAGTTAATGGCATGATCGTAATAATAAGTTAAGTATATTTAATTTAATCCATGGTGATAGAATAAATTAAATAGTTTAATATTTATTAATTAATATTTTAGAAATATTAAATATAAATTAATAAGAGAAGTCTTATTATTACTATTACTATTATTATTATTTAATTCCTGAAGAAGTTTGGGAATTAATTAATAAAAGTACTTTCATATATCCTAATAAGATTAGGAGGCTAATTAATTAAAAGTGTTTAATTAATTATTCCTAATAAGATTGGGAGCCTAATTAATTAAAAGATTTAATTAATTAAAATAAAACCCAATTCGTTAATTGTTAAGGAGGGTTGCCCACATCTATAAGTAAGAGGAGTCTTATTATGGGTGAGAGTTGTTGTTGACTTTTTGACAACAGACGTAATTCTAATTGTTGGAGAGTATGCTCCTTTTCTTTGAGAGATAGAAAAACTAGGGTTTTGCCAAACACCTATCTTCTTGAATCTGTATTCTTTCTTAGTGGATCACCTCTAGAGACCAAACACTTGGGTAGCTAACATTGATCAAAGGAAGGAACCCAACCCGGTGTATTCAAGTTAAACACGAAAAGGATTTGGAGGTGAACTTGTACCTGAGGAAGCTCGGATCTTCAAGGGTATGATTCTCGCCCTTTATTTTTCGTTTAATTAATAATTATGCATAAAGGATGATCCGGGTATATAGTTTGTAAAATTTTTAAACTCTGATTTTTACACGTTTTCGCTTACTTTGTGCAATTTGATTGCGTTCATGAATATTACAAACCTAACACATGACCATTGATAAATACACGAATAACCTTGGCCCGTAGTGCATGGATAATTTATGGTCGTGATACTAATGAAAATCCTTGGCCGTAGTGCAGGGATGATGTGGATTATTTATTAAGCTGAGTCTCAGCGATAAAAGTGATGAAAAACCTTTTTAAATCATAAAAGATAGTAGATTTTATTCTCTACTTGACTCTTTTAATGGATTGCTTGTTCCGCTGCAGTTAAACTTGATGTTTGTTATATTTTATCAATTTAACACTATTGAAGGATAACGATAATTTATTCTGCATTATCTTAGTCATAATATTTCTTACTGGGCTAGTTGAGCTCACCTTTTTGCTTTCATTGTTCTCTTCAAGAAATGAGAATGTAGCAGGGACAAGTCGGGGAACGGAGTGACGGTCCAGATGATAGCATTAGTAGTCCTCACTATTCTATGAAATAGTGTGATAATAAATGTATTGAGGACTTATTTTGAGTTTGAATACTGTCTAGAAGACAATATTTGTATTAAAACTCACAGCTCATGTTATATATTTAAAATTGTATTTATATTCTGTACCATGTATTTGGCGACTCAAAATAGGTGATGTATACCTATTTTGGGGGCGTCACAGTTGGTATCAGAGCTTAGGGATATGATCCCTGGCGGAGATGTGAGATAAGAACTAGGAGGGGAGAGACGTGGAATTCTTTCGCTAGTATGACCTACCTAAGTTTATTGGGCATTTAATTGCTAGGTCAAAGTATAGAGATAATATGTGATATGTTAATTAAGCCTTATTTTGTGTCAGTATTTGAAAAATGACATCCGAGAATGTTGAGAACATTAATGGAGCACATGAGGCCGTTGAGTCTCCACAGATCAATAATCAGGATAATGTGCATCAGGAAGGAGACAATCCTAAGGCAAACAACAACACTGACCAAATAATGAACGATGGAATATTCAGAGGGTTTATGCAATTCATGAAACATTAGGCAAGAGCGACTCCTGTCCAAAATGCAGGTGGAAACACTGGCAACTCTCGGACGGTCACCGCTAAGCAGTTCAAGGAGCTGGGACCACCGGAGTTTTTGGGAAAGCCAGAACTACTTAAGGCAGAGAAGTGGTTAAAGTAGATCACCAAGATATTTAATGTCTTGGGATGCTCCGCGGAACAAAAGGTTCCCTTTGCCACCTTTATGTTGCGTGAAGAGGCAGATTACTAGTGGGAATCTATAAAACATACTCCGCCTAACGCACACAAGATGTCTTGAGAGAAGTTCCAAGAGCTGTTCAACGACAAGTACTTTCCTGAAAGTATTCGTCAAATGAAGGAGGTGGAATTCATTAAGCTGGAGCAAAACAATATGACCGTGTCACAGTACGAAGCCAAGTTTGTCGAGTTGTCCCAATTTTCGTCCCATTTGGTCGATAATGAGGAGCGAATGACGCAAATGTTTCTGCGAGGTTTAAAACCCAAAATACGTCAATACGTCATTTCTCACAAACTTTGTTTATATTCAGATATTGTGAATAGTGCTCAGTTATTGTAGCGCAATAATGAGTCAGCACATCCAAAAGACAATGACCAACAACACGATAATAATCGTATCGATGGCAACAGCCATCGGAACAATGATAACCATCGTGGGGGAAATTATCATACCAAGAATAGTAACCACTTCGGTGGTAATCAGGGCCAAGATAATAGAAGTGGGAATTTCAAGAAGAGAAGGTTCAATAATGTTTGAAAGACAGCAGCACCAACACCCAGTTCAAAGGAAGAAGAACGACCACCGGTCGTATGTTTCAAATGCGGACAGGAGAGACACATCCGTCCAATTTGTACGCAACAATCAAAAGCGTGTTTCAATTGCGGAAGAGAAGGTCACCTAACTCGATTTTATCGCGTAGTGAAGTCAAGTCCAGCTGGAATAGTGATGCCAAAGGATGTCTTAGACAAGTCAAAGCCGGTAGTTTAAGTGAGAGTGTTTATCAAGGAACCCTAACGAGGTTATTACGGGTAAGTTAATTATAAATTCTTACGAAGTCTATACCTTATTAGATATCAGTTCTACCCATTCTTTTATCTCTCTTGCTTGCGTTCAATGTTTAAATTTAACTCAGGAGAAGTTAGACTTTGATTTATTGGTTAAAACTTCGTTAGCAGAAGCCTTCGTTACCTCCACTGTTTATAAATCTTGTTGATTCAAATCGACACTTTCAAGTTACCTGTCGATCTTATCTCTTTGAAAATACTTACCTTTGATTTGATTTTAGGAATTGATTAGTTAACTACTCATCAAGCTTTTCGTAAGGTGGTTACCTTTCATATTCCTAACCAACCTGTTATGCGAATTCAAGCAACCAATCCACTAAGTCAATCATTATCATATTAAGCCATAAGTAAAGAGCCCCGGTCCTTTCGTTGTTGACTTCCTTGTGTGGAATGCACAGAAGCCAGACTTTTCGTATGGGATGTTGTGAATGACAATGACAAGTTGATAGGTATCAATGTGACGAACTATTCAAGTCTTGGATGAGAGTCACAGTTTTGAATAATATTTCTATTGTTAATAAATTTCCTAACGTATTCTTGAAGACTTATTAGCCTACCCCTAGAGCGTGAAATTAAATTTTGTATTGACCCTAGTACAAAACCCATTTCTAAAACCATTAAATATTTCTTCAACCAAAATGAATGTATAATGCGCCAAAGATGTTGGCTCGAGCTGTTAAAGATTACGATCGTACTATTCAATACCATCGTGGGAAAGCGAACGTGGTAGCTGACGCGTTGAGTAGAAGATCGTATGCGTTTACGAGTGCTATGTTGTTAACACAAAAACCCATTTTGTATGACTTGCAAAGGATGGAGATAGAGTTAAAGACTCCAGGGACCCATGTGATGATGGCGAATATACAAGTAGAATTGACTTTAATTGATAAAGTTAAAGCTGCTCAAGCTACACACCCGAATATGATGAATGTGAAGAAGAAGGTTCAAGAGGGCGTTATTCTAGAAGCAAGAATCGACGAGGAGAGGAAATCTCAACCCTCGATTTAATTGGTCCATTTGAAATCCTCGATCGAGTAGGAACAGTGGCCTATAGACTCGTTTTACAGCCAAGTTTGTCGCGTCTTCATAACGTTCTTTTTCACGTATCAATGTTACGTAAATATATGGATGACCCGAACCACATTATTGAATTGGAATTGGACGAGATAGCAGAAGATTTAACGTATGAGGAGATACGTGTTAAAATCTTGGATAAGAAGGATTATATTCGACACTCAAAGGTTATACCTCAAGAGTTAGAATTTGAAGTGAAGTCAAGGTATCCTTACCTATTCGGCATACCAGGTACGTACGTAAATTTCGAGGGTGAAATTTCATAAGGAGGGGAGATTGTGAGACCCCAAATTTTATGAAAAAAGATTTAATTTTCTCGAAATATTTTTTTAATATTATGGTATGGATTTGAGATAGTGTTATAGTTGTGGGTAGTATTTATAAATTTTGCAAAGTATGCAAGTTGTTGTATAATATTCGTTTGGTAGGGAAATATTCTTTTTATCAGGGAATATCCGTACGACGGCATAATCATTGGTGGACCCCACAACGGATATATTGTCGTTGTAAGAAAATGACAGAATTATCTTTTTATAAAAATAACGGCGAAAGTGTTGCCGTTAAAATTTTTGAACTACTCGGTAATAAAAGTACAGTAATACGTGTGGTTGCATAGTAGCACACGGTATTGATTATTGATACTTACTTAAGAAGTCGCTCAGTTATACTCAATTATTGCTATAGTAATTGTTGCATTATATCTCTCATATTATTGATTCAATTATTGTCACAGTAGCATCTGTATATTATGTTATGTTATTAAATTAATAATTGAGACGATAAAGTTATTCATATTATTATTTGCAATATTAACGATGTCTAGAAGTTCTGTCAAGGAGGGATTTGGTCACCAAATTACGCGCCAATAGGGAGAAATCCTTATTGGAAAGCCCCCTCTTTACTGGGAACGATCTGGTCGATTAATATTGTGAATTATAATAAAGGTGATAAGTTTTGTTTTATTATTATTATAAATGTAATAAAACATAAAACTTTTTATATAAAACAGAATACTTTTATAAAGTTATTTATTTTATTAGACTATAAATAGAATATATAATATTCTATTATGTATAGTGTTTGCATAGTATCTACATAGTGTGTGAATAGTAAAATCTTTTTATATAAAACAGAATACTTTGATAAAGTTATTCGTTTTATTAGATTATAAATAGAATATATTATATTTTATTTAAAAGATTTTATTTTATTAGAATATTTTATTAATACTGCATAGTAAATCAATAAGGACCGTCCCTTTAAAAGTAAATCAATCTGGACCGTTTATAAATTAGTTACTATTCAGTCCATTCTTCTATAAATAGAAGCTCATTCCTTCATTATTTCTTACGAATTTACTGAAGCTCTACAGAGAGAAAGAAGAAAAATATTCTGCTACTTCACTACTCCTATATCCAGTTTCTTCTAAGGTAAGGGGTATTATTCTTTCATATTCATGAAGAGAATTATTTTCTTTCCAATACTCGTAAGAGTTGTTGTTCCATTCTTTATTATTATGTTAAAATAACCTGTCTATGCAAAGTACCGCATACATGGTGAAATTCTGTTGTTATTCCATTCTTTATTATTCTGTCGAAATATCCTGTCTGTGCGTTCACGGATGACCTGGTTCCATTCTTTATTATTCTGTCGAAATATCCTGTCTATGCAATTACGCATAACCTGGTTCCATTATTTATTATTCTGTTGGAATAACTTGTCTGTGCGGTCTATCGCATGCATGGTGAATTCTTCTATTATTCCATTCTTTATTATTCTGTTAGAATAACCTGTCCATGTGGATTACCACATGCATGGTGAATGATCATTCGTATTAATTCCTTATTAAATTGTGGAAATGATCTGTCTACGTGGATTACCGCATGGCGGATGAAAGTCAATTTGCAGTTTCATATATTCTATTATACTCAGTTGGTTAAAGCTTTGGCTTCTATACTCCATGAAATTAGTGGAATATCCTTGATAATTGCGCTTCATTCAGTATCTTTTCATGGAAATATTCTTATGAGCATTCTTGTATTTTACTCTACAAAGCAGTATCATGTTGACAATTTGGATGTTATTGGTTCCTAGATAAATTAATTCTTGAACTTGTTTTATTGAATTCTTATATCATTGTCATCATCCTCATGTTTATATTCTGTTGAAAGTCATCTGTAGCCTGTAGTGCATAGATGGACTTGGTATGATTATGACCAGAGATTATTCGGTATAATCATAACCGTAATATTACAAATGATGTGATAAAAGTCATCATTGGCCCGTAGTTCATTGATGGACAGTTGTTGGCATGATCATGACCATTGATGAATACACGAATATCCTTGGCCCGTAGTGCATGGATAATTTATGGTTGTGATACTAATGAATATCCTTGGCCATAGTGCAGGGATGATGTGGATTATTTATTAAGCCGAGTCTCACTGATAAAAGTGATAAAAAACCTTTTTAAATCATAAAAGATAGTAGATTTTATTCTCAACTTGACTCTTTTAATGGATTGCTTGTTCCGCTACAGTTAAACTTGATGTTTGTTATATTTTATCAGTTTAACATTGTTGAAGGCTAACGATAATTTATTCTGCATTATCTTGGTCATAATATTTCTTACTGGGCTAGTTGAGCTCACCCTTTTGCTTTCATTGTTCTCTTCAGGAAATGAGAACGTAGCAGGGACTAGTCGGGGAACGGAGTGACGGTCCAGATGATAGCATTAATAGTCTTCACTATTCTATGAAATAGTGTGATAATAAATATATTGAGAACTTATTTTGAGTTTGAATACTGTCTAGAAGATAAAATTTATATTAAAACTCACAGCTCATGTTGTATATTTAAAATTGTATTTGTATTCTGTAACATGTATTTGGCGACTCAGAATTGGTGACGTATACCTATTTTGGGGGCGTCACAAAAGACAACTGCACCTAAGGCCACAACAAAACTGATGTCTGGTGCTATGAGAGCGACAGCTGCACTTACTAAAGAGACTGAAACAGAGGATCGTGAGATGGCTCAAGCTTTGTATAACAGCTTCAAGGAGACTAGAGGGGGAAAAGACCAGAGGGTGAGGGTCAGTTGAGTGGAACAACTAACGATACTGGTGGTACTCAAGAAAGTGTGAACAAGGAGTAGAATAAGTTGATCTATTAATATGTATTATCATTTTGTTTGAACAGTTAATTAGTGGTTTTTGGTGTTTGTATTATGTCAAACACAAAACTGATACAGTAAGGTTTATTTGGTGTACTGGCGTGGATGGTTTATTTGGTGTATGTACTGGCCTGGATGGTTTATTTGGTGTATGGTATCCTAGCAAGGCATATTTACTTTTGTGTTTGTAATCATGACAATGATGTTACTGTTTAAATGAAAAAGGTTGTTTCTTATTAAGTTTTTTGTACAAATGTTACAGTTACAATTATAATTAAAGGGCTGCAGTTTGTTAGGTATGAAGTTTATTAGCTGCAGATCTGACCTTTTATTAACAATGGGATTGCACAATTATGTGCAGTTTGAACAATGGGACTGCAACCTATGAACGAATTAAGAGCTTCGTGTTATATTCAGAATACTTGCACTTATAAGATGAGTGCTCTGTTTTGCTTATTATCAATGGGACTGTAGTTTGAACAATGGGATGCTCCCTGTTCATATTCTATGCTCTATTATGCTCTGTTTTGTAAAAGTACAAATCAAATAATTTGGAATGTCCCCAATTAGTGAAGTAGCCTCTGTTTTGCTAAATAATTATACAAATAAACACAATTATCCAAACAAAATCATTCTTTAAATAATGTAATTATCCAAACAAAATCATTCTTCAAATAATCTAATTATCCAAACAACATTATTCAATCCCCATTTATATATCAAATTTTTTTAAACATCAAAACAAGAAGCATCACAATTACAAGTAAGAATCATTTCTCCCTAGTTTATAAATTCCTTATTTCTTCTTTTGAACACTTCAAATCATTCTTCAATTGGACTTTCTTTTTTTCCAATTTCGATACTTGCACTCCCAAGTCATGAACTTTATCCTTCATCATTTGTAGGTCAATTTCTATGCTTCTCATATTCAACAGACCTGAATCATTCTCTACCCCAGCATCTTCTAACGTCTGGATAGAGTCAATCCATTGAACAAAGCCACAAAATGCTTGGGTCTGTAGAAAATTAAACATACAGTTTTCAATTATTATGATTATGTGTAAAAATTTAAAATTTTATCAAGGTAAATATAATAACTTACAGCATAATTTGAACAACCATAAAACTTCCTCCCAACACTAAGTCCCTTTGATGATGTACAAATTCGTACTCATATCCCACACCCACAATACCTTGGTGATGAAATCCCACTGACCCCAGTGGATATTGAACCTTCCCCAACCTTTTGATGACTATTTTCTTTAGGGTGCTGCTTTCCTCTTTTCATTCCTCGCGAAGTTTAAGATTACAGCAAGAGAGGGAGAGACGATGGAACCCTAACCTTTAGCCTTACTTTACAGCAAGAGATAGAGGCGATTTCATGCGAGAGTTGGATGAGAGAGAAAGACACAGATCGAAATGAATGTTGAATGAACGTTGTCTGTAAATCTGTAAGTGTTTTAATTGTTTCAGGGGAAATCTCATGTTTTGATATAAAATTTATTCCTTGCAAATTACTAACAGCTAGGCCCATGGTGCTCGGGTGGTCAAATGACCAAAATTCCAAACGTCGGGTCGCAGGTTCGAGTCTCTCGAGAGGCAAGTTTTGGGAAAAATTCAAAAGCCTTGCCACGTCATCGGACAAGTGTCAAATTTTAATATTAAATACCACGTCATACCTGGTAACGTGTACCACGTAGGTGCCACATGTGCCATATCATCAGGTCAACACACATATGGCGCCTCGGGGTTCAAAGTCCAAATTTTTGACTAGAAAAGGGCTCAGTTTGTGTTGACCGGAAGAAAGGGACTCAATACCCAAATATCAAAAAAGTTCAGTGGTCGACTTTGCATTTAACCCCACCATAAAACATGTAGATCTAAAGTTTTTGAAGCTCAATAAACATAGCTTTTATATTTTGTTAAACAACCAAAATAAATCTCATGGAACAAATTAAAAGTTAGAAATTTTATACCTTTTGTGCTCTTCTTTTTCTTCCACCATGGATTTCAAGGTTATGTACCATGGAAGAAATCCTATCTAGACTACCCCTTCTCTCTCTCTCTCTTCTCTCTTTTGTTTTGTTTTGCTAGCTTTGCTTTCTCTCTATCTAATCTTTCGTATCTACCAAATATTTTCTCTTTCTATTTCTCTTTCCTATCCTATAAGATATGCAAGGTGGCAAAGAAATTTAATTAGCATGTGATACTACTCTTTCCTTGACCGAGTGTCACTCCCTTCTTTGCACAATTTTTTATTTGTTATTTGTTTTCTCTCTCATATCTTAAGTTGCTTGCAAACTATTGCAAAATATATAATGGCTTGAGACTTTAGGAGTGACACATAAGGGAAGAGTGTAAAAAAAAAAAATTACTCCACCTACTAATTACTCCTTCCTTTACACGGACCATGCAACATTTTTGGCCCAATCTTGATTTTTAGTATTTGATAATTTACTTGGTACATTTGGCTTAATAATTAAATAATTATTTCAACTATTATTTTATTACTTTTGTTAAGTAATTAATTACCCAATCTTAGTAACTTAATTTAATCAAATAAGTTACTACATAAATCTCCTTAAACTATTTTACCCTCATGAAATCATATAATTTATATAACTCATGTGACGCTCCAAAATAGGTCCATTCCACCCAACCCATTCTGAGTCGCCAAATACATGGTACAGAAACAACTACAACTTTATTAATACATTTGTCGTGCAAAATACGACAACACATATACTATGAGTTTAAATACAAATATTATCATCTAGACAGTATTCATACTCAATTAAGTACTCATTATACTTATTGATACACTATTTTACAAAATAGTGAGGACTACTAAAATAACTGTCTTGAACCATCATTCCACACCCCGACTAGTACTCGCTACATTCTCTCCTCCTGAGAAGAAAATGGAACAACAAGGAAAAGGATGAGCTCAACTAGCCCAGTAAAGAATATTATGACTAAGATAATATGCAACAAATTATCGTTAGTCTTCAACAGGAAATAATCTAATAGAATACAATAGACAACAAGTTTTAAATCAATAACTGCAGCAGAAACAGCAAACCATTAGAAGAGTCAAGTAGAGAATGAGTTCTACTATCTTCTAAGATTTAAAAGTCCATCATCAATATTTTATCCCTGTAACAACAATCAATAACCATCTTTAATCAAATATTCATATTTGCACTACAGGCCAAAGATATTCATTTGTATCACCAGTCGATCATGTTCATCTCAACACCTGTTCATCTTTGCACTACGGGCCAAAGATATTCATCAGAAATCATCAATCTTTGCACTACAGGCCAAAGATATTCAATTATATCATCATTTAGGACTGAGGATGATGAAAAATATTTTAAAGGAAACGAATCCAGTGAAACAAAAGAATAAATATTAAGGATTCGTATTTCAGTTATTCCATGTCCAAAAATACCTCATAAATAATCATAGTGGAGTAAAATTCAAGAATGATCAAAACATGGATACAATCAAAGCTAGTATCCAGAATAGATATTTTGGACGAAAAGAAGAAAATTTCATTTTTCGGTGAATAGTAACTCGTGAATAGTAACTCGTGAATAGTAACTCATGAATAGTAACCCCGACATATAAAGTTCCAAATTTGATAAAAAGTTCATATCAATACTTCGGCATAATGATATTGAAGAAAATAATATCATTTAAGAAGAAATAACATCCCTTACCTCGGAAATACGGTACTTCTGACTGGAATACTAGATATAGTGCTGAAGGAAACTTGCACCGTATAGCAAAACTCAAAGTATCAAATACTCACAAGAATACGCTCGATATAGAGAGAGAAAGAGAGAGAAACTTGTGTTTCTGGTGTGATTTTCAATTCTAACCTAAGCACCCTATTTATAGGAAAATATTTAGAACACCAAAGCAAAAAATTTAATAAAATAATAATATATTTATATAATTGTCAAGCCCACCTCTTGAATCTGAATTTCAGCAATTCACACATGCTAACCTTCTAGAAAAAGTAAGAAAAAATGTTTTTCTCAAAATAATTAACTTAAACTCCCAAAAAATCAATTATTTCGGAACTTCGGAACTTCAATAATTCATAATAAATAGCCCTTTATTCAGAAAATTCAAATCTTGCGAGTTTTTATAGGAAATTTAATTCTCTACAACTTTGCAGAAGAAAGTTTTTCCAAATTCCAAACAGAAATTGACCGAAATCCACAAAAGGGCGATTTTACAGTCAATAATAAATTTTCGGTCAAGAATTATGTCCACCAACACACAAAACATGTGTTAATCATTTAATGCCACAAAAATACTCTTCCTCCTCATATACTCATATATCCCACATTTATTGTAAAAATATCATCATCAATATATTATTAAAATAATATATTTAAATGAATTATTTTATCAGAAAAAAATAAAATATTAATTTTCAACAATTGTCACATTAAAAATTTTCTCCATCTATATCTACATAAAATCAATATTTTTCTCATCATATAAATCACTAATTAATTATACACAAATAATATTACAGAATCACAGTACTGGCAACCAGGCCGTTCCCAGGAAAGAGGGGGCTTTCCAATAAGGATCTCTCCTTACTGGCGCGCAATTAGATGACCAAAACTCTCCTTAGACAGAATTTTCTAGACATTGCCAATAATGTTATCTAATAAATTATTGTTCCGATAATAGAAAATACTGTGTAGTGACAATTATTAAAACAACAGTAATATAAAATATCAACGTAGCAATTATTGAATCAATAAAATACAATATTGAACAGTAATTACTGTAACAATTATTGAGTAGTGCCTTCTTACGTAAGAATCAATAATTGGTGCAATACCGTGTGCTACTGTGCAACAACGCGTATTACTGTGTTTTAACCTCCGGGTATTCTAACAGTATTAACAGTAACAACTACGTCGTTATTTATAAACAACTTATTTTTGTCGTTTTCTTCATCCAATCGCTTTCCGTTATGGGGCTCACACAAGGCTGTGCCGTCGTACGAATATTCCCCGACAACAAGAATATTCTATGACCAAACAAATATTTCCCGACAATAATGAATATTTTAGGACCACTTGCTTATTTGAAATATTTGCGCCTTTTACCCATAACTAACCACATTAATCAAATCAACCCTTACTATTTCAAAATAATAAATAGAAGAATTTAAATTTTATTTATTAATAATTTGGGGTCTTACAACCTCCACTCCTTATGAAATTTCGTCCTCGAAATTGACATACGTACCTGGAGTTTCGAAAAGATGAGGATACCTCGCTTTTATTTCCGTTTCCAACTCCCAAGTCATTTCCTCAATAGCATGATTTCTCCACAAAACTGTAACTTGTGGTATGACCTTCGTGCGTAGGACATGCTCCTTCCTATCCAAGATCTTGACAGGTACCTCTTCGTACGTTAAGTCTTCGGCTATCTCGTTCGATTCTAACTCAATAACGTGGTTCGGGTCTTTCACATATTTACATAACATCGATACGTGAATAACGTTATGAACACGCGATATACTTAGCGTTAAGGCGAGTCTATAGGCCACGGTTCCTACTCGATCGAGGATTTTAAATAAATCGAAGGCTTGAGCTTTCTTCTCTTCATCGACTCTTACTTCTAGAATAACACATTCTTGCATCTTCTTGTACTTTCTTCTTCATACGCATCAGCTCCCGGTCTGTGGCTTAAGCAACTTTAACTTTATCGATTAAAGTTGATTCTACGCATATACTTGACATCATCGCACTCGTTCCTGCATATGATCTTCTACTCAATGCGTCAGCTACCGCGTTCGCTTTTTCAGGATGGTATTGGATGGTATGATCGAAATCTTTCAACAGCTCGAGCCAACGTCGGTGTCGCATGTTGAATTCTTGGAAGCTCTTCTCGCATTCCTCGGTCCATTCGAAGTTTGTATCTTTTCGAGTCAGCTGAGTTAATGGAGTAGCGATTCGTGAAAATCTTTTTACAAATCTCCGATAATAACCAGCTAAGCCTAGAAAGCTATGTATTTCGATTACTGACTTAGGTTGCTCTCAACTGTGACTCATATCCCAATCTTGGATAGCACGTCACAATGACACCTATCAGTTTACTACCACACGAATATGGTATCCCCTACGGAGAGTCTGGCTTCACTGCATTCCACAAAGGAAGTCACCAGATAGAGGCTCGGGTACAAACTTCTACAGTTAGGTTTTTAACTTCTAAAGTTCAATAGGAGTCATTCGATATGAGATTTTAGAAATGGGTTTTGTACCGAGTTCAAAGTCGATACAAAATTCAATATCACGCGTAGGCCAAGAAATTCTTCAGGAAATACGTCAGGAAACAAACAACAGAAATATCACTCAAATCTGACGTATTTTTGTTCAAGTCCATGACATGGGCTAAGAAAGCTTGACATCCGTTTTTCAATAAACGAATGACTTTACGGCTTGATATGAAAGAGTTTGACTTTAATGGTTTGGTTGCTTGAATTTGAATAACAGGTTGCTTAGGAATATGAAAACTAACAACCTTACGAAAGCAATCAATTTTAGCATGATGAGTAGTTAACCAATCAATTCCTAAAATCACATCAAAAGTAAGTATCTTTAAAGAGATAAGATCAACAGGTAATGTGATGATGCTAACTTGGATCAAACAAGATTTATAAATAGTGGATGTGATGAAAGTTTCCCCTAACGGAGTTTCAACAGATAAGTCAAAGTCTAATTTCTCCGGAGTTAAGTTTAAACGTTGAGCACAAGCAGGAGAAATAAATGAATGGGTAGAACCGGTATCTAATAAAGTATAGACTTTGCAAAAAATTATAATTAACTAACCCGTGCTAACTTAGTTCGGGTTCCTCGCATTCTGTAAGTCACGAAAAATGCTCTTCCAGGAACCGTAGACTTTGACTTTTCTGGGACAGCCTTTTGAGTCACCGTCCCCGCTGAACTTGGTTTCGCTATCATACAATCTCGAGCGATTTGTCCTTCCTTTCCACAGTTATAACATACTTTAAACTGTTGTGGACAGTTTGGGCTGATATGTCCTTCTTTTCCGCACTTATAGCATATGACCGGTGGTCGCTCTCCTCCCTTGGAACCAGTTGCTGCTGGTGCTGACGTCTTCGTATTATCATTGTTGAATCTCCTCTTTTTAAAATCTCCTCCCGACTCGCTTCTTCTATATTCTTGGCCACGATTACCACCAGAGTGGTTGCCGTTCTTGTCCGTATTCTTCTTTCTCCACTGGTTATCGTTGTTCTGATGACTATTGTCACCGGTATAATCCTGGTTGTGGTCCTTCGATTGATCATACTCGCTATCTCGCTCTAATAATTGAGCCCTGTTGACAACATCTGAATAGAGAGAAAATTTATGAGAAATGAGATATTGACGTATGCCGGGTTTCAAACCTCTCAGAAACATCCGCGTCATACGTTCCTCATTCTCTACCAAATGTGGTGCAAACCTGGACAACTCTACAAATTTCGCCTCGTATTGGGACACCGTCATGTTATTCTACTCCAGTTTAATAAACTCTACCTCCTTCACATGACGAATACTTTCAGGAAAGTACTTGTCATTGAATAGTTTCTGAAATGTCTCCCAAGACATGTTGAGTGCGGCTGGATGGGTACGCTTCACAGACTCCCACCAGTAGTCTGCCTCGCCACGGAACATAAAGGTGGCGAATGGAACCTTCTGTTCCTCCGTGCATCCCAAGACATCGAATATCTTGGTAACTTGCTTGACCCACGTCTCCGCCTTAATCGGATCCGGCTTTCCCCAGAATTCTGGTGGTTCCAACTCTTTGAACTGCTTGGTTGTGACAAGCCGCGCATTGCTATCATTTCCACCCGTATTTTGTACACGAGTCTCCCTCGTCTGGTTTTGTATGAACTATAAAAAACTCCTAAACATCCTGTCATTCATCGTCTACTCAGTGGTGTTGTTTACAAGAGGAATATTGCCAGCCTGTTGCACGTTCTCCTCGTTGGTGAGCACATGTGTCTCCACGGTCTCATTTACTCCACTGTTAACATTCTCAATCGACATTCTAAAATACTACAATAGAACAAAGGTTAATTTAAAAAATTAACATATCACATAATATCCCTATATTATGACCGACCAACAGATAAGCTTAGGTAGGACATACTAGCGAAGGATTTACTCGTCTCTCCCCTCCTAGTTCTATTCCCCGATCTCCTCCAGAGATCATATCCCTAAGCTCTGATACCAACTGTGACGCCCCCAAAACAGGTCCATTCCACCCAACCGATTCTGAGTCGCCAAATACATGGTACAGAAACAACTACAACTTTATTAATACATTTGTCGTGCAAAATACGACAACACATATACTGTGAGTTTAAATACAAATATTATCATCTAGACAGTATTCATACTCAATTAAGTACTCATTATACTTATTGATACACTATTTTACAAAATAGTGAGGACTACTAAAATAACTGTCTTGAACCATCATTCCACACCCCGACTAGTACTCGCTACATTCTAGCCTCCAGAGAAGAAAATGGAACAACAAGGAAAAGGATGAGCTCAACTAGCCCAGTAAAGAATATTATGACTAAGATAATATACAACAAATTATCGTTAGTCTTCAACAGGGAAAAATCTAATAGAATACAATAGACAACAAGTTTTAAATCAATAACTGCAGCGGAAATAACAAACCATTAGAAGAGTCAAGTAGAGAATGAGTTCTACTATCTTCTAAGATTTAAAAGTCCATCATCAATATTTTATCCCTGTAACAACAATCAATAACCATCTTTAATCAAATATTCATTTTTGCACTACAGGCCAAAGATATTCATTTGTATCACCAGTCGATCATGTTCATCTCAACACCTGTTCATCTTTGCACTACGGACCAAAGATATTCATCAGAAATCATCAATCTTTGCACTACAGGCCAAAGATATTCAATTATATCATCATTTAGGACTGAGGATGATGAAAAATATTTTAAAGGAAACGAATCCAGTGAAACAAAAGAATAAATATTAAGGATTCGTATTTCAGCTATTCCATGTCCAAAAATACCTCATAAATAATCATAGTGGAGTAAAATTCAAGAATGATCAAAACATGGATACAATCAAAGCTAGTATCCAGAATAGATATTTTGGACGAAAAGAAGAAAATTTTATTTTTCGGTGAATAGTAACTGGTGAATAGTAACTCGTGAATAGTAACTCATGAATAGTAACCCCGACATGAAAAGTTTCAAATTTGATAAAAAGTTCAGATCAATACTTCGGCATAATGATATTGAAGAAAATAATATCATTTAAGAAGAAATAACATCCCTTACCTCGGAAATACGGTACTTCTGACTGGAATACTAGATATAGTGCTGAAGGAAACTTGCACCGTATAGCAACACTCAAAGTATCAAATACTCACAAGAATACGCTCGATATAGAGAGAGAAAGAGAGAGAAACTTATGTTTCTGGTGTGATTTTCAATTCTAACCTAAGCACCCTATTTATAGGAAAATGCTTAGAACACCAAAGCAGAAAATTTAATAAAATAATAATATATTTATATAATTGTCAAGCCCACCTCTTGAATCTGAATTTCAGCAATTCACACATGCTAAACTTCTAGAAAAAGTAAGAAAAAACGTTTTTCTCAAAATAATTAACTTAAACTCCCAAAAATCAATTATTTCAGAACTTCGGAACTTCAATAATTCATAATAAATAGCCATTTATTCAGAAAATTCAAATCTCGAGAATTTTTATAGGAAATTCAATTCTCTACAACTTTGCAGAAGAAAGTTTTTCCAAATTCTAAACAGAAATTGACCGAAATCCACAAACGGGCAATTTTACAGTCAATAATAAATTTTCGGTCAAGAATTATGTCCACCAACACACAAAACATGTGTTAATCATTTAATGTCACAAAAATACTCTTCCTCCTCATATACTCATATATCCCACATTCATTGTAAAAATATCACCATCAATATATTATTAAAATAATATATTTAAATGAATTATTTTATCAGAAAAAGATAAAATATTAATTTTCAACAATTGTCACATTAAAAATTTTCTCCATCTATATCCGCATAAAATCAATATTTTTCTCATCATATAAATCACTAATTAATTATACACAAATAATATTACAGAATCACAGTACTGGCAACCAGGCCGTTCCCAGGAAAGATGGGGCTTTCCAATAAGGATCTCTCCTTACTGGCGCGCAATTAGATGACCAAACCTCTCCTTAGACAGAACTTTCTAGACATTGCCAATAATGTTATCTAATGAATTATTGTTTCGATAATAGAAAATACTGTGTAGTGACAATTATTAAAACAACAGTAATATAAAATATCAACGCAGCAATTATTGAATCAATAAAATACAATATTGAACAGTAATTACTGTAACAATTATTGAGTAGTGCCTTCTTACGTAAGAATCAATAATTGGTGCAATACCGTGTGCTACTGTGCAACAACGCGTATTACTGTGTTTTAACCTCCGGGTATTCTAACAGTATTAACAGTAACAACTACGTCGTTATTTATAAACAACTTATTTTTGTCGTTTTCTTCATCCAATCGCTTTCCGTTATGGGGCCCACACAAGGCTGCGCCGTCGTACGAATATTCCCGACAACAAGAATATTCTATGACCAAACAAATATTTTCCGACAATAATGAATATTTTAGGACCACTTGCTTATTTAAAATATTTGCGCCTTTTACCCATAACTAACCACATTAATCAAATCAACCCTTACTATTTCAAAATAATAAATAGAAGAATTTAAATTTCATTTATTAATAATTTGGGGTCTTACAACTCATCTTTGATATATAAATTATAAAACATAACATAACATACTTAGATTACATATTTATTTTATAATTACAAAATAAATATGCTACACATAATTTCTTATGCAAATACAATTATTTACATACCCAAAATATTATAATATAAAATCCTTACCTATTTTCTAGTCTAGGTCTTATTATTGAACCTTAATTTAATCAATTAAGGTTTTAAATAAATTATCTAAATTCTCGAGTCATCACATTTACCCATTCTTCTAAGAATTTCATCCCCGAAATTCACCAGAAAATACAGCCTACTACAACCTACAACATTCATTCTCAGCATCACATGCTACCCAAACATCACTCACAAGAGTTAAAATTTTCAAATCGTGTTGAGGAGTCATATAGACCATGAGGTTTCATTTTCGAAAAGGTTATATAGAAATTCATCCGCAAACCGTCATGTCTTACGGATACTGTGGGTGATCAGCTCGTTATGCCCTTTACTGATCAAGTACTGCTTGTTAGAGCGATTTTTTCGTTCATCATAACCGCCTTGGGCGCAAAAATTTCCCAATTTTGGGATGTCTACCTCAGTCTTTATTGAATTCCGCACCAAAACAATTCAGTTCGAGAAAATTTCAAAAAAACACTTTGAATTTCATAAAACATTGGTCTAGCTGAATCAAATAGCTTAGACTCATACAAATAATTCAATTTCAATTGAAACATTTATGTATAGCCAAACCTCGTTGGCAATTAATTATCTAAAAAAAATATTTTGAAAATGACGTCATGATATCGTACTGTGTTAACAGCCCGTTTGAGGATTCCGTCACTGTGACTTTATTATAACACATCGTACAATAGTGGGACAACAATTTTTAGATCGAATTCAACACTAAGTATTCCTGTACTTACAACTCTATCATTTTTTTTATCATCTCTGCACCAGGTTACATGATGCATGAATTATAAATAAAATACATTTTGAAATTTCAAATCATTATCGTCTAGCCGAAACAAGTAGTATAAACTTTTCTTTAAACAGTTTTGAAAATTATTGCAAATCAATTTTATCATCTCAACAGGTAACAATGTGTCAGTGACCCGAAGTCCACACATACACAATCGTCACTAGGAGTTGAGAATAAAAATTTATTTTTTAAAAGGCACATAATGCATATTTAGCTTGATGTCAAAAATTTTGAAGTCTATCATAGTAAGAAAATTTAGAAAACCTACACTTCCACTAATGATCCATTGCTTAATAATTCTATCTAGTCCTATTATCCTCAATACTCCATTCACACTTAGTTATACCCCAGTTCATCAAACTTACCACACGTTATGAGTACAGGAACTTTCCACAATAATATGAGTTTAAGAATTTATCCTAGTCAGACCATAGGTGTCCATTCGTCGAGGGGTTCAAAAACATACCATACGATTATGAGTCACGAACTTACCATAAGTATGAGTTTTAATAACTCACACATAATCTTATAATCCCTACCTATCTATTATATACATCAGAAAAGAATCACCTTCTCTACATGTATATAGCAAACAGCGCGACACAGACATTTTAATGATTATCAGTACCAGAAACTAAGTGGTCGTCAAACAAAACACAATACCCTGCCCATACAAAGAATTGGTCAACTCACCTACTAATCAATATAGGAAGCTAAGCGGTTGTAACACCAAGGATAATTCCCTGCCCATACAAAGAATTGTTAAACTTAACCACTATATCGAGTAGGAAGCTAAGTGTTTCTAAAACCAAGTACAAATTCCCCGCCCATACAAGGAGTCATACAATTCAGCTGCTGACATGAGTCCTCAATTGAAATCTCACTTAATATCCTAGCCCCATACTTCCTCCATACGAATTTTGTTCAATTTGTATTGCATCAACCCCTAACCTTTTTTTTGAGTAGGCATCGTACCAATTCATAGTACAACTGACACACAACAACTTTGTTGTAATCTTTTCAATCATTCAATTGATCATCATTCCTACTATAACCTTATCAGATCACGGGGTGGTCTCATCGTATTATATCACGATTCATTTCTATGTTATGATCGCTTTGTTTTATGATTTTCTTTTAGTCTGTTAGACTCTATCTATTCATCACTACTATCATCTTTATTATCAGAGTTAGGTAACTCCATATCTTTATAACTTGCCGAGATTCATCTTTAAATCTTATCGACGCACTAACTCTATTAGAGTTAGTCCTCATCCTTATCCCTACGGCTATTAGCCTAAGATAACCCTACCTAAAGTTTATAACCTACAGCTCTGATACCAACTATAGGGTCCCCAAATTCGGGTACTAATCACCACAAATCTGGTACACTAATTCTATAACTATTGTGGAAGATATAAACATAAATTGTTTATACAATAAACTTTTACACATAATCCCCAATGTCTGTAACCTTAACTTAATACATGCATTCAATAACCTACACGACTTATAATGTCATTCGCATCTGAAAATTTAATAATTCTAACTGCATAATAATCCAATTATGGAATTTTCCTTGCCTTTGCTTGTATCCGAACTTTCGTCTTAATCTGAAAATTTTATCATGATATAGCAAGGGTGAGAAACAATTTTGCGCAGCAAGTAAAGTTCAAATTAAGATATATTATGATTGAAAAAGAATAATAAGCTAACAAATTTTCAACAATATAATGATTTTCAAAGAACATGAATCAATTTCAATTAATGATTGAATGACTGAACCAATAATGCTGACTGGTCAACAATGACCATGAATAATTTTAAATGAACCTTATGGTAATGAAGGTGATCAGCCTTTCATACCTGATGAACATATGCAACATACACTAAGTGCGAATCAATAATCAGTATATATGTGAACAATCAACAATAATTATTCACTAACATGCTTTAAAAAATTACAACTCAAGTTTGAGTTAGGAAACTTGCCTTTACTATTGAATACCGCTAAGCAATATAATTTAATCTCTTATGAAATACCTATCATTAATAAGATCGATCCTCAAATTAGCATAATATATTTTATCTCACAAACACTATTACTCATATAATAAATTACCTAACATTTAGCCACATAATCAAACGTTGAATAATTTTTTAACTCACTAGTAATATTATCGTCATTTGATAATATTATTATCACATAACCATCATCTTAAATTCTCGTCTAATATTATTAATCTTTTAATAATATTTTATTTGCTTCTCAATTTCTTAGTAATATCTTAATCATTTACAAATATTATTAATCATTTAATAATATTTTAATCACCTTCTAATATTACTAATCATTTAATAATTTTCAAATCACTTATTAATATAAATAATAAAGGTCTCATACATTTTAATATGTAAATATTTTACACCATGAAGCTTAAATCATTTATATTCCATTTCAGAAATATCTTTTACCTTTACTTGTAAATTCGGGGTTTAAACAACTAATACATAGCTTCTATAGTAAATATGAATTTATTATATTATTTCTTTAATTAAAATAATTTTTATATTATTTTTATTCATTCATGAGTCAACACAGACTATCTTCTCATATATACATATTTATTCTGCTAGCACATTCACTTTATTTTTCGTTTTACGAATATTCACATTTTCGCTATATATATATATATATATATATATATTTATTAATCATCTCAAAAACCTCACTTTGAACTCTGAAAATTTCAAAATATCATTTTTATGAGTAATACAATTTTTCAAAGGTTTCACGTTCTTCGTTGCACCACAAAATAATTTTATAGGCAACTATAGATTTTATTTCATTTAAGTATGTAATTTATATTTTTTACATATTTTTATTACTTTATTTATGCCCGTAAGGAAGTTTCTCGGCATTAAATATCACTTATAGTCAAATCTCGCCCCATAAGACTTTAATAGATTTATTATGACTTATAATTTTTCCGGAATGCGATTCGGAACGTCGAACGTCAAAGTCGCTCGGCGATCGCTCAAATTTTAGTTCTGACATGCATGTTCGCGTATTTTTAATTTTCAAATCACAAGTCATATAACAGCGTAATTTTGGGCTTGTTATAGACCTTATGGCGTAGTATTTTAGAAAAATTTCTAACCGTGAAAACGGATAACGGAACCCATCAAAATAGAGCGTCAAAAAGCATGTCAGGCAGCTGCCCAGCAACGCAGTGCGGCGCTGCACGCCCAGCACACGGACGCAGCTGCCCAGTAGCGTTTGACGCTCCGTCGCTCACATACCTAATCAGCAATTTTGCGAATTTCGTATGCATTGCTCATTAACGGATGGATCCCATTTTTGGATATGTTTTTCATATCATGTGAGACTATTTTAAAAAAATATGAAACCTACATTTCGGGTTCATTAAGCAGTCCAAATAATTTGCCAAAAGTGTACTTTCATTACGGTTTTCACCTTTTCCCAGTTTTACCCTCTCTCGCTAAAATATTCATAACTTTTTCATTTCAAAATATTTTTGAGCGATTCTTGAGCCCACGCGAAGCTAACTTTCGGGACTACAACTTTCTGGAATTTTTGGAATTCAAAACATAGAATTCCAGAAAATTCCGTGTAAAAGTGACTGACCCGAGTTGGTTTTCCATTTTTTGTCTCGGCTACTTTAAAATAGCATAGCTCTTTGCTCCAAATTCGGAATTTGTCCGTTTTGGAGTCTATGGAAAGATTATTCAATGTACTACAACATACCAAAAGCCCAAAAATTTCTGAAAATCTAACTAATCCGAAAATTTCCTTTTTGTGGCAGTAGTCCACTAATTTTCTAAGTTTTTTAAAAACTATTTTGCTTTTCTTTCTTTGGAACAAACTTTTATCACCTAAAATGTTTAGATCTACACATAACACACCATAAAACATGTAGATCTAAAGTTTTTGAAGTTCAATAAACATAGCTTCTATATTTTGTAAAACAACCAAAATAAATCTCATGGAACAAATTAAAAGTTAGAAATTTTATACCTTTTGTGCTATTCTTTTTCTTCCACCATAGATTTCAAGGTTATGTAGCATGGAAGAAATCCTCTCTACTTCCCTCTTAGGGGCTGCCGACTACCTCTTCTCTCTCTCTTCTGTCTTTTGTTTTGCTAGCTTTGCTTTCGATCTCTCTAATCTTTCATATCTACCAAATATTTTCTCTTTCTCTTTCCTATCCTAGAAGATGTGCAATGTGGTGAAGAAATTTAATTAGCACGTGATACTACTCCCTCCTTAACCTATTGTCACTCCCTTCTTTGCCCAAATTTTTATTTGTTATTTGTTTTTTCTCTCATATCTTAAGTTACTTGCAAACTCTTGCAAAATATATAATGGCTAGAGACTTTAGTAGTGACGCACAAGGGAAGAGTGTAAAACAAATAAAATTTACTCCACCTACTAATTACTCATTCCTTTACACGGACCATGCCATATTTTTGGCCCAATATTGGTTTTTAGTATTTGATAATTTACTTGCTACATTTGGCTTAATAATTAAATAATTAATTCAACTATTATTTTAATACTTTTGTTTAGTAATTAATTACCCAATCTTAGTAACTTAATTTAATCAAATAAGTTACTATATAAATCTCCTTAAACTATTTTACTCTCACGAAATCATATAATTTATATAACTCATCTTTGATATATAAATTATAAAACATAACATAACATACATAGATTACATATTTATTTTATAATTACAAAATAAAAATGCTACACATAATGTGACGCCCCAAAATTCAGGTACTTGAAACCCGAACTCAGTGCTTCACGATATCATTTCTATGAGCGGAATAATACTAATAATAATAACAATAATATAGATTATCAAATTTAATTTACATATTATCAGAGTTTTCAATCCCAAGTAAGAAACCTTCAAACATTCGTTTCATTACATGATAATTAATATATATCATCATTACCCTAATAAAGTCTAGTTATTACAAAAGATAGCCTTATCATTCATTCAGTGACCTTCCCTTTTCCTTTGTTCTTAGAAGAACCTCCAGGTTGTTCACCTTTAGCTGAAAATATTTAAATTTAAGCAAGGATGAGCATTTGAGTGCCCAGCAAGTAATAGCAACAATAACAGTTAGCTGAACGAATTAAATATTTTTTTTGAACGATACTTCTACAACGAATCAACAGTTGTAAAGTAAACTGAACCAATAATAAACAACATATCATTTCGATTTCAAATTTTCAAAACTACATACTGACTGTAAATGAGGATCAGTTGACAAACTATGAACATTATTTTCTATTTTCGAAAATGTTAAACAGAACTTCATCTGTAAACCATCATTACTTACGGGCACGGGGGGTGATCAGCCCGTTATGCCCCTGTATTGATCAATACTACATTAAAGGACGATATTTTCATCCAGCATTCCCGCCTTAGGCGCATAAAAGTTTCCCATATTTGGGATGTTCATACCAGTCTTGAATCCAAACCAAAACAATTTAGTTGGATAAAGTTTTATCTTGTTCAACAACAACTTTAAATATATGTCTAGCTGGATCAAATAGCTTAGACGACTTTTAATTCAACTTATACATACTGAACACCGATAAGTATGTATCAACACGTGATAAAATATAATGATTATCCAAGTGGGGACACTTGTATAACCATGTTTTAGAAATTAACGATCAGAATATATAATTTGATCAATAATAACAGAATAAAGGAACTTGTACAACAATTATAGTTTAATAACTTACTTATATAGAATAATTGCATAAGTATATACAAAGGTTAAAATATTTGAACAATTGAAATGAACAATTCAGATATTATCTTACGCATGTCCGTTGCATAAAGTAAGTGCAAAGAGTTTGATACTTGCCTGAAGCGTTGCTTACAGTTTGTAATTTAGATTTATCGCTTATCTCACGACCTATCATTAATCAGATCATTCGTTCGATTAGAACAATATACTATAACACATAACACTGCTTATTGTAGTTAGCACATACCCTAATCACATTGGCACGTAGGTTTAACAGCCATTGAATCACAAATAATCACTTACCTAATCACATTATCTAAGTCCAGATCAATTTCTGAAATATGTCGGTGTACCGACAACTTTATCGGGTAATTATCGAGTCTAAGACTCTTTACTGTAACTTAATATCAGTCATAATATTTTTAAATGACTTATAATAGTTTTTAAACATTTAATATTATTTATCATGAATTTTCAAACATCAGAATCATTATTAAATGATTTAAATACTAAATAATTCTATTATCATTAATATCTAATTAATATTAAACTATTAATGAAATCATATTCAAAATATTAAAGTTATTTATAATAACTCAAAATATTTTTAAAGTTGTTGTTGAACAAGATAAAACTGTATCCAACTAAATTATTTTGGTTTGGATTCAAGACTGGTATGAACATCCCAAATATGGGAAACTTTTATGCTCCTAAGGTGGGAATGCTAGATGAAAATATCGTCCTTTAATGTAGTATTGATCAATACAGGGCATAACGGGCTGATCACCCCCCGTGCCCGTAAGCAATGACGGTTTACAGATGAAGTTCTGTTTAACATTTTCAAAAATAGAAAATAATGTTCATAGTTTGTCAACTGATCCTCGTTTACAGGCAGTACGTAGTTTCAAAAATTTGAAATCGAAATGATATGTTGTTTATTATCGGTTCAGTTTACTTTACAACTGTTGATTCGTTGTAGAAGTATCGTTCAAAGAAAATATTTAATTCGTTCAGCTAACTATTATTGTTGCTATTACTTGCTGGGCACTCAAATGCTCATCCATGCTTAAATTTAAATGTTTTCAGCTAAAGGTGAACAACCTGGAGGTTCTTCTAAGAACAAAGGGAAATGGAAGGTCGCTGAATGAATGATAAGGCTATCTTTTGTAATAACTAGACTTTATTAGGGTAATGATGATATATATTAATTATCATGTAATGAAACGAATGTTTGAAGGTTTCGTACTTGGGATTGAAAACTCTGATAATATGTAAATTAAATTTGATAATCTATATTATTGTTATTATTATTAGTATTATTCCACTCATAGAAATGGTATCGTGAAACACTAAGTTCAGGTTTCAAGTACCTGAATTTGGGGGTGTCACATCATGGTATCAGAGCTATAGGGTTAAAAACCTTAGGTGGGTTAGACCTTAGGCTATAACCTTAGAACAGAGGGAAACATTGAAAATATAAATAACTCATATAGAGTTTAACAAGATATGAATTGACTAAATTCATCATCAAATAAAATAAAAGATAACTTATATAAAACTCTTAATTGCTGTGTGTATATATTATATGCTAATCAGGATAATTTATATGATTGCAGATGTCTAGGGGAAAAGGATTGTTATATGCATATAGCATGAAGAAGAATCAAACCCATACACCCGAGCTGATATCGAAGCCAATAGCTGAAATAGATGCTCACGATAAAAACAACTCAGACGATGTGGTTATCGTAGAAAATATCGTACAAGATCCGGAGATTGTGGAACTAACAGATAGTGATTCGGACACTAAAGTTGAAGCTGACCAAGCATCAATGGAGGTGCAGGATCTAAGGAACAAGGTTTCTTCTCTGGAAAGGCTATGGGAAATAGAAAAGCTGTTGAACTGTCAGTTGCATCAGGCGTTAATAGAAACAATGGAAGAACAAGATAAGCTTAAAATCCAAATTGATCAGATGGGAGCCACAAGCAACACTTCGTGTGTAGCTCAGAGCAAGAAGGGGAAAAGAAAGATAGAGGAGCATGACTTAGGAAAATCTAATAAGAAGAGAGGGAAAAGAATATGTTACATTTGCGGACATGAAGGACATACCTCTCATAATTGTCCCGACTTTAAGCTAGGAGCATGTTTTATATGTGGGATGGAAGGTCATCGAGCGAAAGGTTGTCCAAGGAAGAGGTGTAATAAATAGGTAGTATAGGTTTTGTTGTGTAGGGGTGTTTAATGTAATATATATGATAAGTATGTCTGTGTAGTGTAATGTTTCCAACTTTCGTATTAAGTTAAGACTGTAAATCTCGACTTTTTTAGTCACAAAGGGATGAATGATGTTTAAAGCAGTATGTGCTATGTTATGTAAATTACTACGACTTAATGAAAATGAATTTATGTTTGAGTGATGAAACAAGTTTAAAGTATTAAACTTATATGATAAGGTTTAGAATGTAAGTTAAATTTATGATTTTATTTAATTAGATAATGCCGCCAAGACGTCGAACTCGAAATCAAAGGGCAGAAGAATCTGTCAACAACGTAGAAGGACAACCACAACCAGATCCAATGCAGTAATTCGCAAACATGGTAGCTCAGGCCATGCAACAAGGAATGCCAGCCGTAGGGAACCAGTAGGACAATCGCTTGGCAAACTTTAAGGACTTCAAAGCGGTAGGACCGCCCGAATTTAGAGGTACAACTGACCCTGTAGAAGTCCAAACTTGGGTTAAAGAAATTGAAAAGGCGTTTGTATTAGCTAGGGTAGCTGAGGGGCAAAAGACCGCTTTTGCCACCTACATGATTAAGGGTGAGGCAAATTTTTGGTGGGAAGCGAATCAGGCGAGGGTTGGAGCAGGTGTAGGTGTAGTTGCTTGGGAAAGATTCAAAACATTATATTTCGAAAACTATTTTTCATCTAGTATGCAGGCTAGGATGGAAGTAAAATTTCTTGCATTAAAACAGGAAAGTATGACGGTGTCCGAATACGCCACTAAGTTTAACGAGTTGGCTAGGTTTGCTCCGCATCAAGTTTATACGGAGGCTAGAAAAGCACGAAAGTTTGAGCTGGGATTAAAATCCTGGCTCCACATCAAGGTGGCAGTGTTGCAAATCCCTACATTTGCAGCACTCATGGAGAAAGCTATTATTGCTGAGGAGGGGAGTGAGGCCATGAGCCTATACAACAAAGAAAGAAGGAATAAGGGTAAGGTTAAGGGATCTGGGAAGGTAGAAACAAACAGTGAAAATAGGAGTGAAAAGAGGAAGGGAAACAACTTTGGGGGTATACAGGTGAAGCAGGAAGGTACAAAGAAGAAACCGCTAGTACAATGTGGGAACTGTGGCAAGAACCATTTGGGGGAATGCCTGAAAGGTAAATTTATATGTTTTAAGTGTGGGCAGGAGGGCCATATCTCTCTCAACTGCCCCAATCCTAGAACTATTAATGGGTGTTTTCTGTGCGGATCAAAGTAGCATAAGGTGAAGGACTGTCCGAAAAGGAGGATGGAGGCAGAAAGCGAGAACATGGGGAAAAGCGGTGGAACTTTGGCAATCACAGGACCAACATCATCTAGCAAGCCGACAAAATCTACTGCAAGGGTCTTCAACATGACAGCCCAGGATACGACGACAGCTGGCAATAGAACTCCAGGTAATTATTCGTATAACTTTTATTTTATTATGCTTGATTTTCCAAAATATAGTAAATTATTTTATAAAGAAAGTTTGAGGAGGAATTCGAGTTCTTTTAGAAACCCATTTTTCCGTTTAATCAGAAAAATAAGCTTTATGTGAATAGTTAAAGGTCAGTTCTATCAAAGTTGATCGAGATTTACTTGCAATGATTATGTATGCTATGTACCGTGTATGTATAGGTTTTTAAACGGTGATTCCGGGGACGGAATCTTTATAAGGGAGGGTGAATGTAACAACCCGATATTTTCTACATAAATAAATAAGAAATTTTGCATATAAGTTTTTTTATATTAAGGATGAGGATTTGTACAGGATAATGTGTATATGTATTTATGTGATAAATATAAATATATTTATTACATAAATATTTACAAATAATTTTATTTTAGAATTATTGATTATTATAAAGTACATTCTTATAATAATTAATTTTATAGTAGAAATGTTTTTATTAATTATTTTCCATAAAAAATATAATCATATATTATTTAAATAATATATGAAGTGATTTTTAGAATAATTATAATAATTATTTTATTATATGAATTTTAGTACAAGTTATTAAGTGAATTATTTTACCTTAGTTATTAAGGTTAAATAGGAAGAATAAATCAGATATGGAATCCAAACACTAATTTTGGATTATTGTCAAGGTATGAGAATAATAATATAATATTAATTATATTTTTCAGTGCTATGAATATGTATTGTATTTCCGTATTGATAATGGTAGGTTAATTACGGTGTATTATGACCAAACCCTAGTAATAATGTTAAATCCTAATTTGAGATCCAAATTAGAGTGCAAGATTATTTTATAAGTGTGTTATATAATTTATGTCGCGTATTAAATGTATTAATTAGGTGAACCTTAATTAAAATTCAAGAAACCCTAAATAATTTTTGGAAATGAGGAACCCTAATTTGAAATTTAAATTAGAGTTCGAGATTGGTTGTAATTGTGTTAATGTGATTAATTAGCAAGTATTATAATTACAATCGTTAATTTTAGAAACCCTAATTTTTTAAACCCTAATTTGATAATTAAAAAAATCTAATTATAATCGTTAACCCTAATTATCAAAATCTTAAACCCTAATTACTATTTTAGCAAGGTTAATTACAATTATATGATCTAAACCCTAATGTTCATGTATAAGGTAATTAGAAAATTAATCATAATTAGAAAACCCTAATTTCAAAATTTTAGAAATTAAAAATATTTAATTTTTATTTAATTTTTGGAGTAAACCCTAAATTGAAAATCCTAGACTTTTGCTAAAATGTCTCAAACCCTAACCCAAACCCTAAACCCTAAGGGTTTGGCAAATTACTTGGTTGCCATTAAAATGATTTACAATTTGACCATTTTGCCCCTGGTGCATTATTTTTGGCTAACAAATAGGTTTTGACATTTAGGTCAGTGGGTGAACCACCCCATGTGCTAAAAACTCCAGCAACAAGCAATATACATCAGCCAATTCATGCATCTAGCTTGCTTATATATAGATTGGAGAGAGAAATAATTCATTTGTTACTTACATTTTGCCCAACTCTCAAACTAAGCTCTCTCTCTCTCTAACCTCCGAAATATACAAGTATATCAGTCCTAAATCAAAGCCCCACGATCAACCATAACATAGCATAAGCACAGAATCATTAATTGATCAGAGGAGGTATAAAACCCTAGCATAATTTATGTCCGTAGATTCTGTGTTAGATGTTAGTTTTTATTGTTAAAACATGTTGGTTGTAGTCCATTTTGACGATCTGGGTTGCTAAATGTTGGATCCATAACATTTAGAAGCTCGGATTTGTGTTTTTCAAAAATCTGGAAAATTTGTTCTTGGTGGTCTGACAACGAATGTTAGACCTTATATCTCTGTGATCTGTTACGAATTTTGTGATTTGAAACTTTGTAGTTGTAGTCTGATATGTTCTCTTGGATCTGGGCTTGGAATCAGGCTTAGATCGTATGTATATTGCAAGTTATGGAAGGTCAAACTGCGTTGACCGACCATGACTTGCAAGGTTTCTGGGTAACCCAGAAATGGATTTTTAGCGCCTGACAGCATGTTTGAAGGCAAATATATGTCAGATTATTGAAGTTTTGATGATGTTTTTATAACTAGACTTTAGACTATAATCTGGACTTTGAATCCTGACCTTTAGATCCCTTAAATACCCAACTGATAGAATGTAGTGAGTGGTCAAATCAGGCCACTCGGTCACAATTTCATTTTCTGGAATTTCCAGAATAATGAAGAACACAAATTCTGACAGCCTTTGACCGGCTTGTATCTGCTTAATATGTTGTTGTTATTGTTATGTTTTGTGATAGATCTACTCTTTGACATGTTGGCTAGATACTGTAGCTTATAGATTACAAAAATAACACTTAGATCACAAGTTGTGAAGGCCCAAATATGAACAGTCGTACTGTTCTTCATTTCTGGGTAACCCAGAAATGAAGAACAGCCTCTGACAGCTACTTCGGGGCTCCAGATCTTGTGGGTTAAACATTGCATAACCCACAAGATCTGGAGCCCCGAAGTAGCTGTCAGAGGCTGTTCTTCATTTCTGGGTTACCCAGAAATGAAGAACAGTACGACTGTTCATATTTGGGCCTTCACAACTTGTGATCTAAGTGTTATTTTTGTAATCTATAAGCTACAGTATCTAGCCAACATGTCAAAGAGTAGATCTATCACAAAACATAACAATAACAACAACATATTAAGCAGATACAAGCCGGTCAAAGGCTGTCAGAATTTGTGTTCCTCATTATTCTGGAAATTCCAGAAAATGAAATTGTGATCGAGTGGCCTGATTTGACCACTCACTACATTCTATCAGTTGGGTATTTAAGGGATCTAAAGGTCAGGATTCAAAGTCCAGATTATAGTCTAAAATCCAGTTATAAAAACATCATCAAAGCTTCAATAATCTGACATATATTTGCCTTCAAACATGCTGTCAGGCACTAAAAACCCATTTCTGGGTTACCCAGAAACCTTGCAAGTCATGGTCGGTCAACGCAGTTTGACCTTCCATAACTTGCAATATACATACGATCTAAGCCTGATTCCAAGCCCAGATCCAAGAGAACATATCAGACTACAACTACAAAGTTTCAAATCACAAAATTCGTAACAGATCACAGAGATATAAGGTCTGACATTCGTTGTCAGACCACCAAGAACAAATTTTCCAGATTTTTGAAAAACACAAATCCGAGCTTCTAAATGTTATGGATCCAACATTTAGCAACCCAGATCGTCAAAGTGGACTACAACCAACATATTTTAACAATAAAAACTAACATCTAACACAGAATCTATGGACATAAATTATGATAGGGTTTTATACCTCCTTTGATCAATTGATGATTCTGTGCTTATGCTATGTTATGGTTGATCGTGGGGCTTTGATTTAGGACTGATATACTTGTATATTTCGGAGGTTAGAGAGAGAGAGAGAGCTTAGTTTGAGAGTTGGGCAAAATGTAAGTAACAAATGAATTATTTCTCTCTCCAATCTATATATAAGCAAGCTAGATGCATGAATTGGCTGATGTATATTGCTTGTTGCTGGAGTTTTTAGCACATGGGGTGGTTCACCCACTGACCTAAATGTCAAAACCTATTTGTTAGCCAAAAATAATGCAGTAGGGGCAAACTGGTCAAATTATAAATCATTTTAATGGCAACCAAGTAATTTGCCAAACCCATAGGGTTTAGGGTTTGAGTTAGGGTTTGAGCCATTTTAGCAAAATTCTAGGATTTCCAATTTAGGGTTTACTCTAAAAATTAAATATTTTTAATTTCTAAAATTTTGAAATTAGGGTTTTCTAATTATGATTAATTTTCTAATTACCTTATACATGAACATTAGGGTTTAGATCATATAATTATAATTAACCGTACTAAAATAGCAATTAGGGTTTAAGATTTTGATAATTAGGGTTACCGATTATAATTAGATTTTTCTAATTATCAAATTAGGGTTTAAAAAATTAGGGTTTCTAAAATTAACAATTGTAATTATAATACTTGCTAATTAATCACATTAACACAATTACAACCAATCTCGAACTCTAATTTAAATTTCAAATTAGGGTTCTTCATTTTCAAAAATTATTTAGGGTTTCTTGAATTTTAATTAAGGTTCACCTAATTAATACATTTAATATACGACATAAATTATATAATACACTTATAAAATAATCTTGCACTCTAATTTGGATATCAAATTAGGGTTTAACATTATTACTAGGGTTTGGTCATAATACACCGTAATTGACCTACCATTATCAATACGGAAATACAATACATATTCATAGCACTGAAAAATATAATTAATATTATATTATTATTCTCATACCTTGACAATAATCCAAAATTAGGGTTTGAATTCCATATCTGATTTATTCTTCCTATTTAACCTTAATAATTAAGGTAAAATAATTCACTTAATAACTTGTACTAAAATTCATATAATAAAATAATTATTATAATTATTCTAAAAATCACTTCATATATTATTTAAATAATATATGATTAAATTTTTATGGAAAATAATTAATAAAAATATTTCTACTATAAAATTAATTATTATAAGAATGTACTTTATAATAATCAATAATTCTAAAATAAAATTATTTGTAAATATTTATATAATAAATATATTTTTATTTATCACATAAATACACATACACATTATCTTGTACAAATCCTCATCATTAATATAAAAAAAATTATACGCAAAATTTTTTATTTATTTATGTGGAAAATTTCGGGTTGTTACACAAAATTTCTTATGTAAATACAATTATTTACATGCCCAAAATATTATAATATAACATCCTTACCTATTTTCTAGTCTAGGTCTTATTATTAAACCTTAATTTAATCAATTAAGATTTTAAATAAATTGTCTAAATTCTCGAGTCGTCACAAAGGTACTGGAGACTCACGGGGCAACGCGAGAAATAGTAAGGAAGGTGGCACCGCAGCACCGGTGCAGGGCAAGACCCAGAGAAGAGCTTTTAATTGCTCAACTCCTTGGGAAAGTGTAAGAAAAGATAATGAACATATAATTCGCTTAATGTAACACTTAAAGAAAATGATTTAAACCTTTAGTAAAGGTTAAACGGAAAGATTGAACATGATTAAAAGACAAAGAATGTAATGAAGGTAAACGCAACGTAATTGCGATGAACGATCGGTCTTAGTATACAACGAACCGTATGGCTTCGACATTAAGAAAGAATAATGATCGTGGGGGTTCATGTAATGGTTAACAAATGAAAGTGATTAAAACCTTGGATAAAGGTTGAAGGATAGATTAAGAGACGAACAATGTGAAGGTTGAATACGTAAATGATTCTCGTGAATCATATTTGCGTTGAATGAACGTTCTAAGTATACATTGGTTGTATGACTTAGGCGTTGAGGAAAATAGTAAGTAAGATATAATTTATCAAGAAAGCCATAATGAACGGTATCAAGATTAAGGAAAGTCCGAGTGTGAGTCGGATAGAGAATGTTAGAATGAATGTAAGCATTAAACACTTTAGCCGGCGTAGGGTTGAGTGTACGCAAATATTAAACGGGCAGAACCTACACACCGTGTATGGTTTGACTATAAGGTAATGTAGACTAGTGATTAAACCTGTGATTGGTGAAGAAATTGAATTAAAGACAATGACGTATAACGTTAAGAAGCCGAGTTAATGATTATAACTTGGATAACGTTCTGAGTTGAATGAACCAGACGTTATAAGGTAAGAATAAGGTAATATAAAATGCTTAACGCTATGTATGCATAGTATTAACATTGAATGATCGTTCTAAGTATACAAAAGACTATATAACTTAGACGATAAGGAATAAATCATTAGGTATGCAATCTAGTTGCCAGAAAGCCATAAGGATAAGGAAGTAACTTAACTGTGACGCCCCCAAAATTAGGTATACATCACCCATCTTGGGTCGTCACATACATAGTACATAATACAAATACAACTTACTAATTCAACTGTCGTGTACAATACGACAAAACATAAACTGTGAGTTTGAATACAAATATTATCTTCTAGAGAGTATTCATACTCAAAAGGAGCCCTCATTACATTTATTAACACACCATTACATAGAATAGTGAGGACTACTAACTAATACTATCATTCGGACCATCACTCCGTTTCCCGACTTGCCCCAGCTACGTTCTCATTTCCTGAAGAGAACAGTGAAAGAAAGGGTGAGCTCAACTAGCCCAGTAAGAAATATTATGACTAAGATAATGCAGAATAAATTATCATTAGCCTTCAACAATGTTAAACTGATAAAATATAATAGACATTAAGTTTAACTGCAGCGGAACAAGCAATCCATTAAAAGAGTCAAGTAGAAAATAAACTCTACTATCTTTTATGCTTTAAAAGGTTTTTCAAAACTGTGATTGCTGGGACTCAGCTTAATAAAATAATCCACATCATCGAATCGCCCCTGCACTACGACCAAGGATATTCGTGTATTCATTAATGGTCATGATCATGCCAACAACTATCCATCAATGCACTACGGGCCAATGAGGACTTTTACCACATCATTTGTAACATTACGGTCATGATTATACCGAATAATTCCTGGTCATAATCATACCAAGTCCATCTATGCACTACATGCCACAGATGGCTTTCAACATTTTATAAACATGAGGATGATGACAATGATATAAGAATTCAATAAAACAAGTTCAAGAATTAATTTATCCAAGAATTAACAACGTCCAAATTGTCAACATGATACTGTTTTGTGGAGTAAAATTCAAGAATACTTAGAAGAATATTTTCATGAAAAGATACTGGATGAACCACAATTATCAAGGATATTCCACAAATTTCATGGAGTATAGAAGTTAAAACTAAACCAACTGAGTATAATAAAGAATGGAATAACAAAAGAAATAACCATGCATGCGATAGACCGCACAGACAAGTTATTCCAACAGAATAATAAATAATGGAACCAGGTCCCGCGTAAATGCACAGACAGGATATTCCGACAGAATAATAAATAATAGAACCAGGTCCGGTGTAAAACACACAGACAGGATGCTCCAACAGAATAATAACAAGACGGAACCAGGTCCGGTGTAAAACACACAGACATGATGTTCCAATAGAATAATAATAAAAATGAAACCAGATCCGGTGTAAAACACACAGACAGGATGTTCCAACAGAATAATAGAAGAATGTCACCAAGTTTAGGGTAGACCGCGTATACTGGTTATTCCAACAGAATAATAAAGAATAGAATAACAAAAGTTCTCTTCATGAATATAAAAGAAATAATATATCCTACCTTAAAAGAACTGGATATTGGAAAAGTGAAGTACCTGAATACTTTTATTCTCTCTCTCTTATTCTCTCTATACTTTCTCTCTCTATAGCTTGAATGAATTCGTGAAAAATAATGAAGCCCTAGGCCTCTATTTATAGAAAAACTGAGGGTGGCTCTTGGTCTTAACGAAGGATCAAATGACTCTTGGTCTTAACGAAGGGTCAAATGACTCTTGGTAATATTGAAGGGACAACTACTATTGACAAAAGTAATTATTATTGACCAAGGTAAATACTATTGACGAAGGTAATTACTATTGACCAAGGTAAATACTATTGACAAAGGTAAATACTATTGACGAATGTAATTACTATTGACCAAGGTAAATACCATTGACGACGGTAATTACTATTGACAAAGAGACTCTTACATGATGACATATGGCCCCCCATAAAAATAACCAAACTTACCACAACGTCTTAATTATTGATTTAATAATATAACATATTATACAGATGATACTATGACAATAATTTAAGAGATATGATACAGCAATTACTGTAGCAATAATTGAGTATAGCTGAGTGACTTCTCACGTAAGTATCAATAATCAATATCGTGTGCTACTATGCAACCACGCGTATTACTGTACTTTTACTACCGGGTAGTTCAACAGTTTTAACGGTTTTAACGGTAACACCTCAGCCGTTATTTTTATAGAAAGATAATTTTGTCGTTTTCTAACTACGACTATACTTCTGTTGTGCGGTCCACCAATGATTGTGCCGTCGCACGAATATTTCCCGACAAAAAGAATATTCCCCGACCAAGCGAATATTTTAAAACAACTTGCTTACTTTGTAAAATTTATAAATAATACCCACAACTATAATATTATATCAAATCCACACCATAATTATTTCGAGAAAATTAAATATTTATTCATAAAATCTGGGGTCTCACATTAACGAACATTATTATTTTAATGGTTCGGATAAGTTAAGTTAAGTTTAAGTTATGGTACAATCGTAATCTTTGATGGTTGACATATGGGAGTTGGGCTAAATAATTTCTTCACATAGCGGAGGTATATACGAAACTGGCAATCGATCTAACTCAATGTGAAAGACAGTGTAGACGAGACGGGAAACTAGTTTGTTGGTTGTTTGTGGGAAATCATTCAGAGTACCATATGGACTACTAGCAGAGAAACGATGTGTGCTGAGTCCTAGAAGAGTTATAAGAAGAAGATAAGAATGTAAATCATTAAAGACGATGATCATATGAGTAAGACATCTCCGTATGTCGTAACGCCATAAACCGGTAAAGAAGGTAGGTCGTATAAACTTAGATTGTAAGAAAACGATCCCTAAGAAGTAAAGTTAAGTAAAGCAATGTGTAAGACAAGTATATGACTAATTGGTGTATGTGTTATTTCCTTATATGTTATATAGGGTTTGCAATGAGTAGTTCAGCGTAAACTGTAAGTTGTAGCTGTACATAAGGCAAGTTTCCTAACTTCATTCATATTTTAAATGAATGCTAGTTTCTTAAACTTTCTCAAATGTTGAACTTGAGAAGTTTTATCTATGTGCAAATGTGTGATATTTGTACAAGGTGGTAGAATGTATGATGCCTTGTGCCACAATTTGAACACTTCGGTGTTTCTATTAGATGAACATTTTTGTGATTGAATTGTTCAATATGAGAATGTTCTGTTTATGCATGAATCGTTATTATTAAGTCTGTGCTAATGATTCTAGCCAGACAGAATGTGTATGAAAAAGGTAGAAAAAAGATAGTATTTCAAAGTGAATGTGACTAATGTTTTAAAATGATAGGAATCAAAGTTTATTTCTATTATTCAAGCTACTTCATAACCTTTGTTCGATTATTGAAGTCTTAAAAGAGTGTTTAAATTCTTGAAGTTGTTTATTCAACTGCTATAACTTGCTGAGCAATTAAATGCTCACACTTGCTTTCAATGAATAGCATTTTCAACGTACGAGTAGAAGAACTTAAGGTTACTGTAAAGATCAAGCTGATCGGTATCCAGAAGAAGTGTTATTCAGTATATGAATGTGAGTGAAGAACAAGCCAAGACTTGTAATGTAGAATAGTTTAATTAAAATATAGACTAGTTTAATGAATTGTTATGTATCCTTGGTGACAGATAAAAGTCACTCTTCTAAGATGTAAAGAATAATGTAATTATCATTAATTTTAATGAAAAAGGTTATAAGATATTAGAACCTGGGATTTGAGAATGTATGTTGTTATATTTAACTATATAATGATGTATATTTGGAAGAAGATGGAACCGTGACGTACGAAATCTGGGTGTGAAGATAGACCGGATTTCGGGGCATTACACTTTTCCACTCGGGTTGGCTGGTGGAAGAAGATGAGTAATTTTCTTCTAAGCTGTCAGAAGTTGGAGAATGTTTTCGAGTTAGTCCCCTAAGGGTGTGAACACTCTTGTGCGTCTAACTTCTCCACTTTTTGGCAATAGAGGGTTTAAAGACTGTTCTTGGAAAGGGGAATAGTTTTTCCTCTGAATAGGCATGTTTTGATTGCCTTTTTATCCTTGCAGTATCAAGGAAAAATCCTCTTCTCTCTTCTTATGGACTATCTGGGAGTTGTTCCCATAACTTCCAGACTTTATATGCTCAGCTACAACTTTTAGCACGGAATGGTCTTGAATCTTCCTTGATTTTAATCCCATTTCAACCATTTCTCCGTGTTTGATCATTTCATAGAATGGGTTACCTATGCCAGCTAAGACCCTCTCATAAAAGAGAGCTTCTTGAATGTCTATAAAGGTCATCACCATTTCAGACTCAGTCATAGAGAGAATAACTTGAGCAGCCAGATGCCTCCATCTTTGGGCATACTATCTGAATGACTCATTGACTTATTTCTTGACCTTGGTAATCTAGTACCGGTCTAGAGCCATTTGAGTTTGAAAACCGTATTGACTGAGGAAAGCATGGGCTAACTCCTCCCAACTATGAATTTTGGAGTTGTCTAATCTGGTGTACCATGCTTTTGCTTCTCCAGTCAGACTTCTCTAAAATAGCTGCATTCTGAGCTTTTCATCCTCGGTATAAGATCCGAGCTCTCCAATGAATTAATACCTTTAAGTGGGTGTAAGGATCTCCCAACCCATCATATTTCTCAAAATCGGGAGTCTTGAATTTTTTTGGATAATGAACCCTAGGGAAGATGCAAAGGTCTGAATATGAAACACTCCCGTGTGCTCCAATCCCTTTGATGGACTGAATGGTCTCTTCCATTTGTAGAAATTTCTTTTGAATATCACCGGTGTCTTGATATTCTTTAAGATGTGTGATTTTAGGGGTTTTGTTGGTTTTATCAGACTGAGACTCTGGTGCTGGAACTTCTTTGTCTGGACCCTGTGTTCCTCCATGTGTAGAGAATTCTGTATGGATGGGTATTTTTTGAACCCTGAGTGGACTTGTGTAGTTCTTTGAGAAGAACAACCAACTCTGTAATTTGATTGTTTAATCTTTCGAACTCCTCGCGAGAGACATGAGTAGGATTAGACTGGCCAGATGTAGCCATGCTTGTGTAGGGATTTCGGCATAAAAAACATACAGCGGAATATAAAAATTTGCAAAACAATCTCTGAAACCCAAAAGAGGATCCATGCGAAACAAAAATTAATTCAGTGGTTAGATATTATACCAATTATAGACAATTTCTGAAACGACTTCAAATCTCCAATGCAATCAAACGGAACTGCGTCTATACGGTATCCACACGAACGTCCCGTGAATCGTCACACGATCTGCAGTAAAAGGAGAAGTTGTACTAGCCACCAAGGATATGGATTTTCGAAACTTTCTCTTTAGTCTCTCTTTAAGAGCAGCTAGGGTTTTTTTAGGTTAATGATCATTCCCTAAAATGACTGATATATCATATATATAGCAGTCAAAAGGAATTAATCAAAAACCTAATCTAAAAAAAAATTTGAATTTTATATATATTATATCTTAATTAAGTCTTACTTAATTTATATACATATATACAAATTATGCTATTAATTTAAATTCGTGATTTAAATACTATCAATCATACTGACATTTTTAAATCTTTACAATTTAAATTAATTCCCTTTTAATTACGTCCTATGTGTGTGACCCTATAGGTTATTATTACGTTGGCAATAATTTTAAAATCATATTATAAAATTATAAACAGTGAGCGGCATCTAGTAATGCATCACTGCTACCCAAGTAATAATAAGATCGATGATTTGATGCAACTTTTTTCGCGACTAATGTTTCAATGTAATTTAATCCTTTTAACCTTGACATCCTAGATTAAACTCGAGTCATGGAATGTGTCATACTCTTCATAATTTATTATGAGTTTTCTTGATCAATGAGTAGACTATATGAAACAAATCACTATTTGAGCATGGCCATACATTTCATAGTCTTACTTAAATAAAAGGCCTATGGATATCACCCCTAATATATAAGAGGGTTAAATTCCATCTAGATCACTTTTATTATCACACGATTCATGATGTACCCAATAATCACCTTTATTGTCCACCCTATTAAAGGTGACCTTTGATGATATCAAAGTACATAAATTCTCGTGTAGTAATATAGTAATTTCAGGTCGGAGGATCATTACATCATTGTCACTATGAGAATCACTAATGACACTTTGCATAATGCTCCACGTAGAATTCTCATGGTGGGTCTGTCCAGTACATCGTTCTCTAACATGTACCTATGCATTAACTCAATATCTCATATATTTATGACTAATGAGATTTGGTCATCAGTCAATTCATATAGTAATCTCAATGTGTCATTGTTGTCCCATTAATAATGATACTCGACTAGAGACATTTAAGAGCAATTATACTAATTGTAATTATATAATCTCATGTTCAAGTCACATACTTGAAACTATATAATTTGTATCACTATTCTAAGGAATTTTATTATGTTAACATTTATATAACGCAGTAAATAAAACCATAATAAAATCATTCAATTATTCAATCAAATATAATAACAAAATGTTAAGCAATTATATCAAATAATTGACCTCTAGGGCATAAACTCTAACAGCTTGGTTGTAGGCTTAGTGCCTTTTTGGACTTTGAATGGGTAACATGACCAATTATTTCCCTACAAAAGGACTTATGTAGTTTAGTCTTAGGGAAATGTTGTGACGCCCCCAAAATTAGGTATACATCACCCATATTGGGTTGTCAGATACATGATACAGAATACAAATACAACTTACTAGTACAACTGTCGGGTACAATACGACAAATCATAACTGTGAGTTTGCATACAATTATTGTCTACTAGAGACTATACAAACTCAAAAGGAGTTCTCATTACAATTATTGTCACACTATTTAATAGAATAGTGAGGACTACTAATACTATCATCTGGTCCATCACTCCGTTTTCCGACTCGTCTCAGCTATATTCTCATTTCCTGAAGAGAACAGTGAAAGAAAGGGTGAGCTCAACTAGCCTAGTAAGAAATATTATGACTAAGATATTGCAGAATAAATTATCATTAGCCTTCAACAGTGTTAAACTGATAAAATATAACGAACATCAAGTTTAACTGCAGCGGAACAAGCAATCCATTAAAAGAGTCAAGTAGAGAATAAAATCTACTATCTTCTATGATTTAAAAGGTTTTTCAACACTGTTATCGCTGGGACTCAGCTTAATAAAATAATCCACATCATCGAATCACCCCTGCACTACGGCCAATGATATTCGTGTATTCATTAATGGTCATGATCATGCCAACAACTGTCCATCAATGCACTACGGGCCAATGAGGAATTTTACCACATCATTTATAACATTACGGTCATGATTACACCGAATAATCCCTGGTTATAATCATACCAAGTCCATCTATGCATTACATGCCATAGATGACTTTCAACATTTTATAAACATGAGGATGATGACAATCATATAAGAATTCAATAAAACAAGTTCAAGAATTAATTTATCCAAGAATTAACAACGTCCAAATTGTCAACATGATACTACTTTGTGGAGTAAAATTCAAGAATGCTTAGAAGAATATTGTCATGAAAAGATACTGGATGAACCGCAATTATCAAGAATATTCCACTAATTTCATGGAGTATGGAAGTTAAAACTTAACCAACTGAGTATAATAAAGAATAGAATAACAAAAGAAATCACACGGCATGCGATAGACCGCACAGACAGGTTATTCCAACAGAATAATAAATAATTGAACCAGGTCCGGCGTAAACGCACAGACATGATATTCTGACAAAATAATAAATAATGAAACCAGGTCTGGCGTAAACGCACAGACAAGATATTCTGACAGAATAATAAATAATGCAACCAGGTCCGGCGTAAACGCACAGACAGGATATTCCGACAAAATAATAAATAATGGAACCAGGTCCAGTGTAAAACACACAGACAGGATGTTACAACAGAATAATATCAAGACGGAACCAGGTCCGGTGTAAAACACACAGACAGGATGTTCCAACAGAATAATAATAAAAACGGAACCAAGTCCAGTGTAAAACACAGACATGATGTTCCAACAGAATAATAGAAGAATGTCACCAAGTATAGGGTGGACCGCGTATACAGGTTATTCCAACAGAATAATAAGAAATGAAATAACAACAGTTATCTTCATGAATAAGAAAGAATAACACCCCTTACCGTTTTAAAGAAGAGCTGAAATAAGGAAGTAGTTAAGTAGCAGAATTCTTTTCTTCTCTCTCTCTATAGTTTCTCTCTCTAGAGTTCATTGAATTCGTAAGAAATAATGAAGGAATGAGCTGCTATTTACAGAAAAATGGAATGCATAATAACTAATCCATGAACGGTCCAGATTGATTATTTTAATCTGACGGTCCATATTTAAAGAAAAATCTTTAAAATAAAATATAATATATTCTATTTATAGAATAACTTTAATAAAGTATTCTGTTTTATATAAAAAGATGTTTCTGTTTTATTACGTTAATAATACGAATAAAACAAAACTTTATTATCGCTAAATAATTCATATTATTAACTAACAATAATTGAATCAAACTGAGTGACTTCTCACATAAGCATTAATAATCAATACTGTGTGCTACTATGCAACCACACGTATTACTGTACTTTTACTACCGAGTAGTTCAACAGTATCAATGGTAAAACTTTCGCCGTTATTTTTAATAAAATATTTTTGTCGTTTTCTCAATTCGACAATAATTCCGTTGTGGGGTCCACCAATAATTGTGCCGTTGTACGAATATTCCCTGTTAAAACGAATATTTCCCGACCAATCGAATATTATATAACAACTTGCGTTAAATATTACCCACAACTATAACATTATATCAAATTAACTCCATAATATTCAAAAATGATATTTATAGAAAATTCATCTTTATTTATAAAAGTTGGGGTCTTACAAATGTGGAAATTTTACATGCTATGTAATGTGTCCGTTTTTAGGAGTATTATCCTGCAAAACGGATGTCAGTTGTTTAAATGACAAGATAACATGACAAGGTTTGATATGAAAGTGAATGCATGCACACATATTCCTTTATATTTTCCATTACATTGAGATTGACATGGAAATAAAATTACAAGTAATTGAAATGGGAAAGTATGAAGAGACTTCCCTCCGCGTTTGGTTTATCAGAGGCTGACCTATCTTAGGCTACTATCGCGGCTATTTGGCATGAAGGTTCCCATATCTTTGCAATATACTCAATGGGAAGTAAATCTGATCTTTCATTTGGAGCGAATCTGGGTGGTGCCTTTCCTGTGCCTCGTTAGAATTAGTCTCCCTACGAGTCCACTAATCAAACACCGACAGGATAACCTCCTGGTGGAGGGACCATACAGCATACATTCACATACATCGCGTCTCACCGTATAGAAATGATGACATGTGCAAAGCACTAATAGCATAGGCACAAGACAAGTCCATTGGGTTTAACTGTTTTGAAGAATGAAATCAAATGTTTAATATGTTCTTCAATGGTTCTGGAGAAAATGAGGATATCATCGATATAAACGATGATAAAATGACTGAAGGGATTCAAAATGTCGTTGAGAATGTTCTGAAATTCATTATGGGCATTCTTTAAACCAAATGACTGAACGTTCCATTCGTAATGGCCAAAGGGGTAGTGAACGCGTTTTTGTAACAACCTGGAATTTTGGATTATCTAGAATTTAGGTTTAAAGAATTAGTTATTAATAAAACGAATTTTTATTAATACTATTATGTGCTAAGTGTTTATTAATCGTTCTATGACCTAGGATGATTATAAGTCGGGAGTATTCTGGCTACGAGCTAGTTTAAGCGAGTAAGAATTTTCAAAACGAAAATAGAATTTTTCCGAGAACAAAAATATTTCCGGGGAAAAGGCGAAATAGGCACTATTCATCAGTTTCTGCTCGGAGTTTTATTTTGAAATTCCGAGAAGTTATTGATTACGTAAAATGTTGAGACGTGATGGAATATTCAATAATATTTCAGTTATGGTAAAAACGAAGTTTTCGCCTACGGACGTAAAACCTAAGGGTTAGGAAAAGTAATTTCCGAGAATTTTAATGAGTACATATAATAACTAGGGTTATTATGCGTGAGAGATACAAGTATAATACTAGTTATTATACGAGTATAGTACGAAGATTAGTACGACGTATAATACGAATACCGTACGAACAAAATACGAAGAGAATACGAGAATACGAGAATGGAATGTGTAGAATACGATTAGTCTTAATGGACTTTGAGGTCATGGAATTTGTAGAATCCAATTGGACTTGGATTATGTCAAGCCCAATGATTTGTGAAATCAAGCCCAAGATAGTGCCAATAAGAATTACGGTTATGGCCTAAACCAAGAAAAGAAACCGCGGATCGAACCGATAGGTAAACGGATGGGTAAGAACCATTGGAGAAACCCATGGGATGAACCATGGGCATGTGGGCCGGCCACTTGGCCACTAAGTAAGGGTGGAGGTCAAGTTACTTGGTGGCTAAGTGTTGGAGGAGGTGGGAATAGTAAGGAGGTGAGGGAGAAATGACCAATTTTCCCTAAGCTTTGGTTTTCTATAAATAGGAAGCTAGATTTCATTTTTTAGGATTTTGAAAATCCTACAACTTGAGAGAGAAAGCTCGGATGAAGAGGGAGAAGGAAGAGATTGAGCATGAAGGCTGATCAAAAATGATCGTGAAATAGAAAACCTTGCAAATTATCGGCTTTGTATAACGGAAGAAGAATAAAGAAGAACAGTAATCCGAACCCTAGTTCTTCTAAATTTTTTTCTTTGAGTTTTCAATGTTTAAAACATATCTTAAGGAGAATAAGAAGTAAATGAAGTTAGGAATGATTTCATATAGTTGAAATCATGAGAAAATGAAGAAATAAGAGTTAGAAGTTTATTTTATAAATTTCTTAAGGAAGTATAAGATTCGTAATGATTTTGAGCGATCCGAATGAATCTTATGAACGAGTAGGTAAAATAAGTAAGGAATGATGTTCTATAACATCAAATTCCAAGAGAAAGTAGAATCCTAATCCAAAATATCGATTAAAATGAAGAACGAATGAAGAACACGAAGAACGTTGTTGATTGACAAATTTAAAACCATCGTAGGATAATTGTTGTTGATGGACAAGTTTAAAACCATCGTAGGATAATTGTTGTTGATGGACAAGATTAAAACCATCGCATATAAGTTAGTTGCATATTGCTTGGTTAGGAACAGAAGGAATGTTCATGATGAACAGATTAAAACGTAGCTATAACGAAGTTATGACGAAATTTTTGTAAAAGATGAACGAGAATTAAGAAGTTAGTAAATGAACCCGAACGTATAGGGTTTCATAATAAAGTAAGAGAATATAGAAATCATGAGTCGTGGACTCAAGAACGATCGAGTTTCGAGTTCGGATGATCGAATTACAGACGAATGAGCGAAGAACGTTAAAAGCATAAAAATGATCGAAAGGTGTAGATTAAGCCAATCGAATGGCACGTTAACGGATTTAGAACAAAGTTCTGTTTAAGGGGTATTGAAATACGTGAGATAAGGAAGAGAATGGCTTTGGAACAACCTCGTTCTGAGTTATAACGAAGAAGTTATGAGATCGGTAAGTAAGTGTCTCGAATGGGATTTAAAACTTAGAAAAATTTCTAGGGTTTAGGCTTGGCGCCGCAGCGCCGGCTGAGCTTGCAAAAGTGGCACTGCAGCACGAGCTCGGATCCTCAGGTACTATTAGTTGGCACCTTAGCGTGAGAGATAACGAAGGGTTTGGCGCCGTAGCGCCAGACCAAGGGAAGAGAGAGACGTAGGTAGCGCTGCAGCGCTAGAGAAATGAAGGGGCACGGCGCCGCAGCGCCGGTGTAGGTCAATGCCCAGAAATGAGATTTTTATTTCTCAATTACTGGAGGATGTGCAAGAAAAAAATATGAACATATAGTTCACGTAACGTAACACTTAAGCAAGTGAGTTAAACCTTTAGAAAGGTTGAACGAAAAGATTAAAAGAGATTAAAAGATAGAGAATGTAAGCGCTAGATTACGTAACCAATATCCGGGGACCGTAGTCATAATGAACAAATGTGAGGGATTGCTATAATTGCGACTCCTTAGACGTTGAGTGATGAAGGTATTGAATAACATTCCGATGTTATGTCATGGTTAGGGGAGATAAGTGTAAAGTGTTTAGACGCTATGAACGCAACGTTGTTGTGATGAACGGTCGGTCTTAGCATACAACGAACGGTATGGCTTCGACATTAAGAAGGAATAATGAACATGGGATTCATGGGATGGATAACGATGTAGAGAAATTAAAATCTTGAGTGAAGGTTGAATGAGAGATTAAGAGACGAGTAACGTAAACGTGGAATACGTAAGTGATCCTCGTGAATGATAATCGCGTCGGACGAACGTTCTAAGTGTACAGTGGTTGTATAACTTGGACGTTGATGAAAGTAGTAAGTAAGATATGAAAATCATAGCGAACGGTAATGAGATTAATGAAAGTCCGAGGGTGAGTCGAATAAAGAATGTTGGAATGAAGTAAGCGATAAACACTCTAACCAACGTAAGGGTTGGGTGTACGTGAATATTAAACGGGAAGAACCTACACTCCGTGTATGGTTTGACCATAAGGTAATCAAGACTAAGATTTAACCGTGAACGGTGAGGAAAATTAATGGAAGATAATAATGTATAACGTTAAGAAGCCGAGTTAGTAGTTTTAACTTGGATAACGTTCCGAGTCGAGTGAACTGGATGTGGTAAGATAAGAATAAGGGATTGTAAAATGTTTGACACTATGACCTCATAGTATTGACATTGAATGATCGCTTTGAGTTTACGAAAGACTGTATGACTTAGACATTAAAGAATTAATCCTGAGGTATGGCATTTAGTTGCCAGAAAACCGTAAAGAATATTAATTTGACTAAACGAACATTATAGTTTAATGGTTCAGATAAGTAAAGAGAAGTTAGGTTATGGTACAATCGTAACCTTTGATGGTTGACATATAGGAGCTGGGCTGAACAATTCTTTCAGAGAGCGAAGGTATATACAAAACTGGCAACCGATCTAACTCACTGTTGTGGGCAGTGTAGATGAAACGGGAACTTGTTTGTTGGTTGTTTGTGGGAAACCACTCAGAGTACCATATGGACTACTAGCAGAGACACGACGTGTGCTGTGTCCTACGAGAGTTATAAGAAGAAGATAAGAATGTAAATCATCCAAGATGATAATGAACGTTTTGAGTAAGACATCTGCGAATGTCATGAAGCCGTAAACTGGTAATGAAAGTTAGTCGCGTAAGCTTAAATTAGAAGAACGCGAACCTTAAGAAGTAAAGTTAAGTAAACCAATACGTAAGTCAAGTATATGACTAATTGGTATACGTGCTATTTTCTTATGTGCTACATAGGAATTGGAATGAGCAGTTCAGCGTAAACTATAAGTTGTAGCTGTGCGTAAGGCAAGTTTTTCTAACTTCATTCATATTTTATATGAATGCTAGTTTCTTGACTTCTCAGATGTTGAACTGGAGAAGTTCTGTATGTGCGCGAATGTGTGATATTGGTACAAAGTGGTAGAACGTATGAGGCCTGGTGCCACAATGTGAACACTTCGCTATTTCTTTGAGATGAACTGTTCTGTGATTGAACTGTTCAATACAAGTATGTTCTGTTTATACATGAACCATTATTGTTAAGTCTGTGCTAATGATTCTAGCCAGACAGGATATGTATGGAAAAAGGTAGAAGAATGAAAGTAGTGTAAAGTGTATGTGATAAATGTTGTAAAATGATAGGAATCGAGACTATTCCTATTATTCAAGCTGCTTCATAACCTTTGTTCGGTTATTCAAGTTCTGAAGAATGTTTAAACTCTTGCAGTTGTTTGTTTAACTGTTATGACTTGCTGGGCAATTGAATGCTCACTGTTGCTTTAAATGAAAAACATTTTCAGCGAACGATGTTAGAAAGAACTTAAGGATCCCGTAAAGATCAAGCTGATCGGTATCCAGATGAAGTGCCATTCAGTATGTGAATGTGCGTGAAGAGAAAGTGAAGACTTGCAATATAGAGTGATAAAATTAAACTATAGACTAGTTTAATGAACGTTTATGTATCCTTGGTGGCGGATGAAAGTCACTTGTGCAAGATGTAAAGAATCATGTAATTATCATTATTTGTAATGAAAGAGGTTTTAAGGTTTCGAGAACCTGGGATATGAGAATGTATGCCATTATATTTGGTTATATAATGATGTGTGTTTGGAATGAGATGGGATCGTGACGCACGAAATTCAGATGTGAAAGTAGACCGAATTTCGGGGCGTTACAGAGTGGTATCAAAGCTATAGGTTATAACTCTTAGGTAAGAGTACCTAAGACTTTAATCGTAGAGAGAAGGATAAGAAAATCGTTGAGTTAAACGATTAAGGAAGAAAATCACCACGTGGTCATACTAAATTATAGTAATAAATGAGCTGTTAAATGATGAATGATTTATAGAAAATGCTATGACTGAATGGTACTACAAAGTAGTACGGGGGAAGAAGAACTCAGATTGAGTTGTAAAGGATAGCATACGAATTAAAGAAAATTCGTATTAAGTAAAGAGAAATTTAGAAGTTGTAAGATTTCAATTGAGGACTCATGTGATGGCTGAGTTGTATGAACCTTTGTTATGGGCAGAGGGTTGTGCTTTGGTGTAAGAACTACTCAGTTTATTACAGTGATAATCATTGAAATTGGTCGCGCTATTAAGATGTATATAACGAAAAGGTGAATCTTTTCTCATGTATATACTTGATAGGTAGAGAACGATAAGGTAGGTGCGAGTTCTTGAAACTCATACTTATGGTAAGTTCGTGACTCATAATAATATGGTATGTTTTCGAACGTCTCAGCCAATGGACGCCTAAGGTCTTTCTGGATGTTCTTAAACTCATACTATTATGGAAAGTTCCTGAACTCATAATGTGTGGTAAGTTGATAGACCGTGCTAAGGTATAGGAATGTTTAGACTGAAAACGAAGTATTTTCAGTAGACTTAGCATTGAAGGTGCTAGAGAAGTTTAAGTATTGTCGCAGTAAGAAAATGAAGGAAGATGGAGAATAGGATATTCCAAATCCTCTAGCTATGCTAGATTTCGAAGTATATTCAAATCGTGCTGAAATGTACATTTTGAAAAAGAAAGAATTGGTTCAACTTTTAGAAACCAATGGATTTTAAAAGAGCTATTCTTTTTATGTCTATGCTAGTTGCTTCGGCTAGACAGAATTTGATTTAAAATATCAAAATGAATTTTATATCATCTATGCATTTGATGCAACGATGGTAAAATATGGAGTTGTTAATGCAATTGAACCTGGTGGGATGTGATCTTAGGATCAACAAACCGCTATGGTATGATGTATAATGAAAAAATCATAAATTGACGAAGTCCTCAACGTACTGTGAAAAGTACGGTATCATGACGTCATAAAATATTTTGATGTATTGCGAAAAGAATTTAAAGAAGTAGTCGATGTCAATTGAGTTGACTAGACGAATGTTTCAAGTTGATGTCCAATTTATTGGTATGGTCTAAGCTAATTGATTTGGCTAAGACAAATGGTATGTCATGTTATAAGAAAATCGAGCTTTCTTTGAAAAAGTTATGCCAAGCCAAATTGTTTTGGTACGGAATCTAATGATTAAGTTTGAGGTGAACATACCCCGAAATGCGGATATACGATGGGTTGATCACCTACGTATGGAAAGAGGTAGTTTACCTTCTTTGTGATTGTAAACTTATCGTGGAAAGAAAGGTCTACGACGAAAGGTTGTTTAACCTAGTAAGAATTCATGGTCAATTTGACCCTTCAGCAAAAGTATGAGATATTTTAAAGGATATTTTATATTCGTCGCTATTCCTTCTACTTCATGATTCTTGATAGGTTATGGAGGTTGGAATGATGGAAAGATAAGAAGTTCTTTGAAGAGAAGTTGAGAAGAAGTGTAAGCTAAAATTTCGAGGACGAAATTATGTGAAGAAGGGAAGAATGTGAGAACTCGGGTAAGGGTTTGGCTTTAAGAAATTTCGAGGACGGAATTTTAATAAGGAAGAAAGAATGTAACAATCTGAAATTTTGGATTATCCAGAATTTAGGTTTAAAGAATTAGTTATTAATAAAATGAATTTTTATTAATACTATTTTGTGCTAAGTGTTTATTAATCGTTCTATGACCTATGATGATTATAAGTCGGGAGTATTCTGGCTACAAGCTAGTTTAAGAGAGTAAGAATTTTCAAAACGAAAATAGAATTTTTCCGGGAACAAAAATATTTTCAGGGAAAAAACCGAAATAGGCACTATTCATCAGTTTCTGCTCGGAGTTTTATTTTGAAATTCCGAGAAGTTATTGATTACGTAAAATGTTGAGACGTGATGGAATATTCAATAATATTTCAGTTATGGAAAAAACGAAGTTTTTGCCTGCGGACGTAAAACCTAAGGGTTAGGAAAAGTAATTTCTCAGAATTTTAATGAATACGTATAATAACTAGGGTTATTATGCATGAGAGATACGAGTATAATACTAGTTCTTATACGAGTATAGTACGAAGATTAGTACGACGTATAATACGAATATCGTACGAACGAAATACGAAGAGAATACGAGAATGCGAGAATGGAATGCGTAGAATACGATTAGTATTAATGGACTTTGAGTTCATGGACTTTGTAGAATCCAATTGGACTTGGATTATGTCAAGCCCAATTATTTGTGAAATAAAGCCCAATATAGGCCCAATAAGAATTAGGGTTAAGGCCTAAACCAAGAAAAGAAACCGCGGATCGAACCGATGGGTAAACGGATGGGTAAGAACCACTGGGGCAACCCATGGGATGACCCATGGGCATTTTGGCCGGCCACTTGGCCACCAAGTAAGGGTGGAGGCCAAGTTTACTTGGTGGCTAAGTGTTGGAGGAGGTGGGAATAGTAAGGAGGTGGGGGCGAAATGACCAATTTGCCCTAAGCTTTGGTTTTCTATAAATAGGAAGCTAGATTTCATTTTTTAGGATTTTGAAAATCATATAACTTGAGAGAGAGAGAGAAAGAGCTCGGATGAAGAGGGAGAAGAAAGAGATTGAGCATGAAGGCTCGGATCAAAAGTGATCGTGAAATAGAAAAGCTTGCAAATTGCCGGCTTTGTATAACGGAAGAAGAATAAAGAAGAACAGTAATCCGAACACTAGTTCTTCTAATATTTTTTCTTTAAGTTTTCTATGTTTAAAACATAGCTTAAGGAGAATAAGAAGTAAAAGAAGTTAGGAATGATTTCATATGCTTGAAATCTTTAGAAAATGAAAAAATAAGAGTTAGAAGTTTATTTTATAAATTTCTTTAGGAAGTATAAGATTCGTAAGGATTTTGAGCGATCCGAATGAATCTTATGAACGAGTAGGTGAAATAAGTAAGGAATGGTGTTCTATAACATCAAATTCTAAGAGAAAGTAGAATCGTAGTCCAAAATATCGATTAAAACGAAGAACGAATGAAGAATACGAAGAACGTTGTTGATAGACAAATTTAAAACCATCGTAGGATAATTGTTGTTGATGGACAAGTTTAAAACCATCGTAAGATAAGTGTTGTTGATGGATAAGCTTAAAACCATCGCGTATATGTTAGTTGCACATTGCTTGGTTAGGAATGGAAGAAACGTTCATGATGAACGGATTAAAACGTAGCTATAACGAAGTTATGACAAAATTTTTGTAAAAGATGAATGAGAATTAGGAAGTTAGTAAATGAACCCGAACGTGTAGGGTTTCATAAGAAAGTAAGAGAATATAGAAAACGTGAGTCGTGGACTCAAGAAAGATCGAGTTCCGAGTTCGGATGACCGAATTACAGACGAATGAGCTAAGAACGTTAAAAGCGTAAAAATGATCGAAGGTTGTAGATTAAGCCAATCGAATGGTACTTTAACGGATTCAGAACAAATTTTTGTCCAAGGAGTATTGAAGTACGTAAGATAAGGAAGAGAATGGTTTTGGAATGACTTCGTTCCGAGTTATAACGAAGAAGGTATGAGATCGGTAAGTAAGTGTCTCGAATGGGATTTAAAACATAAAAAAATTTCTAGGGTTTATGCTTGGCGCCGCAGCGCCGACTAAGCTTGCAGAAGTGGCACCGCAGCTCGAGCTCAGAGCCTCAGGTACTGTTAGTTGGCGCCGTAGCGCGAGAGATAACGAAGGGTTTGGCACCGCAGCGCCAGACCAAGGGAAGAGAGAGACGTAAGTAGCGTCGTAGCGCGAGAGAAAGGAAGGGGCATGGTGCCACAGCGCTGGTGCAGGTCAATGCCCAGAAATGAGATTTTGATTTCTCAATTACTGGAGGATGTGCAAGAAAGAAATATGAACATATAGTTCACGTAACGTAACACTTAAGCAAGTGAGTTAAACCTTTAGTAAAGGTTGAACGAAGAGATTAAAAGAGATTAAAAGATAGAGAATGTAAGCGCTAGATTACGTAACTGATATCCGGGGACCGTAGTCGTAATGAACGAACGTGAGGGATTGCTATAATTGTGACTCCTTAGACGTTGAGTGATGAAGGTATTGAATAACATTCCGATGTTATGTCATGGTTAGGGCAGATAAGTGTAAAGTGTTTAGACGCTATGAACGCAACGTTGTTGCGATGAACGGTCGGTCTTAGCATACAACGAACGGTACGGTATGGCTTCGACATTAAGAAAGAATAATGAACATGGTGTTCATTGGATGGATAACGATGTAGAGCAATTAAAACCTTGGGTGAAGGTTGAATGCGAGATTAAGAGACGAGCAACGTAAACGTGGAATACGTAAGCGATCCTCGTGAATCGTAATCGCGTCGGACGAACGTTCTAAGTGTACAGTGGTTGTATAACTTGGACGTTGACGAAAGTAGTAAGTAAGATATGAATTATCGTAAGAAAACCGTAGCGAACGGTAATGAGATTAATGAAAGTCCGAGGGTGAGTTGGATAAAGAATGTTGGAATGAAGTAAGCGATAAACACTCTAACCAACGTAAGGGTTGAGTGTACGTGAATATTAAACGGGAAGAACCTACACTCCGTGTATGGTTTGACCATAAGGTAATGAAGACTAAGATTTAACCTTGAACGGTGAAGAAAACGAATGGAAGATAATAACGTTTAATGTTAAGAAGCCGAGTTAGTAGTTTTAACTTGGATAACGTTCTGAGTCGAGTGAACCGGACGTGGTAAGATAAGAATAAGGGATTGTAAAATGTTTCACGTTATGACATCATAGTATTGACATTGAATGATCGCTCTGAGTTTACGAAGGACTGTATGAATTAGATGATAAAGAATGAATCCTTAGGTATGACATTTAGTTGCCAGAAAGCCGTAAGGAATATGAATTTGACTTAACGAACATTATAGTTTAATGGTTCGGATAAGTTAAGAGAAGTTAGGTTGTGGTACAATCGTAACCTTTGATGGTTGACATATGAGAGCTGGGCTGAACAATTCCTTCAGAGCGCGAAGGTATACATAAAACTGGCAACCGATCTAACTCACTGTTGTGGGCAGTGTAGATGAGACGGGAACTTGTTTGTTGGTTATTTGTGGGAAACCACTCAGAGTACCATATGGACTACTAGCAGAGACACGATGTGTGCTGAGTCCTAGGAGAGTTATAAGAAGAAGATAAGAATGTAAATCATCCAAGATGATAATGAACGTTTTGAGTAAGACATCTGCGAATGTTATGAAGCCGTAAACTGGCAATGAAAGTTAGTCGCGTAAGGTTAAATTAGAAGAACGCGAACCTTAAGAAGTAAAGTTAAGTAAACCAATGTGTAAGTCATGTATATGACTAATTGGTATACGTTCTATTTTCTTATGTGCTACATAGGAATTGGAATGAGCAGTTCAGCGTAAACTATAAGATGTAGCTGTGTGTAAGGCAAGTTTTTCTAACTTCATTCATATTTTATATGAATGCTAGTTTCTTGACTTCTTAGATGTTGAACTTGAGAAGTTCTATATGTGCGCAAATGTGTGATATTTGTACAAAGTAGTAGAATGTATGAGGCCTGGTGCCACAATGTGAACACTTCGGTGTTTCTTTGAGATGAATTGTTCTGTGATTGAACTGTTCAATACAAGTATGTTCTTTTTATACATGAACTGTTATTGTTAAGTCTGTGCTAATGATTCTAGCCAGACATGATATGTATGGAAAAGGTAGAAGAATGAATGTAGTGTAAAGAGTATATGATGAATGTTGTAAAATGATAGGAATCAAGACTATTCCTATTATTCAAGCTGCTTCATAACCTTTGTTTGGTTATTGAAGTTCTGAAGAATGTTTAAACTCTTGAAGTTATTTTTTCAACTATTATGACTTGCTGGGTAATTTAATGCTCACACTTGCTTTAAATGAAAAACATTTTCAGCGAACGATGTTAGAAAGAACTTAAGGATCCCGTAAAGATCAAGCTGATCGGTATCCAGATGAAGTGCCATTCAGTATGTGAATGTGCGTGAAGAGCAAGTGAAGACTTGTAATATAGAGTGATAAAATTAAACTATAGACTTGTTTAATGAACGTTTATGTATCCTTGGTGGCGGATAAAAGTTACTTGTGCAAGATGTAAAGAATAATGTAATTATCATTATTTGTAATGAAAGAGGTTTTAAGGTTTCAAGAACTTGAGATTTGAGAATGTATGTTATTATATTTAGCTATATAATGATGTGTGTTTGGAAGGAGATGTGATCATGATGCATGGAATTCAGATTTGAAAGTAGATCGGATTTCGGGGCGTTACAATTTTTGTACCTATCGTCTAGGTGAACGACAACTTGTCAGAATCCTGACTTTAGGTCTAATACTTTGTTTAATGGTTTGTAATTAATGACTAGACGAGGAATACCTCTTTCCTTTTCTGATTCATTATTGACATAAAAGGCAGGACATGACCAAGGGGATTTACTATGTCTAATTAATGCTTTATTAAGGAGAGGGATAAATGCTTTTTTTGTCACTGTACTATATGCCAACTTACAAGCGAGTCAGTCAACTGTTTTTTCTTACAATAAACTCATTATACTTCACTTTAATAACAAAAATTTTAAAATTTGTCTTGACTGTTAAATTTGTAACGGAACTTTGACGTGGCTTAATTCTTTCAATATAAATAAATGACTAGGCATAAACATGTTTATGTGTAATTTAAAAAATAATTTCAAATATTTTTTTAGAATTATTAATTATTTGAGGGTGAATATGTCAAATCATATTTATCTAACAATAAAATTAACTCAATAAAATTATTTCTTACAACCAACATTTAGATCTAAAATTTTAATTTCTATCCCCTCTCTCCCTCTCTCCCCTCTCTCTCCCTCTCTCTCTCTCTCTCTTAGTCCTCAATTCCAGCCGCCTCATCAAACTAGATCTAACAGATCCTTCAACCAAAACCTAGATCCAACAAATCCTTCAACCAAAATAGAGAATGCACAAACTAGATCAAATATCATATGTCAAATCGGAAACACACGGATAGAAACAGCCGTGAAAGAACACCGAAAAGAACCCATAACCAGGTACCGGCGAGATCAAATCAAGATCTGGAGAAAGATGAAGACCACCAGATCCGAAGCCAAGCATTTATGCCGGTATTTTTAGTGTAGTGGTTTGGTAGTACTGTGCTACTTTTACTGAGAACTATGTATGCTCAGAGATTAAGAACCTACAACTACAGTGGCCTAATGGAAGGAGAATAGAAGGTTATGATTCTTATGAAGTACTTTGGATCTAGAAGACGAGGCTTCCATGTTTGCTTGATAAATCTTCCAAACACCCATCATCAGCAAGCAGCGAGAACCGAACCCCAACCCATGAACTCCCACTGGGGGAGGTGACTGATGGGTTTGATTTTTTTTTAGATCTGAATTATAGTGGAGTTTAAATTGTGTTAGATATTATGATGTAAAATTTTGGATCGTTAATGGTGGTAGTTATAGTAGCGGTGGTGGTGTTGCTGGCATTGAGGTAGATGAAGAAGAAGATGAAAATGAAGAACATTTAGCTAATTTAAATATTAAAATTAAATTAAAGAATTATTTTCACTACACATAATTCATTAATTTGCCAAATAAGAATGCATGTATATAATATCAAAATAAATTTATAAATATACATGTATGTAAATTCAATACGAATTGTAAAACGAATTTAAAAATATGTATGTATACAAATAAGAATTGATTTTTAATATCAATATATTTTATTTTTATAAAGTTTTAAATAATTATACTTGTTACTAATTATCTAAAAACTCATTTTTAATAAGCACAAAATAAGTAAATTTTTATTTTTATTTTTTCTATTTTTTACTAACTTTTCTAATTTTATTGTATTTAAAAAAAATCTTTCATTTCCACTCAAGAGCATTAACATTATAGTGATGATATAACATTAACATTATGTAAATAAAATATTATTCTGAAAAGATTTTTAATTTTAAAATACTTTTAATTTTATAATTTTTATAATTTCCTCAATTGTATTTGTTATTAATTATATAAAAAAACATTTTTTATTAATTATAAAAATAACTAAATAACTCTTTTTATTTTTTAATTCCTACCATGTATTTTTTGGTAAATTTTTTGATTTTATTATAATTTCTTTCATTTTCCCCTTAATTTTAATTAGTATATTTTTAATTTTTGTATTTTATAAATGGCTTAATTATAAATAAAATTTTATTTTATATTAATTACAAAAATAAATAAATATATTATTTATTTATTTTCTTATTTTTTGGCTAACTTTTTAAATTTATAGTATAGTTTAATTTTTGTTTTCATTTTTTTCATAAAAAAATTCCTCTAAATCCTCATAATCACTGCCACGTCGCATAATCACCACCACATCAGTATTTTTTTACAAATAAGCCGCTTAGGTGTCATTTTCCGTTTAAAGTCAAAGGACTTAATGGTTTTTTTAACTTTATGTTAGAAAAGTTGAGTATAATTAGTTGACTGTAAGAAAAAATTGTTGAGTGACTCACTTGTAAGTTGGCATATAGTATAGTGACCAAAAAAGTATTTAACCCATTAAGGAGATCATTAATCTCTTTTTTGCATAGCTCTATTTGTTCATGACTCATCTGGATAGGTCTAGCCTTAGTAGGAATCAGATGTTCTTTAAATTCTTTAGCCTAAGGAAGCCTTGCCACATGTTTCTTCCGATGCCAAAAAGCATTAGGAGAATCTAAACAAAGGTTTTCATTTAAATAAGCTTTTAACTCAACAATTTTTTCTTGAACCCTTTTACTCTTAAGCTATTCTTCAACTTGCTTATATTTAATCTTTTCTTTTAAGAAGTTTAAATGAGTGGATTTGCAGTTTAACAAATTCAAAGAATTAGAAATAGATTCATCTTGGATAAATTTTAAATCTCTTTCTTTAGGTTTAATAAGAAATTTGAATGTTATCTTTTTACCTAAGTGTTCACAACTTAATCATTTATTACTGGTAGTGAAAGGACATAATAAATATTTAACTAGTAATCCTAAGTTGATCTTATTTGTAAGATTGTGAATTAAAACAAATGAAGTTTTAAAACACATATTATCTTGACAAATATGAACTTTAGGCAATTTATATTTTATCTCCATTTGACTACCGTTAGCAGAATTCAATTTTTCACTAGTTTTCTTATAATACTTAGTAGGGATTAGACCTTCTTGAATACAATTCAGATCTGTACCGATATCAACTAAGGCAGGGAGCTGTATTGAGAAGGTTTTATCAATAACTAAGTTAACTGAGATATACCATCTTTGAATGGTGATATCTTTAATACGTTTGAGGGATTGACCTTGAATAAAAAGGTCAGTTTTGTAAGACCCCAACTTATTATAAATAAAATCAAATTTTCTCTAATTATTATCTTGAATAATAAGGTGTTAATTTGATATAATGCCTTGGTTATGGGTAAAATATGCAAATTTTTCAAAATAAGCAAGTGGTTATAAAATATTCATTGTTGTCGGGAAATATTCGTTTAGTCGTGGAATATTCTTTATGTCAGGAAATATTTGTACGACTGCGCAGCCTTGTGTGGGCCCCATAACGAAAAGCGATTGGATGAAGAAAACGACAAGTATAAGTTGTTTATAAATAACGGCATAGTTGTTACCGTTAATACAGTTGGAATACCCGGAGGTTAAAACACAGTAGTACACGGTATTGCACCAATTATTGATTCTTACGTAAGAAGTCACTACTTAATAATTGTTACAGTAATTACTGTTTAATATTTTATTTTATTGATTCAATAATTGCTACGTTGATATTCTATATTATTGTTGTTTTAATAATTATCGCTGCACAGTATTTTCCATTATCAGATCAATAATTCATATTATTTGAATAATATTATTAGATAACATTATTGGCAATATCTAGAAAGTTGTCTAAGGAGAGGTTTGGTCATCTAATTGCGCGCCAGTAAGGAGAAATCCTTATTGGAAAGTATCATCTTTCATGAGAACGGCCTAGTTGTCATAATTGTGATTCTGTAATATTATTTGTGAATAATTAATTATTGATTTATATGATAAGGAAATATTTATTTAATGTGGATATAAATAATGGATTTATTTATGTGGTTATTAATGAAGGAATTAATGTTGAAGTGTTTTATCAAGTATTTTGTCGGATTGGAGGTATTAAAAGATCAAATCGGTGTTTTTAAAGCTCTATTGCGTGAGTTATAATTTTAATCCGACCGTTGGATCGTTGTGATTTTTGGATAGGTTATACATATATAAGTTGAGTATATATCCATAAATTTTGAACCGCTAAAAATGAACAAATAATTTGTTATAGATTTTATGAGCGGCTGAAAATCATCCGTTTGTGCATTTCAGATATTTTCTGTCTAGAATTTGAAAAAAACTTAAAGCTACAAAGTTGTAGAGAATTCAATTTCCTGTGGAATGGACATAAAATTTGTATTTTTCTGATAAACGGGCTATTTTCTATGAATTACTGAAGTTTCGGAAAATAAAATGATTTTTATTAAATTATTGGTGGGACCCACTTGTGTTAAAAACATATGGGTTGCTGGGAATTTTCAGATTTGGCATGATTGAATTTTTTTTCCAAGGTGGGTGTAGAAATTTGTTTAAAAAAATAATATTTTATTATTTTAGTCTCATTTGGCTTTCTAGCATTTTCCTATAAATAGGCGTTTATGTTAGAATTGAAAATCACACTAGAAATAAGTTTTCTTTCTCTCTATTTTGTCGAGCGTATTTTAGTGAGTATTTAGATAACTTGAGAGTTGCTATTCAGTACAAGCTTCCTTCGGCTTTATATCCGATATTCCGATTAGAAGTACTGATATTTTGAGGTAAGAGATATTATTTTCTTCTTAAATGATATTATTTTCTTCAATATCATTATGCTAAATATTGGTATGAACTTTTTATCAAATTTAGAACTTTTTGTGTCGGGATTACTATTCACGTATACGGCACTATTCACATATACGACACTTTTCACGAATACGACACTATTCATCGAAAAATAAATATTTTTTTTCCAAGATGTCTATTATGGTTACTATCTTTGAATGTATCCATGTTTTGATCTTTATTTTTGAATTCTCCTTCACAATTGGTTATTATGGAGTATTATTGCACTTGGATAAACTATAATACGAATCTCTAATATTTGTCCTTCGGTCTCATTGGATTCGTTTTCTTTAAGATATTTTTTCATCATCCTTAGTCCTAAATGATGATATTACTGAATATCTTTGGCCTGTAGTGCAAAGATGAATGATTAACTGATGAATATCTTTGGCCCGTAGTGCAAAGATGAATATTTAATTAAAGATGGTTATTGATTGTTGTTACAGGGATAAAATATTGATGATGGACTTTTAAATTCATAGATGATAGTAGATTTCATTCTCTACTTAACTCTTCTAATGAATTGTTGTTTTCGCTGCAGTTGTTGATCTAAAACTGGTTGTCTATTATATTTTTTCAGATTTTTCCCTGTTGAAGACTAATGATAATTTGTTGTATATTATCTTAGTCATAGTAATCTTTACTGGGCTAGTTGAGCTCACCCTATTCCTTTTTTGTTCTATTTTTCTTCCTAGGAGGTGAGAACATAGCAGGATCTAGTAGGGGTATGGAGTGATGGTTCTAGAAAGATGTTTTAGCAGTCCTCACTATTTCTGTAAAACATTGTTTAAATAATTATAATGAGAACTTATTTGAGTATGGATATTGTCTAGAAGACAATATTTGTATTTAAACTCACACTATGTGTTGTCGTATTTTGTACGACAATTGTATTATTGAAGTTGTAGTTTGCTTTTTGTACCATGTCTTGGAGACTCAGAATTGGTGTTGTATACCTATTTTGGGGGCGTCACAGTTGGTATCAGAGCTTAGGAATATGGTCTCTGGCAGAGATCGGGGAATAGAATTAGGAGGGGAGAAACGAGTAAATCCTTCGCTAGTTTGTCCTACTTAAGCTTATTTGTTGGTTGGTCATAATATAAGGATATTATGTGATATGTTAATTTGTTTAATTAACCCTTATTTTATGGCAGTATTTAAGAATGGCTGCTGAGAACGTTAACAATGGGGTGTATGAGACCGTGGAAACACCTTTAGTTACCAATCAGGAGAATGTCCAACAGGCTGGCAATATTCCTCCTTTAAACAACACTACCAAGCAAACGATGAATGATGGAATGCTTTGGAGCTTTTTGCAGTTCATGCAAAATCAAACGAGGGAGACTCATGTACAAAATACGGGTGGAAGTGATAGCAACGCGCGGTCTGTCACAGCCAAGCAGTTCAAGGAGTTGGGACCGCCAAAATTTATTGGAAAGCCGGATCCGATCAAGGCGAAAACATGGGTCAAACAAATTACAAAGATATTTGATGTCTTGGGATGCACGGAGGAACAGAAGGTTCCATTTGCCACCTTTATGTTTCGCGGTGAGACAGACTACTGATGGGAGTCTGTGAAGCGTACCCAGCCTGCCGCACTCAACATGTCTTGGGAAATGTTTTAGAAACTATTCAATGACAAGTACTTTCCTGAAAGTATTCGTCATATGAAAGGAGGTAGAGTTTATCAGACTGGAATAAAACAACATGACGGTGTCCCAGTACGAGGCGAAGTTTGCTGAGTTATCGAGATTTGCACATCATTTGGTAGAGAATGAGGAATGAATGACAAGGATGTTTATGAGAGGTCTAAAACCTGAGATTCGTCAATACCTTATCTCTCATAAATTTTCTCTGTATTCAGATGTTATCAACAGGGCTCAATTATTAGAGTGAGATAATGAGTATGTTCAACCAAGGGAACACAACTAGGGTCATACCGATGGCAGCGATCATCGGAGCAATAAAAATCTGCAGAGAGAAAAATATTCAGACAAAAGCGGTAACCACTCTGGTGGTAATCGTGGCCGTGATAATAGAAAGAGCGAGTCGGGAGGAGATTTCAAAAAGAGAAGGCACAACAATGATAACGTGAAGACGTCAGCACAAACATCGACTATTTCTAGGGGAGGAGAACGAGCACCGATCGTTTGTTACAAATGCGGGAAAGAGGGACATATCAGCCCAAACTGCCCACAACAATCCAAGGTATGTTATAACTGTGGAAAGGAGGACCATATAGCTTGAGAATGTTCTGTAGCAAAACCAAGTTCAGCAGGGATGGTAACTCCAAAGGCTATCCTGGATAAGTCAAAATCAGTGGTTCCTGAAAGAGCGTTTGTCGTGACTGGCCAAAACGCGAGAAACCTAAACGAGGTGATCACGGGTAAGCTTATCTTAAACTCTTGCGAAGTTTATACCTTACTAGATACCGGTTCTACACATTCATTTATCTCTCTTGCTTATGCTCAACGTTTGAACTTGACTCCGTAGAAATTGAACTTTGACTTATCTGTTGAAACTCCGTTGGGTTAAACCGTCGTTCCATCTATAGTTTATAAATCTTGCTTAATCCAAGTTGGCACCATCACATTACCTGTTGATCTTATTTCTTTAAAGATACTTGCATTTGATGTGATTTTAGGGATTGATTGGTTAACTACTCATCATGCCAAAATTGATTGCTTTCGTAAGGTTGTTAGCTTTCATATTCCTAACCAACTTGTTATGCAAATTCAAGCAACTAAACCATTAAAAGCAATCACTGTCATATCCAACCATAAAGCTATTCATTTATTAAAAAATGGATGTCAAGCTTTCTTAGCCCATATTATGGATTTGAACAAAGACACGTCAGATTTGAATAAAATTTCTGTTGTTAGTGAATTTCTTAACGTATTTCCTGAAGAACTTCCTGGTCTACCCCCATAACATGAAGTTAAATTCTTTATTGACCTTGAACCTGGTATAAAGCCCATTTCTAAAACCCCATATCGAATGGCTCCTATTGAACTTCAAGAGTTAAAAGTCCAATTACAGAAGTTGTTAGACATCGGTTTCATTCGTCCTACTACATCTCCTTGGGGTGCTCCTGTTTTATTCGTGAAGAAAAAAGACGGGAGTATGCGACTTTGTATCGACTATCGGGAATTGAACCATGTCACCATCAAGAATAGGTATCCGCTACCTCGCATTGATGACCTTTTCGACTAGTTACAAGGAGCACAATTCTTTTCAAAGATCGATCTTCGTTCTGGATATCATTAACTTAAGATATTCCAAAGACTGTCTTTAGAACTCGGTACAGGCATTATGAATTCTTAGTCATGTCTTTTGAATTGACTAATGCTCCTGCAGCTTTCATTGTTATGATGAACCGAGTATTCAAGGAATATTTGGATCAGTTTGTTGTTGTCTTTATTGATGACATCCTCATCTATTCCAAAAGCCGTGAAGATCATGAGCGCCATTTGAAGTTGGTACTGCAAAGTCTTCGCGATGACAAGCTTTATGCCAAGCTGAAGAACTGTGAGTTCTGGCTTGAGGAAGTAGCATTCCTTGGGCACGTGGTGTCAAACCATAGAGTATCTGTCGATCCGACGAAGATTGAAGCCATACAAAGTTGGGAGCAACCAAAGTCGGTAACCGAAGTACGTAGCTTTTTGGGCTTAGCTGGTTATTATGGGAGATTTATGGAAGGTTTTCTCGAATCGCTACTCCGTTAACTCAGCTGACTCAGAAAGATACAAAATTCGTATGGAGCGAGGAATGCGAGAAGAGTTTCCAAGAGCTCAAGAGGAGACTCATTTCGGCACCTGTTCTGACAATACCATCTGGTTCGGATGGATTTGTTATCTATAGCGATGCTTCAGGCAAAGGGTTAGGATGTGTTCTCATGCAAAATAGGAAAGTCATAGCCTATGCCTCGCGAAAACTCAAAGAATATGAGAGGAATTATCCTACTCATGATCTAGAGTTGGCAGCAGTCGTTTTCACATTGAAGATCTGGAGACACTACCTGTATGGGGAGAAAGTGGAGATTTATATGGATTATAAGAGCCTCAAATATTTCTTCACCCAAAAGGAACTCAACATGCGACAACGACGTTGGCTCGAGTTGTTAAAAGATTACTACCATACCATTCAATACCATCCTGGAAAAGCTAACGTAGTAGCTGATGCATTAAGTAGAAAATCATATGCGGGTACGAGTGCGATATTGTCAACGCAAAGACCCATTTTGTATGACTTGCAAAGGATGGAGATAGAGGTAAAGGCTCCAAGTACCCACGTCATGATATCAAATATACAAGTAGAACTGACTTTAATCAATAAAGTTAAAGTTGCTCAATCTACGGACCTTGAGCTGATGCATATGAAGAAGAAAGTGCAAGAATGTGCTATTCCAGAAGCAAGAATCGATGAAGAAGGAATACTTAGAGTTAACTCCAGACTTTGTGTTCCTAACGACTCTGATTTGAAGCACCAGATCATGATGGAGGCACACAATACACCATTTGCAATCCATCCTGGGAGTACCAAAATGTATCATGATCTTCGACATTCATTTTGGTGGAACAATATGAAGAGAGAGATCGCAGAGTTTATCTCGAGATGTTTAACTTGTCAACGAGTAAAGGCTGAGCATCAAGTGCCAAAAGGTCTATTGCAACCACTTGAGATTCTGAAATGGAAGTGGGAACACATTACCATAGATTTCGTTACGGGTCTTCCCAAGGTTTCTCAAGGTATAGATCTGATTTGGGTTATTGTGGATAGATTAACCAAGTCTGCTCATTTCTTGCCTATACGTGAGACTTATTCCCTTGAACGTCTTGGTCGTATGTATGTGAATGAAATTATGAGATTGCATGGCATGCCAGTATCAATAATTTCGGATTGTGACTCAAGATTCACTTCACGATTTTGGGTTAGCTTGCAAAAAGCTATGGGCACGGATTTACGATTCAGTTCAGCATACCATCCTCAAATGGACAGGCAATCAGAGAGGACTATTCAAACTCTTGAAGATCTATTAAGACTCTGTGTTCTAAATTTTAAAGGAAGTTGGGATAAGTACTTGCCACTGGTGGAATTCTCCTACAACAACAGTAATCAGGCAAGTATAGGTATGGTTCCATTTGAAGCCTTATATGGACGAAAGGGTCGTTCTCCAGTATGCTGGAACGAGGTGGGAGAAGCAACGTTGTTGGCACCAGAATTAGTACGCATGACCATAGAAAAGATCCAAATGATTCGACAACGTATTCAAATCTCACAAGATCGACAAAAGAGTTATGCTGATCTTCATCGAAAAGACGTGAAATTTAATATTGGGGATCATGTATTGTTATGTGTTGCACCATGGAAGGGAGTTACAAGATTTGGGAAGAGAGAAAAACTCAATCCACGATTTGTTGGTCCATTTGAGATTCTTGACCAAATAGGAAATGTGGCCTATAGACTCGCATTACCTCCAAACATGTCTCGTGTTCATAATGTTTTTTCACATATCTATGCTTCATAAATATGTTAAAGACCCGAACCACATTATTGAGTTAGAACTAGACGAGATAGCCGAAGATTTAACGTACGAGGAGGTACCTGTTAAGATCTTGGATAGGAAAAAGCATGTCCTATGCACGAAGGTTATACCACAGGTTAAGGTTTTGTGGAGAAACTATGCTATTGAAGAAATGACCTGAGAGTTAGAATCAGAAATGAAAGCGAGGTATCCTCACCTTTTTGAAACACCAGGTACATACATCAATTTCGAGGACGAAATTTCATAAGGAGGGGAGGTTGTATGACCCCAACTTATTTTAAATAAAATCAAATTTTCTCTAATTATTATCTTGAATAATAAGGTGTTAATTTGATATAATGCTTTGGTTATGGGTAAAATGTGCAAATTTTTTAAAATAAGCAAGTGGTTATAAAATATTCATTGTTGTCGGGGAATATTCGTTTGGTCGTGGAATATTCTTTCTGTCGGGAATATTCGTACGACGACGCAGCCTTGTGTGGGTCCCATAACAAAAAGCGATTGAATGAAGAAAATGACAAGTATAAGTTGTTTATAAATAACGGCGTAGTTGTTACCGTTAATACTGTTGGAATACCCAGTGATTAAAACACAGTAGCACACAGTATTGCACCAATTATTGATTCTTACGTAAGAAGGCACTACTTAATAATTGTTACAGTAATTACTATTTAATATTTTATTTTATTGATTCAATAATTGTTACGTTGATATTTTATATTATTGTTGTTTCAATAATTGTCGTTGCACAATATTTTTCATTATCAGATCAATAATTCATATTATTTGAATAATATTATTAGATATCATTAATGGCAATGTCTAGAAAGTTCTGTCTAAGGAGAGGTTTGGTCATCTAATTGCACGCTAGTAAAGAGAAATCCTTATTGGAAAGCCCCCTCTTTCCTGGGAACGGCCTGGTTGTCATAATTGTGATTCTGTAATATTATTTGTTAATAATTAATTATTAATTTATATGATAAGGAAATATTTATTTGATGTGGATATAAATAATGGATTTATTTATGTGGTTATTAATGAAGGAATTAATGTTGACGTGTTTTATCAAGTATTTTGTCGGATTGGAGGTATTAAAAGATCAAATCGGTGTTTTTAAAGCTCTATTGCGTGAGTTATAATTTTAACCAGACCGTTAGATCGTTGTGATTTTTGGATATGTTATACATATATAAGTTGAGTATATATCCACAAATTTTGAACCGTTCAAAATGAACGAATGATTTGTTATGGATTTTATGAGGTGTTGAAAATCATCCGTTTGTGGATTTCAGATAATTTTTGTTAGAAATTTGAAAAAACTTAAAGCTACAAAGTTGTAGAGAATTCGATTTTGTGTGGAATGGACATAAAATTCGTATTTTTCTGATAAACGGGCTATTTTCTATGAATTACTGAAGTTTCGGCAAATAAAATAATTTTTATTAAATTATGGGTGGGACCTACTTGTGTTAAAAATATGTGGGCTGCTGGGAATTTTTAGATTTGGCATGCTTGAATTTTTTTTCCAAGGTGTGCGTAGACATTTGTTTAGAAAAAATAATATTTTATTATTTTAGGTTGGTTTAGCGTTCTAGCATTTTCCTATAAATAGGCGCTTAGGTTATAATTGAAAATCACACCAGAAACAAGTTTTCTTTCTGTCTATATTGTCGAGCGTATTTTAGTGAGTATTTAGATACTTTGAGAGTTGCTATTCAGTACAAGCTTCCTTCGGCTTTACATCCGATATTCCGATCAGAAGTACTGATATTTTGAGGTAAGAGATATTATTTTCTTCTTAAATGACATTATTTTCTTCAATATCATTATGCTAAAATATTGATATGAACTTTTTATCAAATTTAGAACTTTTTGTGTCGGGATTACTATTCACGTATACGGCACTATTCACGTATACGGCACTATTCACGAATACGACACTATTCAACAAAAAATAAAAAAGTTTCTTTTTGTCCAAGATGTCTATTATGGTTACTATATTTGATTTTATCCATGTTTTAATCTTTATTTTGGAATTCTCCTTCACAATTGGTTATTATGGATTATTATTGCACTTGGATAAACTATAATACGAATCCCTAATATATGTCCTTCTGTCTCATTGGATTCGTTTTCTTTAAGATATTTTTTCATCATCCTCCGTCCTAAATGATGATATTACTAAATATCTTTGGCCTGTAGTGCAAAGATAAATGATTAACTGATGAATATCTTTGGCCCGTAGTGCAAAGATGAACAGGTGTTGAGATGAACATGACCGACTGGTGATACAAATGAATATCTTTGGCCTATAGTGCAAAGATGAATATTTGATTAAAGATGGTTATTGATTGTTGTTACAGGGATAAATTATTGATGATGGACTTTTAAATTCATAGATGATAGTAGATTTCATTCTCTACTTAACTCTTCTAATGAATTGTTGTTTCCGCTGCAGTTGTTGATCTAAAACTTATTGTCTATTATATTTTATCAGATTTTTTCCTGTTGAAGACTAATGATAATTTGTTGTATATTATCTTACTTATAATTTATTGGGCTAGTTGAGCTCACCCTTTTCCTTTTTGTTCCATTTTTCTTCTCAGGATGTGAGAACATAGCAGGATCTAGTCGGGGTATGGAGTGATGGTTCTAGAAAGATGTTTTAGCAGTCCTCACTATTTCTGTAAAATAGTGTTTGAATAATTGTAATGAGGACTTATTTGAGTGTGTATATTGTCTAGAAGACAATATTGGTATTTAAACTCACAGTATGTATTGTCGTATTTTGCACGACAATTGTATTGTTGAAGTTGTAGTTTACTTTTTATACCATGTATTTGGCGACTCAGAATGAGTGTTGTATACTTATTTTGGGGGCATCACAAGTTTCATCTCTAGCTTTAGACGCTTCAGGTATATCATGACTTTCATCACTAGAGGACGAGTCATGAACATGAAGGTCAACTTTTTTGACTTCAATTTCTTTTCTTAAATTAGAAATATCTAATTTTAGGTTAGAAATTTTCCTTTTCAGTTTGTTAACTTCTTGATTTAACTCAGGGAGGGTAATCTCTTTAACATGAGTTTTAAATCTTTCAAGAGTTTTATTCAGGCTAAATATAGGTTTCTCCTTGGTTTTAATAATCTTGTCTTTTACTTTATTATATTTTGTTAACAAATCTTTTAACTGTTTTGTGTATCGAACCTTTAACTCAGGGTCAAAATTTTACTAATTTAGTCGATTAATAGATAACTTTCTTAATCTTCTTTGGTAATAACGTTTAATCTCTTAATATAGCAGTTTTCGTTACAATTATTAGCACAAATAGTGACATCTTCATTGTCACTATCCGTTTCTTTATTAGTGGAACTGTTATTAGACGAATACAGAATGTCTGAACCTTCATCATTACTGATGCTATTCTCAATCCTCATTAATTCTAATAGCTGCTCAATATTTTCGCTAGAAACATTTAGCTGAGATAATTTTTGTTTTATCTTGCACTCATTTTTATAGTGCCCCTTTTTCCCACAATTATGACAAACAATTTTACTTTTGTCAAATTTTTTGGGTTTTAAGTAGATTTTTTACTTGATGATTTAGGTTTGGTATAATAACTATCTTGGATTTTATCTTTTTGACTCTTATGTGTTCTCATGTGACGTTTGTGACTTTTATCAATATGTTTATGCATGTGCTTTCTTCTAGAGGGAGAAACCGGGGGTAAACCATATTGTTCACAAAAAGTCCATAATTCATACTTAGCTTTATTTTTATCTTTACTAACTTGTTTAGCAAGTTTAAAATCTATACACATTTTTAATCCAATTTTTTGAACGTAACTAATAATATCACCATAGGTTAAATTCTCATAATCAATATAACCTTAATTTTTACTTAATTCTTCACGAACCTTATAAGCAAATAATGAAGGTAAACCATTAACAAATTTTTCTTTTCAAAATAGTTTACTGATATCATTACGCATCATAACTCTAGAAGTAAACACATCTTTGTACCACCTAAAGTCACTTAGAGTAGGACAAGTGAGATTACTTAGTTGATAATGAATTCTTTTAGTGATATTACTAGGAGTACCGACAAAATGTTTGATTATAGTAAAAATCAACGTGTTAACACTATCTGGCGGACCAATACCAACATATTCGTCAAAGATGGGGTTACCGTACTCATCCATTTGGACAGAATGGATTATGGATAGTCTTGTATCTTTTGTGATATGTTTTTCTCACCAAGATCTAAGAATATCAGTAAATCCACTAGCTATTAATTCAACAATGTCGGGCTGAGACAGATTATTGAATTTAGTGATATAGTTATTGGCTACTAATTCAACAATCTCTCTTCGAACTGTAGATATGGAGGAGTAGGTATAGAATACCAATTCTATGTAATACTAGTGTTACTAACTGTTAGTTTTTTTAACTGATAATTAAGATCAGGAATTGAAACAATATCAGACTGATCTGATTGGGTAACACTCTCATTGTCAGATTTGACATGATCAATGATAGCAATAGTACCACTTGTTCCAGCTAAAGTTTTTATTTTTATTTTTTTTAATAAACTTATCAATAACTTGGATGATTTCACCATCATTATTAAATTGCTATTGTAAATATCCTAATTTACTTCTATTTTTAGGTAATTTTAACAAAGGCTGCTCAAATTTTAAATCGGACTACTTTATAATAACATCATCAAACTTTTCTTCATTCTTATCTAGCTGTTTTCCTATTGTGGCTAGATATTTATTTGTGAAATTATTCCTTTCAATGATTTTCTTTTCATCTTTATTATTATTTTAAAATTTGAATGGACTGGCAATAACATATGTATTTTTAACTGGAAGGAGGATAATTTTGAGATGGGGATGACTACTAGAAACTTTTGACTTATCTTCTTTGATCCACCGTTTTTTGTTATAACATTACATTTATCATGATATTTTTCATACCAATCGTAGAAAGTAATGTTTATCTGTTCCTTTTTTTATAAATCTTTTCCATCTGTTAATTATTTTATCTCGTTCTTTACCAATTAGATGATTTGAACAAAATAAGTGTCTCTTATCTGTGTTAGCTTTGGAATTAAAATCTTCAATAAGATGATCCCAATTAAGAATAAATTCTTATTAATGACTCTTAACTGATTATTAATAGGGGCTTCAAAATCTGTCTGTTTAAGAAATTCTGAAGGTGTAGGAGAATAATCTTCTTCTTCTACATTATCGTTTGAAGTATAACACGGGTGACTAGCTTGACCTTGATTTAAGATGCCTTTCATCTTTATATCACGAATAGAATGATTACTAAGTATTTCAGTATCTCTTCTAGTATGAATAGAAGGGGTTGAAGAACTCGTAAAATCTTCAATGATGACTAGTCTTCTAGTACGTTCAAAGCTTATTTTAATCGTACCATCAGAGAATTGTCTAATGTTTTCAACATTTAAAAGACTGCTTCTAACTGGTTGTTGAGGTATTTCACTAGGTAAAGTCCATTGACTAGGTAATGTAATGTCCTTCCAAATGATGGTCCTTGGGATCTGAACATTAGCACCACTAGTTGAACTTTGAATTAAAACGGTTTGATCTTTAGGACTTTTATTAAGAGCATGAAAATTTAAGTTTGTTTTCATGGTCTTATATTATATCTTATAGATCAAAGCTAAAGGCTGAGAACCCTCTATCATTTGAGTAATTTCTCTTGCAGTTTTAATGTTTAGTGTTAAAGCTTTTAATAAATTATGATCACTGAGGCTTAGAGTGAAATTAAGAAAACAATTGAAATGGATTGGTCCATTATGCAGACTCGATTCCATGATGCCAATGATACTTGGGAAATAATTAAGAAACCTATCATGTCTAAGACAGAGGTATAAACTTGAATTAATTCCTTTGATATTCAATGGTTTGACTACAACTTGAACAAGTCCTATATTAATAAAATTATAACCCTTTTTCCTATATTTTTAATAACATCAGGATATAAAAGACACCAATTTTCATATTTTTTATTAATGGCATAAACCTTATCAACTGTTTTGACATTATAATTAGTTTTAAAATTATCTAAAAAGGTTGACTGGTAAATTTCTCTAGGAGAAACTCTTGGTATGTTCTAATTACTTAAAACTTGACTGATGTTTTTATAACTATTTTCTTCCTGGTTAACTATGTTTGGAACATGGGGCAAAGTTGACCGGTTACTAACTGAGGAGTTAGATCTAAATAATCGACTAATCTTTATTAATTTCAAAATTAATTCTCACTCATAGTTCATTCATACATACCCTCTCACCTTAAGCAGATGTATACTTATGTTCTATAACCTGACACTGCTCATCCCTGAGACTTACAAAGGTTAGACACGAATAAGGTGGACTACAGTAAGTTAGGTGACTTCAAAACAATGAAAAGAAGTAGGTTTTTAAAGAAGAGAAGAAATATTGATTATAAAATCTAACTCAGCAACAAGAAATGAACAATAAAACTTGGCTCTGATACCATTTAGGGAGGAATAAGGAAACAATAGAAGGAAGAAGAGTGGCATATACAATTAACACAATTGAATTACTAAAACTTAATACAGTTTACTGATAACTGAAAATATTTACAAGTACAGAAAATAAAAGTGACTTACAAATTCGAATGATTACAGACAATATTTACTATTGATGGGCAGTAAAACAGTGCTGACCTTTTACTATGCATAAATGCTTTCGGTAACTTTTGCTGAAAAAGGCCGAATCTTTTGACTTAGTGGCTGCTTTCGGTGGAAAAGCAAGAGCATGCGTTGTAAGACCCCAACTTTTATAAATAAAGATGAATTTTCTATAAATATCATTTTTAAATATTATGGAGTGATATTGATATAATGTTATAGTTGTGGATAATATTTATAAATTTTGCAAAGTACGCAAGTTGCTATATAATATTCGATTGGTCGGAAAATATTCGTTTTAACATGAAATATTCGTACGACGACACAATAATTGGTGGACCCCATAACGAAATTATTGTCGGATTGAGAAAACGACAAAAATACTTTATGAAAATAACGGCGAAAGTTTTACCATTAATACTGTTGAACTACTCGGTAGTAAAAGTACAGTAATACGCGTGGTTACATAATAGCACACGGTATTGATTATTGATGCTTACGTGATTAGTCACTCAGTTTTGTTTTATTGGTATTATTAATGTAATAAAACAGAAAAACTTTTTATATAAAACGGAATACTTTTATAAAGTTATTCGTTTTATTAGGCTAATAGTAAAATCTTTTTATATAAAGCAGAATACTTTTATAAAGTTATCTGTTTTATTAGACAATAATTAGAATATATTATATTTTATTATGCATAGTATTTGCATAGTGCCTGCATAGTATTTGCATAGTAAAATCTTTTATAAAGTTATTCGTTTTATTAGATTATAAATAGAATATATTATATTATTTTTAAAAGATTTTGCTTTAAATATGGACCGTTAGATTAAAGTAAATCAATCTAGACCGTTCATGAGTTAGTTACTATGTAGTCCATTTTTCTATGAATTCACTGAAACTCTAGAGAGAGAAACTACAGAGAGAAAGAAGAAAAGTATTATGCTACTTCACTACCCCGATATCAAGTTTCTTTTACGGTAAGGGATATTATTTGTTATACTCATAAATGGTATTCTTTCTTTCTTATTCATGAATAGAGCTTCTGTTATTCCATTCTTTATTATTCTGTTGGAATAACCTGTATATGCGGGCTACTCTATACTTGGTGAAATTATTCTGTTATTATATTTTTATTATTCTGTTGGAACATCATGTCTGTGCTTTATGCCGGACCTGGTTCTATTATTTATTATTCTGTCGGAATATCCTGTCTGTGCGTTTACACCGGACCTGGTTTCATTATTTATTATTCTGTCGGAATATCCTGTCTATGCGTTTATGTCGGACCTGGTTCCATTATTTATTATTCTGTTGAAATATCCTGTCGGTGCATTTACGCATGGCCTGGTTCCACTATTTATTTTTCTGTTGGAATAACATGTCTGTGCAGTCTATCGCATGCTTGGTGAATTCTTTTGTTATTCCATTCTTTATCATACTCAGTTGGTTAAAATTTTGGCTTTTATACTCCATGAAGTTAGTGGAATATCTTTGATATTTGCGCTTCATCCAGTATCTTTTCATGAAAATATTCTTCTGAGCATTCTTGAATTTTACTCTACAAAACAGTATCATATTGACAATTTGGACGTTGTTGGTTCCTGGATAAATTAATTCTTGAACTTGTTTTGTTGAATTCTTATATCATTGTCATCATCCTCATGTTTATATTCTGTTGAAAGTCATCTGTGGCCTGTAGTGCATAGATGGACTTGGTATGATTATGACCAGGGATTATTCGGTATAAGCATGACCGTAATGTTACAAATGATGTGGTAAAAGTCCTCATTGGCCCGTAGTGCATTGATGGACAATGGTTGGCATGATCATAACCATTAATGAATACACAAATATTCTTAGCCCGTAGTGCATGGATAATTGTGGTCGTGATACTATAGAATATCATTGGCCGTAGTGCAGGGGTGATTCGATGATGTGGATTATTTATTAAGCTGAGTCCCAGCGATAAAAGTTATGAAAAACCTTTTAAATCATAGAAAATAGTAGATTTTATTCTCTACTTGACTCTTCTAATGGGTTGCTTGTTTCGCTACAGTTAAACTTCATGTTTGTTATATTGTATCAGTTTAACAATGTTTAAGGCTAATGATAATTTATTCTGCATTATCTTAGTCATAATATTTCTTACTGGGCTAGTTGAGTTCACCCTTTCTTTCACTGTTCTCTTCAGGAAATAAGAATATAGTTGGGATGAGTCGGGGAACGGAGTGATGGACTAGATGATAGCATTAGTAGTCCTCACTTTTCTATGTAATAGTGTGATAATAAATGTAATAAGGACCCCATTGAGTTTGTATATTGTCTATCTGACAATATTTGTATTAAAACTCACAGCATATGTTTAGTCGTATTTTACACGACTGTTGTATAATTAAGTTGTATTTGAATTTTGTACCATATATTTGACAACTCAGAATAGGTGATGTATACCTATTTTGGGGGCGTCACAGTTGGTATCAGAGCTTAGGGATATGATCATTGGCTAAGATGTGAGACTAGAACTAGGAGGGGAGAGACAGGGAATTCCTTCGCCAGTATGACCTACCTAAGTTTATTTGGTATTTAATTGGTCGGTCAGAGTATATAGATAATATGTGATATATTATTTAACCCTTGTTTTGTGGTAGTATTTGAAAATGACATCTGAGAATGTTGAGAATAGCAATGGAGCACAGGCGACTGTTGGTTCACCACATATCAATAATCAGGATAATGTGCATCAGGAAGGCGACAATCCTCATGCAAACAACAACACTGACCAAATGACGAATGATGGAATGTTCAGAGGCTTTATGCAATTCATGCAACAACAGGCGAGAGCGGCTCCTGTCCAAAATGTAGGTGGAAATACTGGCAACTCTCGGACGGTCACTGCCAAGCAGTTTAAAGAACTGGGACCACCGGAGTTTTTTGGAGAGCCAAAACCACTTAGGGCGGAGACGTGGATTAAATAGATCAACAAGATATTTGATGTCTTGGGATACTCTGAGGAGCAAAAGGTTCCCTTTGCCACCTTTATGTTGCGGGCAGATGCAGATTACTGGTGGGAATCTGTAAAGCATACTCAACCTGCCGCACTGAAGATGTCTTGGGAGAAGTTATAGGAACTATTCAATGACAAGTACTTTCCCAAAAGTATCCGTCACATGAAGGAGGTAGAATTCATCAAGTTGGAGCAGAATAATATGACCGTGTCGCAGTACGAAGCTAAGTTTGCCGAGTTGTCCCGGTTTGCTTCCCACTTGGTAGATAATGAAGAGAGAATGACGCGGATGTTTTTAAGAGGTTTGAAACCAGAGATACGTCAACATTTTATTTCTCATAAACTGTGTTTCTATTCATATGTTGTAAATATGGCTCAGTTACTGGAGCGCGATAACGAGTCAACGCAACCAAAAGAGAGCAAGTGGCAAAATGATAATACCAGTGAAAGTAGTCATTGAAGCGGTGATTACAAGCGTGGAGGGAATCAGTAGGTCAGAAATGGTAACCACTTCGGTGGTAATCATGGCTAAAATAATAAGAATGGACATTTCAACAAGAGGAGATTCAACAATGATGGAAAGACGTCAGCACTAGCACCCGTGGTTAAGGAAGGAGAACGACCACCTATCATATGCTTCAAATGCGGAGGGGAAGACACATCAGTCCAAACTGTGCGATGTCGTCCAAAGAATATTATAATTGTGGAGGAGAAGGTCACCTAGCCCGATTTTGTCGTTCACCGAAGGCAAGTACAGCTAGGATGGAGGCACCAAAGGACGTCCCATAAAAGTCAAAACCGGTAGTGCAAGGGAGAGCGTTTGTTGTGACCTCCCAGAAAGTAAAGAACCCGAACGAGGTGATCACAGGTAAGCTTATCATAAACTCTAGCGAAGTCTATACCTTATTTGATACCGGTTCTACCCATTCTTTTATTTCTCCTATTTGCGCTCAACGATTAAATTTGACTCCGAAGAAATTAGACTGTGACTTATCTGTGGAAACGCCGTTGGGAGAAACCTTCATTACATCCACTGTTTATAAGTCTTGTTTGGTTTAAATCGGTACCCTCACATTACCTGTCGATCTTATTTCATTGAAAATACTTGCATTTGATGTAATTCTAGGGATTGATTAGTTAACTACTCATCATGCAAAAATTGATTATTTTCGTAAGGTTGTTAGCTTTCATATTCCAAATCAACCTAGTATGCGAATTCAAACAACCAAACCATTAAAATCAATCACTGTCATCTCAAGCCATAAAGCTATTCGTTTATTGAAAAACGGATGTCAAGCTTTCTTAGCTCATGTCACAGATCTAAACAAAAATACTTTAGTTTTGAATGATATTTCTATTGTTAATGAATTTCCTGACGTATTCCCTGAAGAACTTCCTAGCCTACCCCAGAGCGTGAAATTGAATCTTGTATCGACCTTGAACCTGGTACAAAACCCATTTCCAAAGCCCCATATCGAATGGCTCCTATTAAACTTCAGGAGTTAAAGACTCAACTGCAGGAATTGTTAGACATTGGCTTTATTCGTCCTAGTACTTCTCCTTGGGGTGCTCCTGTTCTATTCGTGAAGAAGAAAGATGGGAGTATGCGACTTTGTATTGATTATCGGGAGTTGAATCATGTCACCATCAAAAATAGGTACCCATTGCCACGTATTGATGACCTATTTGACCAGTTGCAAAGAGCACAATTCTTTTTAAAAATCGATCTTCATTCTAGATATCATCAGCTGAAGGTTTGAACTGAGGATATTCCAAAGTTTGCCTTCAGAACTCGGTACGGGCATTATGAATTCTTAGTCATGTCTTTTGGATTGACTAATGCTCCTGCTGCCTTCATGGATATGATGAACCGAGTATTTAAGGAATATTTGGATCACTTTGTGGTCGTCTTTATTGATGACATCCTTATTTATTCCAAAAGCCGTGAAGATCATGAGCAACACTTGAGGCTGACACTCCAAAAGCTTCGTGAATACAAGCTTTATGCCAAGTTGAAGAAATGCGAGTTCTGGCTTGAGAAAGTAGCATTCCTTGGGCATGTAGTATCAAGTCATGGAATATCTGTTGACCCGGCAAAGATTGAAGCAAATCAAAGCTGCGAGCAACCTAAATCAGTGACCGAAGTACGTAGCTTTCTTGGTTTAGCTGGTTATTATCGGAGATTCGTGGAAGGATTTTCTTGAATCGCTACTCCATTAACTCAGCTGACTCGGAAAGATACAGAGTTCGGTTGGAGCGAAGAATGTGAGAAGAGTTTTCAAGAACTCAAGAGGAGACTCATTTCAGCACCTGTTCTGACAATACCATTTGGCTCGGAGGGATTTGTCATCTACAGTGATGCTTCTGGCAAAGGGTTGGGATGTGTTCTCATGCAACATGGGAAAGTCATAGCTTATGCCTCAAGACAACTCAAAGAATATGAGAGGAATTATCCTACTCATGATCTAGAGTTGGCAGCTGTTGTCTTCGCACTTAAAATTTGGAGGCATTACTTGTATGGGGGATAAAGTGGAGATCTTTACGGATCATAAAAGCCTCAAATATTTCTTCACTCAAAAGGAACTCAACATGCGACAACGACGTTGGCTGGAACTGTTGAAAGATTATGATCATACCATCCAATACCTTCCTGGAAAAGCGAACGTGATAGCTGATACATTGAGTAGAAGATCATATGCAAGTACGAGTACGATATTATCAACGCAAAGGCTCATTTAATGTGACTTGCAAAGGATAGAGATAGAGTTAAAGACTCCAGAGACCCATGTGATGATGGATAATATATATAAGTAGAACCGACTTTAATTGATAAAGTTAAAGCTACTCAAGCTGCAGACCTGAAGCTGATGCGTATGATGAAAAAAATGCAAGAAGGTGCTATGCCAGAAGCAAGAATCGATGAAGAAGGAATACTTCGAGTCAACTCCAGACTTTGTGTTCCTAACGACCCTGATTTAAAGTATAAAATCATGATGGAGACGCACAACACACAGTTTGCAATCTATCCTGGGAATACAAAAATGTATCATGATCTTAGTCATACATTTTAGTGGAGCAATATGAAGAGAGAGATAGTGCTGTTTATCTCAAGGTGTCTAACTTGTCAACGAGTCAAAGCGGAGCATCAAGTACCAAAAGGTCCATTGCAACCACTTAAAATTCCAGAAAGGAAGTGGGAGCACATTACCATGGATTTCGTTACTAGTCTTCCCAAGGTTTCTCAAGGCATTGATGCAATTTGGGTCATTGTTGATAGATTGACTAAGTCTGCTCATTTCTTACCAATACGATAAACTTATACACTTGAACGTCTTACTCGTATGTACATAAACGAGATTTTAAGACTGCATGGTATGCCAGTATCCATAGTTTCTGATCGAGACACAAGATTCACTTCACGATTTTGGGTTAGTTTGCAAAAAGCTATTGGCACGGATTTACGATTTAGTTCGGCATATCATCCCCAGACGGACGGACAATCAGAGAGGAATATTCAAACTCTTGAAGATTTATTAAGACTCTGTGTCCTTGACTTCAAGGGAAGTTGGGATAAGTTCTTACCATTGGTGGAGTTTTTCTACAACAACAGTTATCAAGCAAGTATTGGCATGGCTCCATTCGAGGTGTTGTATGGAAGAAAGTGTCGTTCTCCAGTATGCTGGGATGAGGTGAGTGAAGCAACGTTGTTGGGACAGGAGTTGGTACGTATGACTACGAAAAAGATTCAAATGATCCGGCAATGTATAAAAACCTTACAAGATCGACAAAAGAGTTATGCTGATCTTCGTCGAAAGGACGTGTAATTTCATATAGGAGATCATGTGTTGTTACGAGTTGCTCCATGGAAAGGAGTTACGAGATTTGGAAAGAGAGGAAAACTCAATCCTCGATTCATTGACCCATTTTTAATCCTCGATCGAGTAGGAACTGTGGCCTATAGACTCGCTTTACCGCCAAGTATGTCGCGTGTTCATATGTTTTTCACATATCCATGTTACGTAAATATGTGGAAGACCCGAACCACATTATTGAGTTAGAACCGGACGAAATAGCAGAAGATTTAACATATGAAGAGGTTCCTGTTCAAATCTTGGATAAGAAGGAACATATTCTACGCTCCAAGGTTATACCTCAAGTCAAAGTTTTGTGGAGAAACCATGATATTGAGGAAATGACCTGGGAGTTAGAATCTGAAATGAAGTCAAGGTATCCTTACCTCTTCGATATACCAAGTACATACCCTAATTTCGAGGGCAAAATTTCATAAGAAGGGGAGGTTGTAAGAACCCAACTTTTATAAATAAAGATGAATTTTCTATAAATATCATTTTTGAATATTATGGAGTGAAATTGATATAATATTATAGTTGTGGGTAATATTTATAAATTTTGCAAAGTACGCAAGTTGCTATATAACATTCGATTGGTCGGGGAATATTCATTTTAACAAGGAATATTCGTACGATGACACAATTATTGGTGGACCCCACAACGGAATTATTGTCGGATTGAGAAAACGACAAAAATACTTTATGAAAATAACGACGAAAGTTTTACCATTAATACTGTTGAACTACTCGGTAGTAAAAGTACATAAATACACGTGGTTGAATAGTAACACACGATATTGATTATTGATGCTTACGTGATAAGTCACTCAGTTTTGTTTTATTGGTATTATTAATGTAATAAAACAGAAAAGCTTTTTATATTAAACAGAATATTTTATAAAGTTATTCGTTTTATTAGGCTAATAGTAAAATCTTTTTATATAAAACAGAATACTTTTATAAAGTTATCTGTTTTATTAGAGAATAATTAGAATATATTATATTTTATTATGCATAGTGTTTATATAGTGTCTACATAGTATTTGCATAGTAAAATCTTTTATAAAGTTATTCGTTTTATTAGATTATAAATAGAATATATTATATTTTTTTAAAAAGATTTTGCTTTAAATATAGACTGTTAGATTAAAGTAAATCAATCTAGACCGTTCATGAGTTAGTTACTATGCAGTCCATTTTTCTATAAATAGAAGCTCATTCCTTCATTAATTTCTTACGAATTCACTGATACTCTAGAAAGAGAAACTATAGAGAGAAAGAAGAAAAGTATTCTGCTACTTCACTACTCCGATATCAAGTTTCTTTTACGGTAAGGGATATTATTTGTTGTACTCGTAAAGGGTATTCTTTCTTACTTATTCATGAAGAGAACTTCTGTTATTCCATTCTTTATTATTCTGTTGGAATAACCTGTATATGCGGGCTACCCTATACTTGGTGAAATTCTTCTATTATTACATTTTTATTATTCTGTTGGAACATCATGTATGTGCTTTACGCCGTACCTGGTTCCATTATTTATTATTCTGTCAGAATATCCTGTCTGTGTGTTTACGCCGGACCTGGTTCCATTATTTATTATTCTGTCGGAATATCCTGTCTGTGCGTTAGGTCTTCCATTATTTGTTATTTTGTCGGAATATCCTGTCGGTGCATTTACGCATGACCTTTACCACTATTTATTTTTTTGCTAGAATAACATGTTTGTGCGGTCTATCGCATGCTTGGTGAATTCTTTTGTTATCCCATTCTTTATTATACTCAGTTGGTTAAAGTTTTGTCTTTTATACTCCATGAAATTAGTGGAATATCTTTGATATTTGCGCTTCATCCAGTATCTTTTCATGAAAATATTCTTCTAAACATTCTTGAATTTTACTCTACAAAGCAGTAACATGTTGATAATTTGGACATTGTTGGTTCCTGGATAAATTAATTCTTGAACCTGTTTTATTGAATTCTTATATCATTGTCATCATCCTAATGTTTATATTCTATTAAAAGTCATATGCGGCATGTAGTGCGTAGATGAACTTAGTATGATTATGACCAGGGATTATTCGGTATAATCATGACCGTAATGTTACAAATGATGTGGTAAAAGTCCTCATTGGCCCGTAGTGCATTGATGGACAGTAGTTGGCATGATCATGACCATTAATGAATACACAAATATTCTTGGCCCGTAGTACATGGTTAATTATGGTCGTGATACTAAAGATTATCCATGGCCGTAGTGCAGGGGTGATTCGATGATGTGTATTATTTATTAGGCTGAGTCCCAGTGATAAAAGTTATGAAAAACCTTTTAAATCATAGAAGATAGTAGATTTTATTCTCTACTTGACTCTTTTAATGGATTTGCTTGTTCCGCTGCAGTTAAACTTGATGTTTGTTATATTGTATCAGTTTAACACTGTTTAAGGCTAATGATAATTTATTCTACATTATATTAGTCATAATATTTCTTATTGGGCTAGTTGAGCTCACCCTTTCTTTTACTGTTCTCTTCAGGAAATGAAAATATAGTTGGGACGAGTCGGGGAACGGAGTGATAGACCAGATGAAAGCATTAGTAGTCCTCACTATTCTATGTAATAGTGTGATAATAAATGTAATAAGGACCCATTGAGTTCGTATATTGTCTATCTGACAATATTTGTATTAAAACTCACAGCATATGTTTAGTCGTATTTTACACGACTGTTGTATAATTAAGTTGTATTTGAATTTTGTACTATGTATTTGGCGACTCAGAATAGGTGATGTATACCAATTTTTGGGGCGTCACATGCGTTGTTAACTAATTGAGTGCTTAGTGGAGGCAGCAATGAGTGACTGAAATGTCAGGCAAATGAGTCCTGAGCATCTTAAAAGTTGATGGTGCCATATGGATCATCATCATCATCATCATCATCTTCGTCTTTACTGGCAGTGGAATTTGAAGAGGAAGAATACTCTGATGCTTCAACATCTTCACGTAACTGAGAAATTCTATCTTGAATGGTTTGGGCCATGAGCTTTAAATCTTTAACTTTGAAATTTTTTATGTTGGAGATATCAACTGAGGTTGACGAATATGATGGAATAACTTTTGACTTCTTTTTCGTAGTACTGGAAGAGTATATAACTGGGATTGAATTAACTGGAACAAAAGAAAGAGGGAAATGAGGGAATTATTTTTCAACCTGCCCAATAATCCTATTAATATACAATTTCTCCAACCACTTGGTAAAAAAGATGCGGGTTACTATGGTGATGGGCAGAAAATTTGTTAACTTTAATATTTTGGCTGGAAACTGGGAGCGGACAAATTATTTCAACTACTGGAGTAAGAAGGTTGTATTGCCATTTTAGAATCCAAGGGACTTTGTATTTACTGACGAACTGAAGCGGTATAGGGATACCTTCAAACCGTTGTTGGTATTGACTATTGTTACAAAAACAAAATACTTGGGCCTTCAATACGTGGTGGATGAAGTCTAGAGAAGAGCCAAATCTAGACCACCATAAAAGGAACCAGAAGGGAAAAAGTCCTTTAAATTTGTGGTCAAATTGTACGAACCACGAATGACTATGTGACATGTTTTGGTAGAGAAAGATCGTGTTCCATGCTTCTATGTAATCGAAATAACAAAATGAGTTGTTTTGAGTAGAAAACTATTGAAGATCAGATGGGTGATTACCCCATTCAGTTATTTGGATAATTTGCTTAATGTATAACGAGTGATAAATGACCTTACTTTCATCATCTCTAGCATAAATAGGTTTGACGAAAATTGACTCGGTTTCGAAAAGAATATCCTTATAATACGCAAGGGATTTATAAAGAGCAAAAGGAGTAAAATGCCATCCCGGAGGAAAATATTGGGAAGAAAGTTTAATTGGATCTTCCCTGAGTTTTATATGGGGTTCAATATGAAATAGGTTATTTTCCCAATTTTGTCTGAATTGAGAAGATGACTGAACAGGAATGGATGGAGTAGCTTTGGATTGGTCACTAAAAGGGTCGACTTGTTTGGGGTTATTGGCTAGCACGGGGCTATAAGGCTTAGGAATATATCCAAGAACCTGAAATTTATTACTTGAAGGGACTGGGTTAATTGGGTGAGGAACCAAAGTTCCTTTGGGTTTGTTACTTGGGCCTGAAGGGCCGCTCGAACCACGAGAAGACGAACCTCCTCGCACACTCATATTGAAGGTAGGGTACTTGTATTAATAAATTCCCGAGTAAGAAAATCAAGAATTGAGTTGTTACTTCCTTTAATATATTCAATTTCAAAATGAAAAATGCTTAACATGGCTTGCCATCTAACAAAATACTGTTTTGAGGCTATATTTTCAACGTCTTTCTCAAGAATAAATTTTGCAGATTTGCAATCAATTCTGAGTAGAAATTTTTGGTTTAGCAAGTCACTTTGAAATTTATTAATACATAATACTAAAGAAAGAATTTCTTTTTTTATAGTAGAATAATTTAACTGTGTAGGATTCCATGGACCGAAATGAAATCGGACAATTTGCTCCTAACAAGCAGAAGTTAATTTTTACTTGAGGATACCCCCGAATCGAATATCCAAGGCATTAGTTTCAACAATTTGAATGATGAATCATTGGAGATGCCAAGACAAGGCAAAGCCTTAACATACTTTTTTTAACTTGTTGGACGACAGAAGTGTGAACGTCAGTTCAAGGGGGAGGATTATCTTGCAAACGCTGAAAGAGAGGTTTACAGATTTTTCTAAGATTTTCATAGAACTTGCTAATATAGTTGAGCGAGCCCAGAAATCACTGAAGTTGGGTTTTATTGGTAATCTTATCATGAAATTTGTTAGCAAATTGAATAGCTCTATCAATAGGCCGAATAAGTCCGTGATAAATATTGAGACCAAGAAACCGAACTTTAGTCTGAAACAGACTGTATTTAGAAAGGGACAGAACAAGTCCATTGATTTTAACTATTTTGAAGATTGAAGTCAAATGTTTAATATGTTCTTCAATGGTTTTGGAGAAAACGAGGATATCATCGATATAAACGATGATAAAATGACTGAAGGGATTCAAAATGTCATTGAGAATGTTCTGAAATTCAATAGGGGCATTCTTTAAACCAAATGACTGAATGTTCCATTCGTATTGGCCAAAGGGGGTAGTGAACGCAATTTTGTACCTATCATCTAGGTGAACGACAACTTGTCAGAATCCTGACTTTAGGTCAAATTTACTGAAAATGGTGGCATAGCTTAACCTATTGAGGATGTCTTCCTTATTGGGTAAAGGATACATAATCCACTCTAATACTTTATTTAATGGTTTGTAATTAATGACTAGATGAGGAACACCTCTTTCCTTTTCTGCTTCGTTATTGACATAAAAAGTAGGACAGGACCAAAGGGATTTACAATGTCTAATTAATCCTTTATTAAGGAGATCATTAATCTCTTTCTTGCATAGCTCCATTTGTTCATGACTCATCTGGATAGGTCTAGCCTTAGTAGGAATCAGATGTTCTTTGAATTCCTTAGCCTAAGGAAGCCTTACCACATGTTTCTTCCGATGCCAAAAACCATTAGGAGAATCTGAACAAAGGTTTTCATTTAAATAAGCTTTTAACTTAGCAATTTTTCCTTGAACCCTTTTACTTCTAAGCTGTTCTTCAACTTGCTTATATTTAATCTCTTCATTTAAGAAGTTTAAATGGGTGGATTTGCAGTTTAACAAATTCAATGAATTAGAAATAGATTAATCTTGGATAAATTTTAAATCTCTTTCTTTAGGTTTAATAAGAAATTTAAATGTTATCTTTTTACCTAAGTGTTCACAGCTTAATCCTTTATTACTGGTAGTGAAAGGATATAATAAATAAATAAATGGTAATCCTAAGATAATCTTATCTGTAAGATTGCGAATTAAAACAAATGAAGTTTTAAAACACATATTATCTTGACAAATATGAACTTTAGGCAATTTATATTTTATCTCCATTTGACTACCGTTAGCCGAATTCAATTTTTCACTAGTTTTCTTATAATACTTAGTAGGGATTAGACCTTTTTGAATACAATTTAGATCTGCATCGGTATCAACTAAGGAAGGGAGTTGTATTTAGAAGGTTTTATCAATAACTAAGTTAACTGAGATATACCATCTTTGAATGGTGATATCTTTATTACGTTTGAGGGAGAGACCTTGAATAAAAAGGTCAGTTTCATCTCTAGCTTTAGACGCTTCAGGTATATCATGACTTTCATCACTAGAGGAGGAGTCATGAACACGAAGGTCAACTTTTTTGACTTCAATTTCTTTTCTTAAATTAGAAATATCTAATTTTGGGTTAGAAATTTCTCTTTTCAGTTTGTTAACTTCTTGATTTAACTCAGGGAGGTTAATCTCTTTAACATGAGTTCTAAATGTTTCAAGAGTTTTATTAAGGCTAAATTTATGTTTCTCCTTGGCTTTAATAATCTTGTCTTTTACTTTATTATAGCAAATCTTTTAACTGTTTTGTGTTTTGAACCTTTAACTCAGGGTCAAAAATTTTACTAATTAAATCGATTAACAGACAACTTTCTTAATCTTCTTTGGTAATAACGTTTAATCTCCTAATACAGCAGTTTTTGTTGCAATTATTATCACAAATAGTGACATCTTCATTGTCACTATCCGTTTCTTTATTACTGGAACTGTTATTAGAGGAATAAGGAATGTCTGAACCTTCATCATTGCTGATGCTATTCTCAATCCTCATTAATTCCAATAGCTACTCAGTATTTTCACTAGAAACATTTAGCTAAGATAATTTTTATTTTATCTTGCACTCATTTTTATAGGGCCCCTTTTGCCCACAATTATGGCAAACAATTTTACTTTTGTCAAATTTTTTGGGGTTTTTAGTAGATTTTTTACTTGATGATTTAGGTTTGGTATAATAACTATCTTGGATTTTATCTTTTTGACTCTTATGTTTTTTCCTATAACGTTTGTGACTTTTATCAATATGTTTATTCCTATGCTTTCTTCAAGAGGGAGCAACCGGGGCTAAGCCATATTGTTGACAAAAAGTTCCTAATTCATACTTAGCTTTATTTTTTTCTTTACCAGCTTGTTTAACGAGTTTAAAATCTATACACATTTTTAATCTAATTTTTTGAATATAACTAATAATATCACCATAGGTTAAATTGTCATAATCAATATAACCTAAGTTTTTACTTAATTCTTCACGAACCTTATGAGCAAATAATGAAGGTAAACCATTAACAATTTTTTCTTTCCAAAATGGTTTGTTGCTATCATTACGCATCATAACTCTATAAGTAAACACATCTTTGTACCACCTAAAGTCACTTAAAGTAGGATAAGTGAGATTACTTAGTTGATCGTGAATTCTTTTAGTGATATTACAAGGAGTACCGACAAAATGTTTGATTATAGTAAAAATCAACGTGTTAACACCATCTGGTGGACCAATACTAACATCTTCATCAAAGATGGGGTTACCGTCGTCATCCATTTGGACAGCATGGATTATGGATACTCTTGTATTTTCTGTGAGATGTTTTTCCTACCAATATCTAAGAATACCAGTATGCACTTGTTATTAATTCAACAATGTCGGGCTGAGACAGATTGTTGAATTTAGCGATATAGCTATTGGCTACCATGGGCATATGATTTAATTTATTTATGATATCTTTTTCACTAAAACCATCTGTATTCCATTCATAAATTTTATTCGAAGAAGCAGAAAATTGTTTATCTAGATTTATTTCTTCGAACTGTAGATCAAGAGGAATAGGTCTAAAATACCAATTTCATGTAATTCTAGTGTTACTAACTGTTAGTTTTTTTAACTGATCATTCAGATCAGGAATTGAAACAATATCAGAATGATCTGATTGGGTAATGCTTTCATCGTCAGATTCGACTTGATTAATGATAGCAATAGTACCAGTTGTTCCAGCTAAATTTTTAGTTTTTAATATTTTAATAAACTTATCAATAACTTGGATGATTTCACCATCATTATTAAATTGTTGTTGTAAATATCCTATTTTACTTCTATTTTCAGGTAATTTTAACAAAGGCTGCTCAATTATTGAATCGGGCTTCTTTATAATAACATAATCAAACGTTTCTTCAATCTTATCTAGATGTTTTCCTATTGTTGCTAGATATTGATTTGTGAAATTATTATGTTCAATGATTTTCTTTTAATCTTTATTATTATGTGAAATTTTGAAAGGACTGGCTATAACAGATGTATTTTTTAACTGGAAGGAGGACAGTTTCGAGAGGGGGATGACTACTAGAAACTTTTGACTTATCTTCTTTGATCCATTGTGTTTTAGTTATAACATTACATTTACCATGATGTTTTTCATTCCATTCGTAGAAAGTAATGTTTATCTATTCCTTTTTTATAAATCTTTTCAATCTGTTAATTATTTTATCTCGTTCTTTACCAATTAAATGATTGGAACGAAATAAGTGTCTCTTATCTTTGTTAGCTTTGGAATTAAAATCTTTAATAAGATGATCCCAATTAAGAATAAATTCCTTTTTAATGACTCTTAACTGATTATTAATAGGGGATTCAAAATCGGACTGTGTAGGAAATTCTGAAGGTGTAGGAGAAGAATCTTCTTCTTCTACATTATCATTCGAAGTATAACACGGGTGACTAGCTTGACCTTGATTTAAGATGCCTTTCATCTTTATATCACAAATAGAATGATTACTAAGTATTTCAGTATCTCTTCTAGTATGAATAGAAGGGGCTGAAGAACTCCTAAAATCTTCAATGATGACTGGTCTTCTAGTACGTTCAAAGCTTATTGAAACCATACCATCAGAGAATTGTCTAATGTTTTCAGCATTTAGAAGACTGCTTCTAACTGGTTGTTGAGGTATTTCACTGGGTAAAGTCCATTGACTAGGTAATGTAACGTCCTTCCAAAGGATGGTCCTTGGGATCTGAACATTAGCATCACTACTTGAACTTTGAATTAAAACGGTTTGATCTTTAGGACTTTTATTAAGAGAATGAACATTTAAGTTTTTTTCATGGTCTTATAATATATCCTATAGATCAAAGCTAAAGGCTGAGAACCCTATATCATTTGAGTGATTTCTCCTGCAGTTTTAATGTTTAGTGTTAAAGCTTTTAATAAATTATGAGCACTGAGGCTTGGAGTGAAATCAGGAAAGCAATTGAAATGGATTGGTCCATTATACAGACTCGATTCCATGATGCCAATGATACTTGGGAAATAATTAAGAAACCTAGCATCTCTACGACAGAGGTAGATACTTGAATTAATTCATTTGATATTCAATGGTTTGACTGCAACTTGAACAAATCCTATATGAAAAAAATTATAACCCTTTTCCTATGTTTTTTAATAACATCAGGAGATAAAAGACTGCAATTTTCATATTCTTTATTAGTGGCATAAACCTTTTCAACTATTTTGACATTATAATCAGTTTTAAAATTATTTAAAAAGATTGACTGGTAAATTTCTCTAGGTGAAACTCTTGGTATGTTCCAATTACTTAAAACTTGACTGATGTTTTCATAACTATTTTATTCCCGGTTAACTATGTCTGGAACTGAGGGCAAAGTTGACTGGTTACTAACAGAGGAGTTAGATCTAAATAATCAACTCATCTTTACTAATTTCAAAATTAATTCTCACTCATAATTCGTTCATACATACCCTCTTACCTTAAGCAGACGCATACCTATGTTCTATAACCTAACACTGCTCAGCCCTGAGACTTACAAATGTTAAATACGAACAAGGTGGACTACAGTAAGTTAGATGACTTCAGAACAATGAAAAGAAGTAGGTTTTGAAAGAATATAAGAAATATTGATTAGAAAATCTTACTCAGCAACTAAAAACGAACAATACAACTTGGCTTTGATACCATCTTGGGCGAAATGAGGAAATAATAGTGACGCATACAAATAACACAATTGAATTACTAAAACATAATACAATTTACTGATAACTAAAAATATTTACGAGTACAGAAAATAAAAGTGACTTACAAATTTGATTGAACATTGGAGAAGTAGATGAATGGAAAGAAGAACAGAGTCTAAATATTTGTCAGAGAAAAACCTCTAAGTCTTTTTAAGTTTTCCTTCATAATTAAGTTCGAATTCCTTTTATATAATAAGGAAATAACTATTACAACATTACTATTACAATTTCGAAAGTTGAAAACTATTCCTTGATTACTATTCGAATAACAGATGTATTTTTAACTAGAAGAAGGACATTTTTGAGAGGGGGATGACTTCTAGAAACTTTTGACTTATCTTATTTGATCTGCAGAATTAGGAAATAAGAGAAGGAAGAAGAGTGGCGCATGCAAATAACACAATTGAATTACTAAAACATAATATAGTTTACTGATAACTGAAAATATTTACAAGTACAAAAAATAAAAGTGACTTACAAATTTAATTGAACATTGGAGAAGTAGATGAAGGGAAAGAAGAACAGAGTCTAAAGATTTGTCAGAGTTTTAAGTCTGCCTTCCTAACTAAGTTCGAATTCCTTTTATAGAATAAGGAAAGAACTATTACAATATTACAATTACAAATTCGAATGATTACATATAATATTTACTATTGACGAGCAGTCAAATAGTGCTGACTTTTTACTATACATAAATGCTTTCGACATCTTTTGCTGGAAAAGCCCGAATTTTTTGACTTAGTGGCTGCTTTCGGTGGAAAAGTAGGAGCATGCCTGATTAACTGATTGATTGCGGAGTGGAGGCAGCAATGAGTGACTAAAATGTCAGGCAAATGGGTTCTGAGCATCTTGAAGGTTGATGGTGCCATATGGATCATCATCATCATCTTCGTCTTTACTGGCAATGGAATTTGAAGAGGAAGAATACTCTGATGCTTCAATATCTTCACGTAACTGAGAAATTCTATCTTGAATGGCTTGGGCCATGAGCTTCAAATCTTTAACTTTGGAATTTTTTATGTTGGAGATATCAACTGAGGTTGAAGAACCTGTTGGAGTAACTTTTGACTTCTCTTTCGTATTACTAGAAGAGTCTATAACTGGGATTGAATTAACTAGAACAACAGAAAGAGGGACAGGAGGGAATTCTTTTTCAACCTGCCTAATAATCCTATTAATATCAAATTTATCTCACCACTTGGTAAAAAAGATGTGGGTTACCATGGTGATGGGAAGAACATTGTTCACTTTAATATTTTGGCCGAAAACTGGGAGCGGATGATGAATAGGTTTTATACCTATGAATCCGATATTATTAAACTTAATTATTGCAATCTTTAATTATTTTTTTAGTATCTTTTTATGTGTTTATTTCTTGTAGGTTGGAGCTGGAGGGACAAATTGGTCATTTGGGAAAAGAAAAAGGTCAAAAATCATTAAAATTAGAGCTGGGTGGCATTTTTGTAAATATGTAGTCCTAATCAAGCTCCTAGGCGCTTGGAAATGGCCTAGGTCGAGCGCCTAGGCGCTCATGTGCGGCTAAAGAAGGATTTTTCTATTGCTAAGTGGGTTTTTAAGGCCAAAAAGGAATCTAAATAAGGGTTGAGACCAATACAAATAGGAGAAGACTTTAGAAAAGACGTATCACTTAATTTTTCAAGAGATTTACAGAGAGGACAAAGAAGAAAAACATGAAGGAGAATTGCAAGGGCTGAAGATCAAAGAGAGAGTATTGGAGCAAATTCAGAGTTTCTTCTTCTCTTCTTTAGTTTTTTCTTTTGTAATTATCTGGGATGTTTGGATTATTAATTTGCATGATGTTTTTCTTTATTATTATTATGAACTAAATTTTCATTAAGATTGCAATGGAACTTGGTATGTAGTTTAAATTGAACCTTCCCGTTGAATGAAAGTTTATTTTTATTGAATTGTTTATTATATCTTTTGCTTATTGATTAATTGTTTGGCCAACAATTATTGTGATAATCTATATAAAATTTGAAGATGGAGTATGGATTGAGATCTGGATATGATAACATCTGTTCATATAATCTGAATAGGGTTAATATGATTAGCATGTAGGATAGGAATATACATATGTGTCTTTTGTATCCATTGAAATAATTTGTGCGTTAAACCCTAATTAACTTGATTCACATAGGAATATAGTGAATTAATTAAATAGGGTGTTCCTTGTAATTCTGTGTCTTAAGGATTGGATTTAGGAAGATTTGTTCACGTGTCTTTGGAAGAAGTGTGTGAGCACTATAAAACATTCTTGGATAATGATTCATATTAATTAATTGATTTAAATGAGAAGTAAATTGGTTTAAATGAAATACTAAGGGAAGTTGTAATCTTAACCTGTTAAATCTGCTGTTATTCTTTTGAAATTCTGATTTTAATTATTAGTTTTGTTAAGTTTAATTTTCAAATCACAAACAATATTCCGTAGTTTAAAAGAGGATTAATTGCATTGAAATTAATAATTGATAAATATTAGTTTATTTCCTCGTGGGAACGATATCTTTGTTTGCTGAATATTACAATTGAACGCGTATGCTTGCATGTTAAAATGCTATTAAGAAATTAGGCAACAACGAATAAATTATTTCAACTACTAGAGTAAGAAGGCTGTATTGCCATTTTAGAATCCAAGGGACTTTGTATTTACTGATGAACTGAAGCAGTACAGGGATACCTTCAAACCGTTGTTGGTATTAACTATTGTTACAAAAACGAAAGACTTAGGCCTTTAATGGGTGGGAGATTAAGTCAAGAGAAGAGCCAAATCTCGACCACCATAAAAGGAACCAGATGGGAAAAAGGCTTTTAAATTTGTGGTCAAATTATACGAACCACAAATGATTATGTGACTGGTTTTAGTAGAGAATGATCTTGTTTCACGCTTTTATGTAATCGAAATAACAAAATGAGTTATTTTGATTAGAAAGCTATTGAAGATAAGATGGGTGATTACCCCAGTCGGTTATTTTGATAATTTGCAAAATGTATAAGGAGTGATAAAGGACTTTACTTTCATCATTTCTTGTAGGTTTGACGAAAATTGACTCGGTTTCAAAAAGAATATCCTTATAATACGCAAGGAATTATAAGGAGAAAGAGGAGTAAAATGCTATCCCGGAGGAAAATATTGGGAAGCAAGTTTAATTGAATCATCCCTGGGTTTCATATGGGGTTTAATATGAAATAGGTTATTTTCCCAATTTTCTCTGAATTGAAAAGATGACTGAACAGGAATGGATGGAGAAGCTTTGGATGGGTCACTAAAACGGTCGATCGGTTTGGGGTTACTAGCTAGCATGGAGCTGTAAGGCTTATGAATAGATCCAAGAACCTAAAATTTATTACTTGAAGGGACTGGGTTAAATGGGTGAGGAACCAAAGTTCCTTTGGGTTTGTTACTTGGGCCTGAAGGGTGGCCCGAACCACGAGAAGACGAACCTCCTCGCACACTCATATTGAAGGTAGGGTACCTGTATTAATAAATTCTCGAGTAAGAAAATCAAGAATTGAGTTATTACTTCCTTTAATATATTCAATTTCAAAATCAAAAATGCTTAACAGGGCTTGCCATCTAGCAAAAGACTGTTTTGAGGTTATATTTTCAACGCCTTTCTCAAGAATAAATTTTGCAGATTTGCAATCAATTCTGAGTAAAAACTTTTGGTTTAGCGAGTCACTTTGAAATTTATTAATACATAATACTAAAGAAAGAATTTCTTTTTTTATAGTACTGTAATTTAACTGTGTAGGATTCCATGCGACGAAATGAAATCGAACAATTTTCTTCGAAGAAGTAGAAGTTAATTTTTGCTTGAGGGTACCCCCGAATCTAATATCTAAGCCATCAGTTTCAACAGTTTTGAATGCAGAATCATTGGAGATGCCAAGGAAGGGCAAAGCCTTGACAAATTTTTTAATTTGCTAGACGACAGAAGTGTGAACGTCAGTCCAAGGGGGAGGATTATCTTGCAAACGCTGAAAGAGAGGTTTGTAGATTTTTCTGAGATTTTCATACAACTTGCCAATATAGTTGAGCGAGCCCAAAAATCTCTGAAGTTGGGTTTTATTGGTAATCTTATTAAGAAATTTGTCAGCAAATTGAATAGCTATATCAATAGGTCGAATAAGTCCGTGATAAATATTGAGACCAAGAAACCAAACTTTAGTCTGAAACAGACTGCATTTAGAAGGGGACAAAACAAGTCCATTGGTTTTAACTGTTTTGAAGACTGAAGTCAAATATTTAATATGTTCTTCAATGGTTTTGGAGAAAAGGAGGATATCATCGATATAAACGATGATAAAATGACTGAAGGGATTCAAAATGTCATTGAGAATGTTCTGAAATTCACTAAGGGCATTCTTTAAACCAAATGACTGAACGTTCCATTCGTAAGGGCCAAAGGGGGTAGTGAACGTTGTAACGCCCTGAAATTCGGTCTATCTTCACATCTGGATTTCGTACGTTACGAGTACATCATTCATCCCAACATACATCATTATACATTGAAATATAACAACATACATTCTCAATTCCCAGGTTCTAATACCTTATAACCTCGTTTATTACAAATAATGGTAATTACATTATTCTTTTCATCTTATAAGAGTGACTTTTATCTGCCACCAAGGATACATAACTGTTCATAAACTAATCTATAGTTCAATTAAACTATTCTACATTACAAATCTTCACTTGATCTTCACGCTCATCCTTATATTGAATGGCATTTCTCCTGGATACCGATCAGCTTGATCTTCACGGGATCCTTAAGTTCTTTCTAACATCGCTCGATGAAAATGTTTTTCATTTAAAGCAAGTGTGAGCATTCAATTGCCCAGCAAGTCATAGTAGTTGAAAAAACAACTTCAAGAGTTTAAACATTCCTTTAGAACTTTGATAACCAAACAAAGGTTATGAAGCAGCTTTACATGAACCCCATGTTCATTACTCTTTCTTAATGTCGAAGCCATACCGTTCGTTGTATGCTAAGACTGTTCGTAACTGCGTTACATTTACTTTCATTACCTTCTTGGTCTTTTAATCTCTTTCAATCATTTCATTCAACCTATACTAAAGGTTTAAATTACTTATTTAAGTGTTACATTCGATGAACTACACGTTCATTATCTTTCATTACACTTCCCCCTAGGTTTTGAGTAGTTAAAAGCTCATTACTGGGCTTAGCTCTGCATCGGCGCTGTGGCGCCGATTCCCTTTACACTTCTCACGCTGCGTAGCCACTCTGCAATGGCTACCTCCCCGGTCTGGTGCTGCAGTGCCACCTTAAAAGGTATGGCTGGCGCTGCGGTGCCAAGCCCTATTTCTTGAAAAATTTTCTAAGTCGTTAACTTATTCTGAAACGCTTACTTCCAGATCTCATAACTCCTTCATTATAACTCAGAACGAGGTCGTTCCAAAGTTATTCTCTTTCTTATCTTACGTACTTTAATATCCCTTGGAAAAAAGGTTTATCACGCACAAGCTTTTCCTCCTCCTTTTCCTCTTCTTCCTCATCCGAAAACTCACTCTCTCTCTCTCTCTCTCAAATGTTGTAGGATTTTCAAAATCATAAACAAATAAAATTAAGCTTCCTATTTAGAGATTTTCCAAGCTAGGGGAAAATAGTTATTTTGCCCTTTCGGTTACTATTCACACCTCCTTACTATTCCACCTCTATTTTTTGGATTTCGTTAGACAGTTTTAAAAACTGTGATTCTCAAAATCAAAATATTTTTAGATATTTCGTCTTTCCTTTACCAATTAACTTTTCTGTATTCTTCGGATCTCTGAAAAATTGAAAAACACTTTTTGGCGTTAAGCGTTTTCCTTTACGTGTTCCCCTAACGTAGTTAAACGAATGAAAGGTACATAACAGTACTTTTCGTCATTTTTACTTCGTTCGATTTCTGCACATTTTTTGAGAAAAACTTTCATTGGCTTACTTAACTTTTCACGATATATTATCGTCAAATCTTTTGACGGAATGTAATTTCGACATACCGAACTCTCGGAAAGGCATAGGTTATTCAAACCCTAACCCTTAAGGTTTCGTCGAGTGAATAATGCATATTTCATTTTTTTCCCCAGAAATATTTTTGTTCCGTAAAATTTTTTATTTTCGTCTTGAAAATTCTTACTCGTTCAATCTAGCTCGTAGCCAGAATACTCCCCTATTATAATCATCTTAGGTTATCGAATGATTAATAAACACATAGCACATAATATTATTAATAAAAATTCCCTTTATTAATAACAAATTCTTTAAATCTTAATTTCTGGACAATCCAATTTTTCGGATTGTTACAAATGTTGTTTTGTGCCTATCATCTGGGTGAACGACAACTTGCCAGAATCCTGACTTTAGGTCAAATTAATTGGAAATGGTGGCATAGCTTAACCTATTGAGGAAGTCTTCCTTATTGGGTAAAGGATACTTAATCCACTCTAATACTTTGTTTAATGGTTTGTAATTAATGACTAGAAGAGCAACACCTCTTTCCTTTTCTGCTTCGTTATTGATATAAAAGGCAAGACAGGACCAAGGGGATTTACTATGTCTAATTAATCCTTTATTAAGGAGATCATTAATCTCTTTTTTGCATAGCTCCATTTGCTCATGATTCATCTGGATAGGTCTAGCCTTAGTAGGAATCAGATGTCCTTTGAAATCCTTAGCATAAGAAAGCCTTACCACATGTTTCTTCCGATGCCAAAAAAGCAATAGGAGAATCTGAACAAATGTTTTCATTCAAATAAGCTTTTAACTCAACAATTTTTTCTTCAACCCTTTTACTCTTAAGCTGTTCTTCAACTTGCTTATATTTAATCTCTTCTTTTAAGAAGTTTAAATGGGTGGATTTGCAGTTTAACAAATTCAAAAAATTAGAAATAGATTCACCTTGGATAAATTTTAAATCTCTTTCTTTAGGTTTAATAAGAAATTTGAATGTTATATTTTTACCTAAGTGTTCCCAACTTAATCCTTTTTTACTGATAGTGAAAAGATATAATAAATATATAAATGGTAATCTTAAGATGATTTTATCTGTAAGATTGCAAACTAAAACAAATGAAGTTTTAAAACACATATTATCTTGACAAATATGAACTTTAGGCAATTTATATTTTATCTCCATTTGACTACCGTTAGCATAATTCAATTTTTCACTAGTTTTCTTATAATACTTAGTGGGCATTAGACTTTCTTGAATACAATTCAGATCTGCACCGGTATCAACTAAGGCAAGGAGTTGTATCGAGAGGTTTTATCGATAACTAATTTAGCTGAGATATACCATTTTTGAATGGTGATATCTTTAATAAGTTTGAGGGAGAGACCTTGAATAAGAAGGTCAGTTTCATCTCCAGCTTTAGACGCTTCAGGTATATCATGACTTTCATCACTAGAGGACGAGTCATGAACATGAAGGTCAACTTTTTTTACTTCAATTTCTCTTCTTAAATTAGAAATACCTAATTTTCGGTTAGAAATTTCTCTTTTCAGTTTGTTAACTTCTTGATTTAACTCAGGGAGGGTAACCTCTTTAACATGAGTTTTAAATCTTTCAAGAATTTTATTAAGGCTAAATATAGGTTTCTCCTTGACTTTAATAATCTTGTCTTTTACTTTATTATCTTTTGTTAACAAATCTTTTAACTGTTTTGTGTATTGAACCATTAACTCAAGGTCAGATATTTTACTAATTAAATCGATTAACAGACAACTTTCTTTATCTTCTTTGGTAATAATGTTTAATCTCTTCATACAGCTATTTTCTTTGCAATTATTAGCACAAATAGTGACATCTTCACTGTCACTATCCATTTCTTTATTATTGGAACTGTTATTAGAGGAATAAGGAATGTCTGAACCTTCATCATTACTGATGATGTTCTCAATCCTCATTAATTCTAATAGCTGCTTAGTATTTTCACTAGAAACATTTAGCTGAGATAATTTTTGTTTTATCTTGCACTCATTTTTATAGTGCCCCTTTTACCCACAATTATGGCAAACATTTTTACTTTTGTCAAATTTTTTGGATTTTTAGTAGATTTTTTACTTGATGATTTAGGTTTGGTATAATAACTATCTTGGATTTTATCTTTTTGACTCTTATGTTTTTTTCTGTGTCGTTTGTGACTTTTATCAATATGTTTATGCATGTGCTTTCTTCTAGACGGAGCAACCATGGGTAAACCACATTGTTCACAAAAAGTCCCTAATTCATACTTAGCTTTATTTTTATCCTTACCAGATTGTTTAACGAGTTTAAAATCTATACACATTTTTATCCAATTTTTTGAATGTAACTAATAATATCACCATAAGTTAAATTGTCATAACAATGTAACCTAAGTTTTTACTTAATTCTTCATGAACCTTATGAGCAAATAATGAAAGTAAACCATTAACAAAATTTTCTTTCCAAAATAATTTATTGCTATCATTACGCATCATGACTCTAGAAGTAAACACATCTTTGTACCACATAAAGTCACTTAGAGTAGGACAAGTGAGATTACTTAGTTGATCGTGAATTCTTTTAGTGATATTACTAGGAGTACCGACGAAATGTTTGATTGTAGTAAAAATTAACGTGTTAACACCATCTGGCGGACCAATACCAACATCTTGATCAAAGATGGGGTTACTGTACTCATCCTTTTGGACAGCATGGATTATGGATACTCTTGTATCTTCTGTGATATGTTTTTCCCACCAAGATCTAAAAATACTAGTAAATCCACTAGCTATTAATTCAACAATGTCGGGCTGAGACAGATTGTTGGATTTAGTGATATAGCTATTGGCTACCATGGACATATGACTAAATTTATTTAGGATTTCTTGTTCACTAAAACCATTTATATTCCATTGATAAATTTTTTCGAAGAAACAGAAAATTGTTTATCTAGATTTCTCTCTTCGAACTATAGATCTGAAGGAGTAGGTCTAGAATACCAATTTCTTGTAATACTAGTGTTACTAACTGTTAGTTTTTTTAACTGATCATTAAGATTGGGAATTGAAACAATATAAGACTGATCTGATTAGGTAACGCTCTCATCGTCAGATTCGACTTGATCAATGATAGCAATAATACCACTTGTTCCAGCTAAATTTTAGTTTTTAATTTTTTAATAAACGTATCAATAACTTGGATGATTTCACCATCATTACTAAATTTATGTCGTAAATATCCTAATTTACTTATATTTTCAAGTAATTTTAACAAAGGCTACTCAATTTTTGAATCGGGCTTCTTTATAATAACATCATCAAACTTTTCTTCAATCTTATCTAGCTGTTTTCCTAATGTGGCTAGATATTGATTTGTGAAATTATTATGTTCAATGATTTTCTTTTCATCTTTATTATTATCTGAAATTTTGAAAGGACTGGTAATAACAGATGTATTTTTAACTGGAAGGATGACAGTTTCGAGAGGGGGATGACTACTAGAAACTTTTAACTTATCTTATTTGATCCACTGTGTTTTAGTTACAACATTACATTTATCATGACATTTTTCATACCAATCGTAGAAAGTAATGTTTATCTGTTCATTTTTTATAAAACTTTTCCATCTGTTAATTATTTTATCTCGTTCTTTACCAATTAGATGATTGGAATGAAATAAGTGTCTCTTATCTTTGTTAGCTTTGAAATTAAAATCTTTAATAAGATGATCCCAATTAAGAATAAATTCTTTTTTAATGACTCTTAACTGATTATTAATAGGGGCTTCAAAATCTGATTGTGTAGGAAATTCTGAAGGTGTTGGAGCAGAATCTTCTTTTTCTACATTATCAGTCAAAAAATAAAACGGGTGACTAGCTTGACCTTGATTTAAGATGCCTTTCATCTTTATATCACGAATAGAATAATTACTAAGTATTTCAGTATTTCTTCTAGTATGAATAGAAGGGGCTGAAGAACTCCTAAAATATTCAATGATGACTGGTCTTCTAGTACGTTCAAAGCTTATTTTAACCGTACCATCAGAGAATTGTCTAATGTTTTCAACATTTAGAAGACTGTGTCTTACTGGTTGTTCAGGTATTTCACTAGGTAAAGTCCATTGACTAGGTAATGCAATGTCCTTCCAAAGGATGGTCCTTGGGATCTGAACATTAGCATCACTAGTTGAACTTTGAATTTAAACGGTTTGATCTTTAGGACTTTTATTAAGAGCATGAACATTTAAGTTTGTTTTCATGGTCTTATAATATATCCTATAGATCAATGCTAAAGGTTGAGAACCTTCTATCATTTGAGTGATTTCTCCTGCAGTTTTAATGTTTAGTGTTAAAGCTTTTAATAAATTATGATCACTGAGGCTTAGAGTGAAATCGGGAAAGCAATTTAATTGGATTGGTCCATTATGCAGACTCGATTCGATGATGCCAATGATACTTGGGAAATAATTAAGAAACCTAGCATCTCTAAGGCAGAGGTAGATACTTGAATTAATTCCTTTGATATTCAATAGGTTGACTGCAACTTGAACAAGTCCTATATGAATAAAATTATAACCTTGTTTCCTATATTTTTAATAACATCCGGAGATAAAAGATTGCAATTTTCATATTTTTTATTAATAGCATAAACCTTTTAAACTGTTTTGACATTATAATCAGTTTTAAAATTATTTAAAAAGGTTGACTAATAAATTTCTCTAGGAGAAACTCTTGCTATGTTCCAATAACTTAAAACTTGACTGATGTTTTCATAACTATTTTCTTCCTGGTTAACTATGTCTGGAACAAGGGGAAAAGTTGACTGGTTACTAACTGAGGAGTTAGATCTAAATAATCGACTCATCTTTGCTACTCTCAAAATTAATTCTCACTCATAGTTCGTTCATACATACCCTCTTACCTTAAGCAGACGCATACCTATGTTCTATAACTTGACACTGCTCACCCCTGAGACTTACAAAGGTTAGACATGAACAACGTGGACTACAGTAAGTTAGGTGACTTCAGAACAATGAAAAGAAGTAGGTTTTGAAAGAAGAGAAGAAATATTGATTATAAAATCTTACTCAGCAACTAGAAACAAACAATACAACTTAGCTTTGATACCATTTAGGGCGGAATAAGGAAATAAGGGTGGCACATACAAATAACACAATTGAATTACTAAAACAAAATACAATTTACTAATAACTGAAAATATTTACAAGTATAGAAAATAAAAATGACTTACAAATTTAATTGAACATTGGAGAAGTAGATGAAGGGAAAGAAGAAAAGAGTCTAAAGATTTGTTAGAGAAGCAACTCTGAGTCTTTTTTAGTATGCCTTCTTAACTAAGTTGGAAATCCTTTTATAGAATAAGGAAAGAACTATTACAACATTACTATTACAAATTCGAATGTTGAAAACTATTCCTTGATTACTATTCGAATAACAGATGTATTTTTAACTGGAAGGAGGACAGTTTTGAGAGGGGGATGACTACTAGAAACTTTTGACTTATCTTCTTTAATTCGCGGAATGAGGAAATAAGAGAAGGAAGAAGAGTGGAGCATACAAATAACACAATTGAATTACTCAAAAATAATACAGTTTACTGATAGCTGAACATAATTACAAGTACAGAAAATAAAAGTGACTTACAAATTTAATTGAACATTGGAGAAATAGATGAAGGGAAAGAAGAACAGAGTCTAAAGATTTGTCAGAGAAAGAACTCTAAGTCTTTTTAAGTCTGCCTTCCTAACTAAGTTCGAATTCCTTTTATAGAATAAGGAAAGAACTATTACAACATCACTATTACAAATTCGAATGTTGAAAACTATTCCTTGATTACAATTCGAATAACAGATGTATTTTTAACTAGAAGGAGGACAGTTTCGAGAGGGGGATGACTACTTAAAACTTTTGACTAATCTTCTTTGATACGTGGAATATGGAAATAAGAGAAGGAAGAGGAGTAGCGCATACAAATAACACAATTGAATTACTAAAACATAATACCGTTTACTGATAACTGAAAATATTTACAAGTACAGAAAATAAAAGTTACTTACAAATTTAATTGAACATTGGAGAAGTAAATGAAGGGAAAGAAGAATAGAGTATAAAGATTTGTCAGAGAAGGAACTCTGAGTCTTTTTAGGCCTGTCTTCCTAACTAAGTTTGAATTCCTTTTATTGAATATGGAAAGTACTATTACAACATTACTATTACAAATTCGAATGATTACAGATAATATTTACTATTGATGAGCATTAAAACAGTGCTGACTTTTTACTATGCATAAATGCTTTCGGCAATTTTTGCTGAAAAATGCCGAATCTTTTGACTTAGTGGCTGCTTTCGGTGGAAAAGTAGGAGCATTCGTGATTAACTGATTGATTGCTGAGTGGACGCAGCAATGAGTGACTGAAATGTCAGGCAAATGGGTCCTGGGCATCTTGAAGGTTGATGGTGCCATATGGATCATCATCATCATCTTCGTCTTTACTGGCAGTGGAAATTGAAGAGAAAGAATACTCTGATGCTTCAACATCTTCACGTAACTAAGAAATTCTATCTTGAATGGCTTGGGCCATGAGCTTCAAATCTTTAACTTTGGAATTTTTTATGTTGGAGATATCAACTGAGGTTGACGAACCTGTTGGACTAACTTTTCACTTCTTTTTCGTATTACTAGAAGAGTCTATAACTGGGATTGAATTAACTGGAACAACAGAAAGAGGGACAGGAGGGAATTCTTTTTCAACCTGCCCAATAATCCTATTAATATCAAATTTATCCCACCACTTCGTAAAAAAGATGCGGGTTACCATAGTGATGGGCAGAACATTGTTAACTTTAATATTTTGGACAAAAACTGGGCGGACAAATTATTTCAACTACTGCAGTAAGAAGGTTGTATTGCCATTTTAGAATCCAAGGGACTTTGTATTTATTGACGAACTGAATCAGTATAGGGATACCTTCAAACCGTTGTTGGAATTAACTATTGTTACAAAAACAAGAGACTTGGGCCTTTAATGGGTGGGGGATTAAGTCAAGAGAAGAGCCAAATCTCGACCAACATAAAAGGAACCAGATGGGAAAAAGGCTTTTCAATTTGTGGTCAAATTGTACGAACCACGAATGACTTTTTGACTGGTTTTGCTAGAGAAAGATCTTGTTCCATGCTTCTATGTAATCAAAATAACAAAATGAGTTATTCTGATTGAAAAGCTATTGAAGATCAGATGGGGTGATTACCCCAGTCGGTTATTTGGATAATTTTCTTAATGTATAAGGAGTGATAATGGACCTTACTTTCATCATCTCTAGCATAAATAGGTATGACGAAAATTAACTTGGTTTCGAAAAGAATATCCTTATAATACGCAAGGGATTTATAAGGAGCAAGAGAAGTAAAATGCCATCCTGGAGGAAAATATTGGGAAGCAAGTTTAATTGGATCAATTGTGGGTTTCATATGGGGTTTAATATAAAATACGTTATTTTCCCAATTTTGTCTGAATTGAGAATATGACTGAACAGAAATAGATGTAGTAGCTTTGGATGGGTCACTAAAAGGGTCGACCGGTTTGGGGTTATTGGCTAGCACGGAGCTGTAAGTCTTAGGAATAGATCCAAGAACCTAAAATTTATTACTTGAAGGGATTGGGTTAATTGAGTGAAGAACCAAAGATCCTTTGGGTTTGTTACTTGGGCCTGAAGGGCGACCCAAACCACGAGAAGACGAACCTCCTCGCACAATCATATTGAAGGTAGGGTACCTGCATTAATAAATTCTCGAGTAAGAAAATCAGGAATTAAGTTGTTACTTCCTTTAATATACTCAATTTCAAAATCAAAAATGCTTAACAGGGTTTGCCATCTAGCAAAAGACTGTTTTGAGGCTATATTTTCAATGTCTTTCTCAAGAATAAATATTGCAGATTTGCAATCAATTCTGAGTAGAAATTTTTGGTTTAGCAAGTCACTTTGAAATTTATTAATACATAATACTAAAGAAAGAATTTCTTTTTTTATAGTACTGTAATTTAACTATATAGGTGTTGGTTAGAAAACCGATCACTAAACACGTGCAAGTATACGCGGTCTAACAAGTAATATAGTGATATGAAGTGCGTCGTACCCACGAGAAACTATGACTAATATTTACCAAAGACCAACTATGTATCGCTAAAGTCTTATTCAAACAGCAATAAATGGAAGTGTAATTAATCTAGTTAACTAATTAACAAAGCAAGTAAATGGATAATGAAAGGTAAACTAAAGAATTACAAACTGGCGTGCTATGTTTCATCAAACTAGCTACCCTTCTCTCTTTGGTCTTAATGGTTACGACAATTTGTCGACCGAGAACACACAAGTGCTTATGCACCTCTATCGAGGTATGCAAAAACATGTCCTCTCCAGATCCACCCAAAAGGGAATAGAACAGAAAAGAACGTCCAAGCTAGATGCAATCCTACACATGTCTATGCGAATTGATTATCATAAGGATTTAAGCATAAGTTCTCAATTAGGTCACACGTGGTGCACAGAGAAATGTCTATTCTATGCACAACTTATGCAGTCGAAACCCACAGTCACATGCCAATATATTTAGGTGTAAATCTACAATCCTTCTGTTGATATCATGCAGATTACCAAAATCATCACAAATATCTTAGCGAGAATCATAAAGCACAAATATATTAAACTAAATCATATGGTGCCAACCAAAGAGATAAGACAGTCAATTTAAATAACAACGGGTTCCATTATAACCTTAGAGCAAATATTTAGTTCATAGCTATTAAACCAAATACAAACAACAATGAAGATAACGTTTATAGAATACAAAATTAGAGGAAATAAATGGATAGAAGAAACTCTGTCAAAGCCCCTTTAATCCCCAAGCATTCTGCTCAAATAAAACTTTCCAACCCATGTTGCTCGTTGCTCTTGTGCTCCAAAGAAATACAAACTTCTCCCTAATCTATATTTACAAAGATAATCTATAAAGAAAATACACAAGAAAATCCTAAGCTAAGATATCCTATGCTAAACTAAGGTCTCATATGATAGATTATGAGAGAGATGGATAGATCTCCTCAATGCAGGGGCAGGCTTCTGTGTTATATATGTGAGGACCCCAAACTCGGATATTTGAAACCCGAACTCGGTTCTTCACGATACCATTTTTATGAGCGGAATAATACTAATAATAATAACAATAATATAAAAGATCAAATTAATTTACATAATTATCAGAGTCTAGCTCCCAAGTACGTAACCTTTAAACATTCATTACAACCCATGATAGATAATATATATATCATAATTGTCTTAATAACATTAAACTATTACATAACATAGTAATTCGTTCATTCAGCAACCTTCCCTTTTCCTTTGTTGTTAGCAGAGTTCTCTGGCCATTCGTACTTAGCTGAAAACATTTAAATTAAGCAAGGATGAGCATTTGAGTGCCCAGCAAGAAATAACAATTATATATATATATATATATATATATATATATATATATATATATATAAGCTGAAAGGATTTAAATGTTTTTTTTGTACTATTCTTCTATAACAAGTCAATAGTTGTGAAGTATTCTGAACCGATAATAATAACATAACAACTCTCTTTCAAATTTTTGAAACTACATAATGACTATATCTGGGGTTATGGTGACATGCCATGAACATTGTTTTCATTTTTTAAAAAGGTTAAACAGAAATTCATCTGTAAACCGTCATAACTTACGGGCACGGGGGTGATCAGCCCGTTATGCCCTGCATTGATCAATACTGCATTGCTAGAACGATATTATCGTTCATCCTTTGTCCGTCGGAGCGCATAAAAATTTTCCCGTGTAGGGATGTTCATATCTGTCTGGGTTCTAAATCAAAGGTTTTATCGTGTTCATAATAATCTATAATTCAATATATCTGTATACGGGTAATTGACAAAGGTATATCAACATGTGATTAAATACAATGATTATCCAAGTGGGGACACTTGTTTAACCATTTCTAGAAATTAACGAACAGAATATATATATCCGAATTATCGTATACTAACATGTTGATATTCAATGAGCTTATATAATATAAAGTTCATAATCTGTACAATAATAATATAGTTTAGAAACATTCTTACTCACATCCATTGCATAAAGAAAATGCAAAGGTTAAATACTTGCCTGAAGCGCTGCTTACAACTTGTAATTAAGATCTATCGCTTATCTCACGATCTATCATTAATAAGATAGTTCGTTCGATTAGAACAATATACTATAACACGTAATACTGCTTATTGCAGTCAGCACATACCCTAATCACATTGACATATAAATTTAACAACCATTGAATCACAAATAATCACTTATCTAATCACATTATCTAAGTTCAGATCAATTTCTAAAATATGTCAGTCTACCGACAACTTTATCGGGTAATTATCGAGTCTAAGACTCTATTTTATAACTTAACATCAGTACGTATCAGTCATTTTATTTTTAAATGACTCAATATATTTTTAAAACATTTATTATAATTTATCATAAATTTTCAAACATCGGAATCATATTTAAATGATTAAAATACTAATCAATTCTATTATCATTAATATTTAATTAGTATTAAACTATTAATGAAATCATTTCCAAAATTTTAAAGTTATGTATAATAACTCAAAATACTTTTAAAGTATTAATATTACCCTTAAATGATTTTTAAAACATTTAAAATCATTTTTAAATAATTATCATTAATATTAACGTATTAATGTTTCATTTATCAAAATATTAAAAGTCATTATTCATAACTTAAAATATTTTTAATTCATTTATATCCATTTTAAATGATTTTTAAAGTAATAAAACCATTTATAAACTATTTAATATAATTATTAAATACATTTACTATCATAAGTAATAACTTAATAATTATTAATATTTAATTATTAATGAAATTATCCTTTAAATAGTAAAAGTTATATTTTATAACTTGAAATATTTTTAAACACTTTATTTTCATTTAATATGATTTTTAATATAATAAAATCATTTTTAATTAATTTATTTAATTCATTTAGTAAATAAATTAATTACCATTAATATTAATTTATTAATAAAATTTATCAAAAAAATATTAAAAGTCATTAAAAATAACTTAAAATATTTTCTTATATCATAATATAAATTTTAATGATTTTTCTAATATTAAAATCATTTTTAAATAATTTATTTAATATTATAATTAAATACTTTTAATATTCTGAAAATATTAAATATTTATGAAATGTATTAAAAATTAATTTTCGGAATTTTTTATAATTTTTAATAATTTATTTTGTATTTTTAATAATTTAAAACTAATTTTTTTCTATTTTTTTATTAATTTCCGGAAAATAGAATATTATATGTCGCTAAAGACAACCTATAGCGACAGAACCGTCGCTATAAGTGTTCTTCATGTTCTTGGCCAAACGCAGAAATGCATAGTCAGTTTCCGAGTTGCTTACTTTGACCAATCATAATCTAGTGTGTGTTGTGTTTCTGGGTATTTTGTTGATTAGAGAATGTAGTACAAATACAAGACTACTCGATCCAACAAAGAACATCATCAAACCATGCATAACTAACGAGATCTGAAGCGTTGAACAAGCTGTCAGAGCTGTTCTTCATTTTCTGGGCTACCCAGAAATGAAGAACAGTTCGACTGGCTCGTTTTGGGCTTCCACAACTTGTGATCTAGGTGCGTTTTTAGCGATTTAAGAGGTCTAACTTGTAGAACACATGTAAGTCTAGAGATCCATTACATAAAATCAACAAAACAACAACACAATACCAAGATCTTGTCCGGTCAAACGTTGTCAGAAACCACGCTCATGAACTTTCTGGGTTACCCAGAAAGTTCATCCGTGAAGTTTCTGCCTAGTTTGACCATCCTCCAATACCTGTATGATCATGATATAAGCTATCTAAAAGCATCACGATGTAGTATAACTACTATACTATAACTTAGATAACAAAACAACAACAAAAATCCAACAACCTGCCAGATCTAGATCCTTAAATATATTGTCAGACCTTGAAAACCCATTTCTGGGTTACCCAGAAACAGTCTGGTCATGGTCGGTCAACGACCTTTGACCACGAATAACTTGTAATCTGTTGAAGCTATGACCTTGATTCAACTTTTATACTAAAGAACACATACACGACTACAACTAAAAGCTTTCAAAACACGTAAATCTCTACAGATCACCAAGATATAAGGACTGACATTCACTGTCAGAGAACAAAAATTTATTTTCCCAGTTTTTGCAAATCTTCAAATCCGAGCCTCTAGATGTTATGGATCTAACATCTAGCAACCCAGATCATCCCTAGACACCTTATATAACATGTTTAACACAAAAAAATTAACATCTAACACAGAATCGTTGGACAGAAATTCTAGGGTTCGTTCATACCTTTCTTTGAAAAAATTCTGATTTTGTGTTGCTGATCTGTTTATGGTAAACGTGGGGCTTTGATTTGGGACTAATATACTTGTGTATTTTGATGGTTAGAGAGAGAGAGAGCTTAGTTTGAGTGTTATGAAAAATGTAAGTAACAAATGTTATTTCTCTCTCTTCCAATCTATAAATAGAAGTGTATGGTGCATGTATGGCTGAAATGTGTGGCTGATCTACTGAGATTTTCGAGCATGTGGAGTAATCTAGAGTTGGTGAACAACTCCAATCTTGGCAAGATACACAAGTAAGCTAAATAAATAAAAATTACACATAAGGGCATTTTGGAACTTGGGCTTGATAATTTAATGGCATACTTGTAATCATGTAAACCCTTAGGGTTTAGGGTTTGGGTTTGGGTTTAGGGTTTGAGCCATTTTAGCAAAAGTCTAGGATTTCTAATTTAGGGTTTGCTCAAAATAAAATAAAAGTTTAATAACTTTTAGTTTCTAAAATTTTGAAATTAGAATTTTCTAATTATGATTAATTTTATAATTACCTTATACAGGAACATTAGGGTTTAAATCATATAATTATCATTAACTTTGCTAAAATAGCAATCAGGGTTTACAAATGGTAATTAAGTTTTATAATTTCTAATTAGGGTTACTAATTATAGAAATTAGGGTTTCTAGAAATTAATATTTCAAAATGTTAACTAGGGTTTACCTAATTATGCATAAAATCACATAACATCGCTACATAATAATCTCGAACTCATAATTGAGTTTCAACTAGGGTTTAACACTTAAAATAGGGTTTTTAATAAATTTATTAGGGTTTCTAAAACTTTAATTAGAGTTTACCTAATTAATCACTTAATACACAACATAAAATATATAACACAGTTATATCACAGTCTTAAGCTCGCAATTGATTTTCAATTTAGAGTTTCCCTAAGTAAAATTAGGGTTTAACCAATTAATACTAGGGTTTTGAAATTAAACACCATAATTGACCAATTATCATCAATACGTACATGCAGTACATATTCATAGCACTGAAAAATCAAAATATAATTAATATTATATTATTATTCTCATACCTTGGCAATAATCCAAAATTAGGGTTTGGATACCATATTTGATTTATTCTTCCTATTTAACCTTAATAATTAAGGTAAAATAATTAACTTAATAACATGTACTAAAATTCATATAATAAAATAATTATTATAATTATTTTAAAAAATCAGTTCATATATTATTTAAATAATATATGATTATATATTTTCATGGAAAATAATTATTAAAATATTTCTACCATAAATTGATTATTATAAGTATATACTTTTTAATAATCAATAATTTTAAAATAAATTCATTTGTAAATAATTATGTAATAAATATATTTTTACTTACCACATAAATACATATACACATAATCTTGTACAAATCCTCATCCTTAATAAAAAAATAATTTATTCACAAAATTTCTTATTTATTTATATAGAAAATATTGGGTTGTTACATTCACCCTCCCTTATAAAGATTCCGTCCCCGGAATCACCGTTTTAAAACCTATACATGCACGGTCACATAGCGTACACAATCATTGTAAGTAAATCTTGATCAACTTTGATCGAACTGATCTTTAACTATTCACACAAAGCTTGTCTTTCTGATTACACACAAAAATTGGTTTCTAACAGAACTCAAATTCCTCCTCAAAATTTCTTTATAAAATAATTTTACTATATATAGGAAAATCATGCATAAGAAAATAAATAGGCATACGAATAATACCTGGGGTTCCAGTGCCAGCTGCTGCCGTATCCTGAACTGTCATGTTGTAGACCCTTGCTGTAGACTTTGTTGGCTTGCTTGACAAAGTCGGTCCCGTGATTGCTAACGTTCCACTGCCAGTGCCCATATTCACACTTCCTGTCTCCACCCTCCTTTTTGGACAATCTTTCACCCTGTGCTCTGTCGATCCGCATATAAAACATCCACTATTCATCCTAGGATTGGGGCAGTTGGGAGAAATATGGCCCTCCTGCCCGCACTTATAGCAAACAAATTTTCCTTGCAAACACTCCCCCGAGTGATTCTTCCCACATGTCTTACATGACACTATCTGTTTCTTAACACCTTCCTGTTTCACTTGTACACTTGCAAAACTGTTCACCTTCCTCTTACTATCTCCACTCCTGCTCCCACTATTAATTTCCACCTTCTTAGCTCCTTCTATCTTACCCTTATTCTTCCTCTCCTTATTGTAAAGGCTCATGGCCTCACTTCCCTCCTCAGCTATGATCGCTTTCTCCATGAGTGATGCAAATGTAGGAATTTGCAACACCGCCACTTTGTTATAGAGCCAGGGTTTCAATCCTAATTCAAACCTTCTAGCTTTCCTAGCCTCCGTATCAACTTGATGCAGAGTAAACCTAGCTAACTCATTGAATTTGGCGGCGTATTCAGACACCGTCATATTCTCCTGCTTCAACTCTAAAAATTTAACCTCCATCCTCGCCTGCATACTTGGTGAAAAATAATTTTCGAAAAACAAAGTTTTAAATCTATCCCATGTGACTACACCTTCTTCTGCCCTAGCCTGATTCGCTTCCCACCAAAAATTTGCTTCCCCCTTCATCATATAGGTGGCAAAAGCAGTTTTCTGCCCCTCATCTACCCTAGCTACCATAAACGCTTTTTCAATTTCCTTAACCCAAGTTTGAGCTTCTACAGGGTCAATTGTACCTTTGAATTCTGGTGGTCCTACAGCCTTAAAGTCTTTGAAGTTCGCTAAGCGGTTGCCCGGCTGGTTTTTAGCGACCGGTATTCCCTGTTGCATAGCCTGAGCTATCATGTTCGCAAATTGCCGCATCGGATCTGGTTGTTGTTGTCCCTCAACGTTGTTGACAGATTCCTCTGCCATTTGATTGCGAGTTCGACGTCTTGGCGGCATTATCTGATTGAAAAAAAAATCATAATTTAACTTACATTCTAAACCTTATCACATAAGTTTAATATTTTAAACTTATTTCATCATTTCTCAAACATAGATTCATATTCATTTAACGAATATTTTACATAGCACAAAATGCTTTGAACTTCAGCTATCCCTTTATGACCTCAAAAGTCGGGATTTACAGTCTTGACTTAATACAAAAGTTGGAAACATTACATTACACAAACATACTTATCATATGCATTACATTAAACACTCTTACACAACAGAACCTATACTACCTATTTATTACACCTTTTCCTTGGACATTCTCTCGCCTGATGACCTTCTATACCACAGACATAACATGCTCCTTTTTTGTAGTCAGGACAGTACGGAGTGGTATGTCCTTCATAGCTGCAAAGATAACATATTCTTTTCCATTTCTTCTTATTGGATTTTCCTAAGTCATGGTCTTCTATCTTTCTTTTCCCCTTCTTATCCGGAGCTGCACACGATGTGCTGCTTGTGGCTCCCATCTGACCAATTTGGATTTTAAGCTTATCTTGTCCTTCCAATGTTTCTATTAACGCTTGACACAACTGACTATTCAACAGCCTTTCTATCTCCCACAGCCTTTCCAGAGAAGAAACCTTGTTCTTCAGATTCTGCACCTCTGTTGATGCTTGATCAGCTCCAACTTTAGTGTCTGAATCGCTATCTGTCAGCTCCACCATCTCCGGATCTGGTACTATATTTTCTACAATAACCACATCTTCTGAATTATTTTCATTGTGAGCCTCTATTTCAGTTATCGGCTTCGATATTGGCTCCTTCTCTACGATCCGAGGGTAATCGAATCCTTTTTCACCTGACATCTACACACATAAGTTATCCTAATTAGCATATAGTATATACACACAACAAGTTATCTTTTATTTAGTTTGACGATGAATTTAGTCAATTCATCTCTTTTTAAACTCTATATGAGTTATTTATATTTTCAACGTTTCTCTCTGTTCTAAGGTTATAGCCTAAGGTCTAGCCCACCTAAGGTTTCTAACCCTATAGCTCTGATACCAACCTGTAAGGACCCAAACTCGGATACTTGAAACCCGAACTCGGTTCTTCACGATACCATTTCTATGAGCGGAATAATACTAATAATAATAACAATAATATAAAAGATCAAATTAATTTACATAATTATCAGAGTCTAGCTCCCAAGTGCGTAACCTTTAAACATTCATTACAACCCATGATAGATAATATATATATCATAATTGTCTTAATAACATTAAACTATTACATAACATAGTAATTCGTTCATTCAGCAACCTTCCCTTTTCCTTTGTTGTTAGCAGAGTTCTCTGGTCGTTCGCACTTAGCTGAAAACATTTAAATTAAGCAAGGATGAGCATTTGAGTGCCCAGCAAGCAATACCAATTATATATATATATATATATATATATATATATATATATATATAAGCTGAAAGGATTTAAATGTTTTCTTTGTACTATTCTTCTACAACAAGTCAATAGTTGTGAAGTATTCTGAACCGATAATAATAACATAACAACTCTCTTTCAAATTTTTGAAACTACATAATGACTATATCTGGGGTTATGGTGACATGCCATGAACATTGTTTTTATTTTTTAAAAAGGTTAAACAGAAATTCATCTGTAAACCGTCATAACTTACGGGCACGGGGGTGATCAGCCCGTTATGCCCTGCATTGATCAATACTGCATTGCTAGAACGATATTATCGTTCATCCTTTGTCCGCCGGAGCGCATAAAAATTTTCCCGTGTAGGGATGTTCATATCTGTCTGGGTTCTAAATCAAAGGTTTTATCTTGTTCACAATAATCTATAATTCAATATATCTGTATATGGGTAATTGACAAAGGTATATCAACATGTGATTAAATACAATGATTATCCAAGTGGGGACACTTGTTTAACCATTTCTAGAAATTAACGAACAGAATATATATATCCGAATTATCGTATACTAACATGTTGATATTCAATGAGCTTATATAATATAAAGTTCATAATCTGTACAATAATAATATAGTTTAGAAACATTCTTACTCACATCCATTGCATAAATAAAATGCAAAGGTTAAATACTTGCCTGAAGCGTTGCTTACAACTTGAAATTAAGATCTATCGCTTATCTCACGACCTATCATTAATAAGATAGTTCGTTCGATTAGAACAATATACTATAACACGTAATACTGCTTATTGCAGTCAGCACATACCCTAATCACATTGACATATAAATTTAACAACCATTGAATCACAAATAATCACTTATCTAATCACATTATCTAAGTCCAGATCAATTTCTGAAATATGTCAGTCTACCGACAACTTTATCGGGTAATTATCGAGTCTAAGACTCTATTTTATAACTTAACATCAGTACGTATCAGTTATTTTATTTTTAAATGACTCAATATAATTTTAAAACATTTATTATAATTTATCATAAATTTTCAAACATCGGAATCATATTTAAATGATTAAAATACTAATCAATTCTATTATCATTAATATTTAATTAGTATTAAACTATTAATGAAATCATTTCCAAAATTTTAAAGTTATGTATAATAACTCAAAATACTTTTAAAGTATTAATATTACCCTTAAATGATTTTTAAAACATTTAAAATCATTTTTAAATAATTATCATTAATATTAACGTATTAATGTTTCATTTATCAAAATATTAAAAGTCATTATTCATAACTTAAAATATTTTTAATTCATTTATATCCCTTTTAAATGATTTTTAAAGTAATAAAACCATTTATAAACTATTTAATATAATTATTAAATGCATTTGTTATCATAAGTAATAACTTAATAATCATTAATATTTAATTATTAATGAAATTATCCTTTAAATATTAAAAGTTATATTTTATAACTTAAAATGTTTTTAAACACTTTATTTTCATTTAATATGATTTTTAATATAATAAAATCATTTTTAATTAATTTATTTAATTCATTTAGTAAATAAATTAATTACCATTAATATTAATTTATTAATAAAATTTATCAAAAAAATATTAAAAGTCATTAAAAATAACTTAAAATATTTTCTTATATCATAATATAAATTTTAATGATTTTTCTAATATTAAAATCATTTTTAAATAATTTATTTAATATTATAATTAAATACTTTTAATATTCTGAAAATATTAAATATTTATGAAATATAATAAAAATAATTAAAAATTAATTTTCAGAATATTTTATAATTTTTAATAATTTATTTTGTATTTTTAATAATTTAAAACTAATTTTTTTCTATTTTTTTATTAATTTCCGGAAAATAGAATATTATATGTCGCTAAAGACAACCTATAGCGACATAACCGTCGCTATAAGTGTTCTTCATGTTCTTGGCCAAACGCAGAAATGCATAGTCAGTTTCCGAGTTGCTTACTTTGACCAATCATAATCTAGTGTGTGTTGTGTTTCTGGGTATTTTGTTGATCAGAGAATGTAGTACAAATACAAGACTACTCGATCCAACAAAGAACATCATCAAACCATGCATAACTAACGAGATCTGAAGCGTTGAACAAGCTGTCAGAGCTGTTCTTCATTTTCTGGGCTACCCAGAAATGAAGAACAGTTCGACTGGCTCGTTTTGGGCTTCCACAACTTGTGATCTAGGTGCGTTTTTAGCGATTTAAGAGGTCTAACTTGTAGAACACATGTAAGTCTAGAGATCCATTACATAAAATCAACAAAACAACAACACAATACCAAGATCTTGTCCGGTCAAACGTTGTCAGAAACCACGCTCATGAACTTTCTGGGTTACCCAGAAAGTTCATCCGTGAAGTTTCTGCCTAGTTTGACCATCCTCCAATTCCTGTATGATCATGATATAAGCTATCTAAAAGCATCACGATGTAGTATAACTACTATACTATAACTTAGATAACAAAACAACAACAAAAATCCAACAACCTGCCAGATCTAGATCCTTAAATATATTGTCAGACCTTGAAAACCCATTTCTGGGTTACCCAGAAACGGTCTGGTCATGGTCGGTCAACGACCTTTGACCACGAATAACTTGTAATCTGTTGAAGCTATGACCTTGATTCAACTTTTATACTAAAGAACACATACACGACTACAACTAAAAGCTTTCAAAACACGTAAATCTCTACAGATCACCAAGATATAAGGACTGACATTCACTGTCAGAGAACAAAAATTTATTTTCCCAGTTTTTGCAAATCTTCAAATCCGAGCCTCTAGATGTTATGGATCTAACATCTAGCAACCCAGATCATCCCTAGACACCTTATATAACATGTTTAACACAAAAAAATTAACATCTAACACAGAATCGTTGGACAGAAATTCTAGGGTTCGTTCATACCTTTCTTTGAAAAAATTCTGATTTTGTGTTGCTGATCTGTTTATGGTAAACGTGGGGCTTTGATTTGGGACTAATATACTTGTGTATTTTGATGGTTAGAGAGAGAGAGAGAGCTTAGTTTGAGTGTTATGAAAAATGTAAGTAACAAATATTATTTCTCTCTCTTCCAATCTATAAATAGAAGTGTATGGTGCATGTATGGCTGAAATGTGTGGCTGATCTACTGAGATTTTTGAGTATGCGGAGTAATCTAGAGTTGGTGAAGAACTCCAATCTTGGCAAGATACACAAGTAAGCTAAATAAATAAAAATTACACATAAGGGCATTTTGGAACTTGGGCTTGATAATTTAATGGCATACTTGTAATCATGCAAACCCTTAGGGTTTAGGGTTTAGGTTAGGGTTTAGGGTTTGAGCCATTTTAACAAAAGTTTAGGATTTCTAATTTAGGGTTTGCTCAAAATAAAATAAAAGTTTAATAACTTTTAGTTTCTAAAATTTTGAAATTAGAATTTTCTAATTATGATTAATTTTATAATTACCTTATACAGGAACATTAGGGTTTAAATCATATAATTATCATTAACTTTGCTAAAATAGCAATCAGGGTTTACAAATGGTAATTAAGTTTTATAATTTCTAATTAGGGTTACTAATTATAGAAATTAGGGTTTCTAGAAATTTATATTTCAAAATGTTAACTAGGGTTTACCTAATTATGCATAAAATCACATAACATCGCTACATAATAATCTCGAACTCATAATTGAGTTTCAACTAGGGTTTAACACTTAAAATAGGGTTTTTAATAAATTTATTAGGGTTTCTAAAACTTTAATTAGAGTTTACCTAATTAATCACTTAATACACAACATAAAATATATAACACAGTTATATCACAGTCTTAAGCTCGCAATTGATTTTCAATTTAGAGTTTCCCTAAGTAAAATTAGGGTTTAACCAATTAAAACTAGGGTTTTGAAATTAAACACCATAATTGACCAATTATCATCAATACGTACATGCAGTACATATTCACAGCACTGAAAAATCAAAATATAATTAATATTATATTATTATTCTCATACCTTGGCAATAATCCAAAATTAGGGTTTGGATACCATATTTGATTTATTCTTCCTATTTAACCTTAATAATTAAGGTAAAATAATTAACTTAATAACCTGTACTAAAATTCATATAATAAAATAATTATTATAATTATTTTAAAAAATCAGTTCATATATTATTTAAATAATATATGATTATATATTTTCATGGAAAATAATTATTAAAATATTTCTACCATAAATTGATTATTATAAGTATATACTTTTTAATAATTAATAATTTTAAAATAAATTCATTTGTAAATAATTATGTAATAAATATATTTTTACTTACCACATAAATACATATACACATAATGTTGTACAAATCCTCATCCTTAATAAAAAAAAAATTTATTCACAAAATTTCTTATTTATTTATATAGAAAATATCGGGTTGTTACAATATACGCCTCCTTCCTTCGCTAGGTCAAACCAATTCATTAACTGTCTGGGCACCGGAGGTGGCACCGCGGCGCGACCAAGTAAGTTGTGGTTGGCGCTGCAACGCCATGTAAGCCTGGAAAGACCAGAGCTTGTGCTGTAGCGCGAGCCCATAAAGGAATAGTGGCGCTGCGGCGCGAAGCTTACGTCAGCAAGGATCAGGAGGTGGCGCCGTGGCGCGGGCTTTAAGCTGGGTTTTGGCGCCGAGGCGCGGCTATACAAAAAATGACTGTTTTGCCCCATGTATGCTAGAAAACACCTGATAAGCCCTGCATTGCATTGATTAAGCATACTAACACTATAATCATATAAATCTATATAAAATCTACGAATTCAGGCAATTATTTAATTCATAAAGTATCCAATTCGCGGGTATAAATTTCACTCATCAAATACCCCCAAACTCAAGTCTTTGCTTATCCTCGAGTAAACTATCTAACACAACACTGATAATAAAGCACACACGAAAGAGAACTAAAACAATATAGTAGTATCGTGGCTTTAAAGCTCGATCATAGCCACTCCCAGAGAATAGGGCAAACACAGAAATGAATAAGGGTTCGTTCAATTTCAAGCATAAGACTATATTCGATCCATTGTATGTGTGTGTGTGTAGACCAACTGCCATAACTAATCAAAGCTCAAATAAGTTCGCACAATCGATTGTTAATAATAATAAGCACACTCCGTAACTTAAACATTCAACAAGCATTAAGAATAAGACGCAAGTGCAGGAAAAGATCAAAAGACTCTAGCATGACGATAGTAAAATCTGACTCGGACAGTCCTTAATTACCTTAGGCTATTCAGAACTACCCATGAATAAGCTTTTGATCAGTGACTCCCAAGCCAAACGACTTTAGGGCACTAGGTGTAGAACACCCCTATGAATCTAATAACTCGAGCAATAAAGGCCACGTAATCCACATAAGCCACTGAGATTTTACAACAAAAATGAAGATTATTTAGCGAGTGAATTTTATGCTCCATCTCGATATCGGTCCTGCGTTTATGGGCGAGTGCGTTTTATGCTCCATCTCGACCGACCGCAAAACTTTCGATATAAACTGTTCTTTTCTATTTTTATTCTCTTTTCATTTATCACTTTATATATATATATATATATATATATATATATATATATATATATATATATGTCAACATGCCAGAAACCAAGATCCAAAACTGTATAAACGTCTAAGTCTTTTACTACCTTGTAAAAATGAAAGTTTATAAGAGTGAACAAATTTTTAAAGCAATAAACCCGCGAACTAACTTTGAAAAATAACTAGTTAACACAGTTGGTCGGTGCTTGCTAAGAAGGACGGGTCAATAACAGTCTAAACTTAACGATTGAACAACCCCTAGCTCATACATGCTTACACGACTTTAAGAGATAGACAAAAATACTTGGCGCTTGTCATCAGCCACAATCAAAAATTAATGATAACTATAATACCCTTGCTAAATAGCAGCTCAAAATAGGGTAAAAAGGCCATTCACATGGCATAAGCATCTAATCTGTAAAACCCCCAAAAAGATGCCTATAAACCACAATCATGCTGATAAAAATCAAAGCATTAATAATAAAATCCAAAAACAGTTCAAAGCATAAAAATTAAAGCGTAATCCTGATAATCCCGTAGTTCAAAACGACTGCACCACACTCCTGATAATAAAAACATAATAATGTACTAAAGTATGCAACCTAGTCATGGAAGTACGGAAATAAAATAGATAATAGCTAACCCCCCCCCAAACTTGAGGTGAGTAATTCCCTGATTGTTAAGCATAAAGCAATCATATACAAGAGGGCTTCCCTGAAGTGGGCTCACTCAGCAGTGGTCTCTTCCTCTTCAGCCTTGGCGGGCGGTGATGGGGGAGGGTAGGGTGGGAAAATAGTCAGCTCTAGAAACTGGTATGGCGTGAACTCATCGTTCTCACCACAATAGTCAATGTAAATGCTCTGCATGGTGTTCACCAGCTCGGCCTGGTACTGCATTGCTATCTCCTACCTCTGAGCCACTACTGCTATACGCATCCGCTGCCTCTGCACCTTGGCATCCTATTTCTGATGCAGCAGTGTGAGGGACGCCATAATGTCTGTCAGTAGACCCTGTGCAGTTGGGCCTGCATCTGAAGTCTGTGCCTGCTCTGGCTCTGTTGTAGGAGGTGGTGTTGTAGGTGGCCCATAACCCTCACCTCTAATATGCGACACTACCCCATTCCACACAGTGAAGCGTGAGATCATCTGGTGGTCGATGACTGCCATAGGGGGCAAGGCTATCTTCTCTGGGCCCCACTGAATGCCTGCCTACTTTCATAATTGAGTGATCAATGATGGATGCGAGAGTCCCGAAGCAACTGTACTCTTTATTGCCTTTAGAATGGACTCGTGAATCAGAACTCCAATATCAACCGGCAGACCCGTGACAATGGCAAATAACAAAATCGCCCTATCTTTGGTCATGTCGCTCAAGTGACGGGTCGGGATCATGTTCGCACATATGAAGCTGAACCACGCTTTCCCATAGCGACTGAGCGCTAAAGTCGGGAAGCTAGTCTTTTCACCAGTATAATTATTCTTCTTCCACGTAGTCCCGGGCTTGCATAGCCTCCTAATGATATCCTCTAACTCATATCTGTGGAGCCTCAGCTCCATATAGTCCTTACCCACATAATTGGGCGTGGCAAACAGTGCATTGATGGCTTCACTCCCAAACGCCACTAACTTCCCCCTGACTTGGATAACCGCATCACCTTCGGTAATGGCATTCGCGTAAAACTCCCGAACCATAGATACACTGGCTGACCCGGGTGGTTTTGTGAAATGAATCAATTGGTGACCCGAAATCATAGCCAACAACTCGCCATCCTCTTTGTTAGGCCTCAAACCCCGTTCTGGAATCAAATTTTGCACGGAAAAAGAGGTTTTGTATCTTTTCCATGCCTCCTCATTGATGCATTTGGCTCTGTCCCAAGCCGTTGGTGAAGCCGTTGGTGGTGCCACGGACGACAATCCACCCATACTAAGATGTTACCTCTTTTGTGCCATTTTAGAAATTTAATTAGCTTGATGCAAAAATAGTCCTGAATAGTGCCAAAATTCCCCTAAAACTTAGGCCAAGTAGACCCCAGCAATAGCCAATACCAAATAGCCCAATTCAGACAAGTTCTTCTCTTAGGAATTTTATCAAACACTTGGAGTGCTCTTTGAAAACCAAATATGGACAACCCCTTTCTTAACAGTGTTCTAGCCCGATTTTCGTCAGTAGAAATCTCCCAAATTACAGAGAAAAAGAATTGCACAAAAAATTCCAGCAATCAAAATAAAATATGATTCTACGAGAATGGAATTTCCAAATACCTTGAGTTGAAAATCCCGAGTTTGATTCGTATCTGCTTTTCCTGTGTGATACTAGCTGGGGGTCTTGAGGGAAAGATATTTTGATCGTGTGTGTAGACTAATTCAGAGCTAGGGTTTTTTGGGAGTGAGGCGACTGGCTTGGGCGTTCTTCCTGTTGAAACTGCCGAGAGAATAGGGGAGGAGAAGTGGCTAACTGCTGGTTTGAATCAGTTTTTAAAAGCAAAAATTCGCTGTCGGCGCCGCGGCGCGGGCTCTTCTTCAGTACTTGGCGCCGCGGCGCGAGTTAGCAGTAGGCAAGGTTCGCTCATGGCGCCGCGGCGCGAATATGTCTAGTGTTATTTGGCGCTGCAGTGCGAAGAAGAGAGATTTTACATGTAACACTGACGCTGCAGCGCGAATAATGGCGCTTTGGTGCGAAGCCGGCGCTGCGGTGCGAATTGTAGTACAATTGGTAGCGCCACGGCGCGAGATGCCCTTTTCTAAAATTTTTTTGACAGTTATCTGCACATGCCAAGACCAGTATAACAGAAAACTCTTGAAGCAAAAATATATTATTACATACAGTATAATGACTAACTATAGAGTAAACTAGACATAGGTAAAGGGAAACAAATAAAATTTATACCGAGATAGGGGTGCCTCCCCACCAAGCGCTTATTTTAAAGTCGTCAGCTTGACTATACCGACATCGTTCAATCCAGCTCATAAGTGAAAATGACCTTCTCATGCCGCCAATTCGTCAGTTCTTTTGGATTTTTGGCAGACATTGATGATGGATCATCCTCACTTTCCTCACCCATCCAGTCATCCATCGGCACAAAGAATCTTTCGCCACTAGAATTATCCACTAATTTACTTATTTCATTAAATTGGAAGCATTCTTTGTGCTCTATTGGGCCCTCTAGGATTTCCACAATCGTGCGCGTGGTTTCTAACTGTTGATCACTCTTGACAGTATCCCCACTGTAGATCCTCTCCTCTTCTAGTTCAACCTCCGCCGGTTGGTCAGTGTGCACATTGACATTGCCCTCAACACTTTGGTGAGACTCAACGCCTTCTCCTCGTGTATCCACCATGCACTTCTCTACTTCTTCATCGTCAAGATCAATTATGACCAGTAGTTGGCATTGCGGCGGATTTGTGATGGCAATGATGATTATCCCCAATTAACTTTCGAGGCTTTGCACTGCGGCTTCTTGGCTTGCCATCCGAACCTCATTTCTCTCAATAAAGTTGGTGAGAAGCTCTTCAAGCCTGCTTTCTTCCTCTTGTGCTAAGTACTTAGAAACACTGTCAATGGGTCGAGACGTCCTTTCATATTGCGTCGGAGACTGATAGTCAAATAGAGATGCATGATTCGGATCATGATAATGCTCTTGACTGTAGTCCCGTGAGCTTGGATAACCCTAGCAGTTTGGATGGTAGGGAATCGGTTCAAAGTCAGCTTGTTCCTGACAGTAGGCATTCTTAGTGGACTGACACTCAAGATTGTCAGAAAATCTCAAGGCATTAGCAATTTGAAATTACAATTTCTCGAGTCCTTCCGAGCTTGGTTGCGTCGTTCCCTCATAAGGTCATTGATAACATTGATCATCCATTACCTGTAAACTTAAAAAAATAAAGAAAGGAAGATCAAACAAATAAAAGAAATAAAAATATACAAGTTTAAAGTAAGACTAAATTGATTTAAATCAATATTGGACAATATTAGAATAATAGCTCCCCGACAACGGCGTCAAAAACTTGTTGGTTGGAAAATGGATCACTAAACACGCGCAAGTATACGCGGTCTAACAAGTAATACAGTGATAAGAAGTGTGTCGTACCCACGAGGAACTATGACTAATATTTACAAAATACCGACTATGTATCGCTAAATTCTTATTCAAACAGCAATAAATGGAAGTGTGATTAATCTAGTTAACTAATTAACAAAGAAAGTAAATGGATAACGAAAGGTAAACTAAGGAATTACAAGCTAAGGTCACAACTTCACCCCACACAGGCATTCTGTCGAACACCTGGCGTGCTATATTTCATTAAACTAGTTACCCTTCTCTCTTTAGTCTTAATGGTCACGACAATTTGTCGACCGAGAACACGCAGGTGCTTATGCACCTCTGTCGAGGTATGGACAAATATATCCTCTTCAGATCCACCCAAAAGGGAATAGAACAGAGAAGAACGTTCAAGCTAGATGCAATCCTATACATGTCTATGCGAATTGATCATCACAAGGATTTAAGCATAAGTTCTCAATTAGGTCACACGTGGCGCACATAGATATGTTTATTCTACGCACAACTTATGTAGTCGAAACCCACAATCACATGCCAATATATTTAGGTGTAAATCTATAATCCTTCTGTCGATATCATGTAGATTACCAAAATCATTACTAATGTCTTAGCAAAAATCATAAAGCATAAATATATTAAACCAAATCATATGGCGCCAACCAAAGAGATAAGACAAGCAATTTAAATAACAACGAGTTCCATTATAACCTTAGAGCAAATATTCATTTCATAGCTATTAAACCAAATACAAGCAGCAATGAAGACAACATTTATAGAATACAAAATTAGAGGAAATAAATGGATAGAAGAAACTCTGTCAAAGCCCCTTCAATCCCCACACATTCCGCTTAAATCAAGCTTTCCAACCCGTGTTGCTCGTTGCTCTTGTGCTCCAAAGAAATACAAACTTCTCCCTAATCAATATTTACAAAGAAAATACAGAAGAAAATACAGAAGAAAATCCTAAGCTAAGCTATCATATGCTAAACTAAGGTCTCATATGATAGATTATGAGAGAGATGGATAGATCTCTTCAATACAGGGGCAGGCATCTATGTTATATACGCCTCCTTCCTTCGCTAGGTCAAACCAAGGCATTCACTGTCTGGGCACCAGAGGTGGTGCCGCGGCGCGGCCAAGTAAGCTGTGGTTGGCGCTACAACGCCATGTAAGCTTGGAAAGATAGGAGCCCGTGCTGCAGCGCAAGCCCATCAGGAGGTGGCACCGCGGCACGAGCTTTAAGCTGGGCTTTGGCGCCATGGCGAGGCTATATGAAAAATAACTGTTTTGCCCCCTGTATGCTAGAAAACACCTGTTAAACCCTACATTGTATTGATTAAGAATACTAACACTATAATCATATAAATCTATATAAAATCTATGAATTCAGGCAATTATTTAAGTCATAAAGTATCTGATTCGCGGGTATAAATCCCACTCATCAGTAGGATTCCATGCACCGGAATGAAATCGAATAATTTGCTCCGAAGAAGCAGAAGTTAATTTTTTCTTGAGGGGACCCTCGAATCCAATATCTAAGGCTTCAGTTTCAACAATTTTGAATGCTGAATCATTGGAGATGGCAAGGCAGGGTAAAGCCTTAACATATTTTTTAATTTCAGGACGACAAAAGTGTGAATGTCAGTCTAAAGGGGAGGATTTTCTTTAAAACGCTAAAAGAGAGTTTTGCAAATTTTTCTGAGATTTTCATAGAACTTGCTAATATAGTTGAGCGAGCCCAAAAATCTCTGAAGTTGGGTTTTATTAGTAATCTTATCAATAAATTTGTTAGCAAATTAAATAGCTCTATCAATAGGCCGAATAAGTCCATGATAAATATTGAGGCCAAGAAACCGAACTTTAGTCTAAAATAGACTGCATTTAGAAGGGGACAAAACAAGTCCATTGGTTTTAACTGTTTTAAAGAATGAAGTTAAATGTTTAATATGTTCTTTAATGGTTCTGGAGAAAACGAGGATATCATCGATATAAACGATGATAAAATGATTGAAGGGATTCAGAATGTCATTGAGAATGTTTTAAAATTCAGTAGGGCCATTCATTAAACCAAAGAACTGAACGTTCCATTCGTAATGGTCAAAAGGGGGAGTGAACGTTGTTTTGTACCTATCATCTAGGTGAACGGCAACTTCCCAGAATCTTAACTTTAGGTTAAATTTACTGCAAATGGTGGCATAGCTTAACTTATTGAGGAGGTCTTCCTTATTTGGTAAAGGATACCTAATCCACTCCAATACTTTGTTTAATGGTTTGTAATTAATGACTAAACGAGGAATACCTCTTTCCTTTTCTGCTTCATTATTGACATAAAAGGCAAGATAGGACCAATGGGATTTACTATGTCTAATTAATCATTTATTAAGGAGATCATTAATCTATTTTTTGCATAGCTCCATTTATTCATGACTCATCTAGATAGGTCTAGCCTTAGTAGGAATCAAATGTTCTTTGAATTTCTTAGCATAAGGAAGCCTTATCACATGTTTCTTTCGATGCCAAAAAGAATTAGGAGAATCTGAACAAAGATTTTCAATTAAATAAGCTTTTAACTCAGCAATTTTTTCTTGAACTCTTTTACTTTTTAGCTATTCTTCAACTTGCTTATATTTAATCTCTTGTTTTAAGAAGTTTAAATGGGTTGATTTGTAGTTTAATAAATTCAAAGAATTAGAAATAGATTTATCTTTGATAAATTTTAAATCTCTTTCTTTAGGTTTAATAAGAAATTTGAATGTTATTTTTTTACCTAAGTGTTCACAACTTAATCCTTTATTACTGGTAGTGAATGGATATAATAAATATATAAATGGTAATCCTAAGATGATCTAATCTGTAAGATTGTGAATTAAAATAAATGAAGTTTTAAAACACATATTATCTTGACAAATATGAACTTTAGGAAATTTATATTTTATCTCAATTTGACTACCATTAGCAGAATTCAAATTTTCACTAGTTTTCTTATAATACTTAGTAGGTATTAGACCTTCTTGGATATAATTCAGATCTGCACCGGTATCAACTGAGGCAGAGAGTTGTATTAAGAGGTTTTATCGATAACTAAGTTAACTGAGATATACCATTTTTGAATGGTGATATATTTAATACGTTTAAGGGAGAGACCTTGAATAAAATGGTATGTTTCATCTCTAGCTTTAGACGTTTCAGGTATATCATGACTCTCATCACTAGAGGACGAGTCATGAATATGAAGGTCAACTTTTTTTACTTTAATTTCTTTTCTTAAATTAGAAATATCTAATTTTAGGTTAGAAATTTCTGTTTTCAGTTTGTTAACTTCTTGATTTAATTTAAGGAGGGTAATCTCTTTAACAAGAGTTTTAAATCTTTCAAGAGTTTTATTAAGGCTAAATATAGGTTTCTCATTGGCTTTAGTAATCTTTTCTTTTACTTTGTAATCTTTTGTTAACAAATCTTTTAACTGTTTTATGTATTGAACCTTTAACTCAAGGTCAAAAATTTTACTAATTAAATCGATTAACATACAACTTTTTTCATCTTCGTTGGTAATATCGTTTAATCTCTTAATACAGTAGTTCTCGTTGCAATTATTAGCACAAATAGTGACATCTTCATTGTCACTATCTGTTTCTTTATTACTGGAACTGTTATTAGAGGAATAAGGAATGTCTGAACCTTCATCATTACTGATGTTGTTCTCAATCCTTATTAATTCTAATAGCTGCTCAGTAATTTCACTAGAAACATTTAGCTGAGATAATTTTTGTTTTATCTTGCACTCATTTTTATAGTACCCCTTTTACCCACAATTATGGCAAACAATTTTACTTTTGTCAAATTTTTTGGGGTTTTTAGTAGATTTTTTACTTGATGATTTAGGTTTGGTATAATAACTATCTTAGATTTTATCTTTTTGACTCTTATGTTTTTTCCTGTGACGTTTGTGACTTTTATCAATATGTTTATGCCTGTGCTTTCTTCTAGAGGGAGCATCCGGGGATAAACCATATTGTTCACAAAAAGTCCATAATTCATACTTAGCTTTATTTTTATCTTTACCAGCTTGTTTACCGAGTTTAAAATCTATATACTTTTTTAATCCAATTTTTTGAATGTAACTAATAATATCACTATAGGTTAAATTGTCATAATCAATATAACCTAAGTTTTTACTTAATTCTTCACGAACCTTATGAGCAAATAATGAAGGTAAACCATTAACGAATTTTTCTTTCCAAAATAGTTTATTTCTATCATTACGCATCATAACTCTAGAATTAAACACATCTTTGTATCACCTAAAGTCACTTAGAGTATGACAAGTGAGATTACTTTGTTGATCGTGAATTCTTTCAATGATATTACTAGGAGTACCGACAAAATGTTTGATTGTAGTAAAAATCAACGTGTTAACACCATCTGGCGGACCAATACCAACATCTTCATCAAAGATGGGGTTACCGTACTCATCCACTTGGACAACATGGATTATGGATACTCTTGTATCTTTTGTGATTTGTTTTTCCCACCAAGATCTAAAAATACCAGTAAATCAACTAGCTATTAATTCAACAATGTCAGGCTAAGACATATTGTTGAATTTAGTGATATAGCTATTGGCTACCATGTACATGTGATTTAATTTATTTAGGATTTTTTGGTCACTAAAACCATCTATATTCCATTCATAAATTTTATTCGAAGAAACATAAAATTGTTTATCTAGATTTCTCTCTTCGAACTATAGATCTAGAGGAGTAGGTCTAGAATACCAATTTCGTGTAATACTAGTGTTATTAAATGTTAGTTTTTTAAACTGATCATTAAGATCAGGAATTCAAACAATATCAGACTGATCTGATTTGGTAACACTCTCATCGTCAGATTTGACTTGATCAATGATAGCAATAGTACCACTTATTCCGGCTAAATTTTTAGTTTTTAATTTTTTTATAAACTTATCAATAACTTGAATGATTTCACCATCGTTATTAAATTGTTGTTTTAAATATCCTAATTTACTTCTATTTTCAGGTAATTTTAACAAAGGCTGCTCAATTTTTGAATCGGGCTTCTTTATAATAACATCATCAAACTTTTCTTCAATCTTATCTAGTTGTTTTCCTATTGTGGCTAGATATTGATTTGTGAAATTATTTTGTTCAATGATTTTCTTTTCATCTTTATTATTATCTGAAATTTTGAAAGGACTTACAATAACAGATGTATTTTTAACTGGAAGGAGGACAGTTTCGAGAGGGGGATGACTACTAGAAACTTTTGACTTATCTTCTTTGATCCACTATGTTTTAGTTATAACATTACATTTACCATGATGTTTTTCATACCAATCGTAGAATGTAATGTTTATCTGTTCCTTTTTTATAAATCTTTTCCATCTATTAATTATTTTATCTCGTTCTTTACCAATTAGATGATTGGAACGAAATAAGTGTCTCTTATCTTTGTTAGCTTTGGAATTAAAATCTTTAATATGATGATCCCAATTAAGAATAAATTATTTTTTAATAACTCTTAACTGATTATTAATAGGGGCTTCAAAATCTGACTGTGCAGGAAATTCTGAAGGTGTAAGAGAAGAATCTTCTTCATCTACATTATCATTCGAAGTATAACACCGGTGACTAGCTTGACCTTGATTTAAGATGCCATTCATCTTTATATCACGAATAGAATTATTACTAAGTATTTCAGTATCTCTTCTAGTATGAATAGAAGGGGCTGAAGAACTCATAAAATCTTCAATGATGACTGGTCTTCTAGTACATTCAAAGCTTATTTTAACCTTACCATCAGAGAATTGTCTAATGTTTTCAACATTTAGAAGACTGCTTCTAACTGGTTGTTGAGGTATTTCACTGGGTAAAGTCCATTGACTAGGTAATGTAATGTCCTTCTAAAGGATGGTCCTTAGGATTTGAACATTAGCATCACTAGTTGAATTTTGAATTAAAACTGTTTGATCTTTAGGACTTTTATTAAGAGCATGAACATAATAATAATAACATAACAACTCTCTTTCAAAATTTTGAAATTTCGTATAGACTATATCTGGGGTATGGTGACATGCCATGAACATTGTTTTAAATTTTCGATAGGGTAAGACAGAAATTTATCTGCAAACCGTCATAACTTACAGGCACGGGGGGTGATCAGCCAGTTATGCCCTGCATTGATCAATACTACATTGCTAGAACGATATTATCGTTCATCCTTTGTCCGCCGGAGCGCATAAAAATTTCCCCGTGTAGGGATGTTCATAGCTGTCTGGGTTCTAAATCAAAGGTTTTATCTTGTCAACAATAATCTATAATTCAACATATATGTGTACGGGTAATTGACAAAGGTATATCAACATGTGATTAAATACAATAATTATCCAAGTGGGGACACTTGTTTAACTATTTCTAGAATTAACGAACGAACAGAATATATATATATATATATATATATATATATATATATATATATATATATATATATATATATATATATATATTTGAGTTACCATATACTAACATGTTGATATTCAAGGAGCTTATATAATATAAGGTTAATAATCTGTACCATAATAATATAGTTTAGAAATATTCTTACTCACATCCATTGCATAAAGAAAATGCAAAGGTTAGATACTTGCCTGAAGCGCTGCTTACAACTTGTAATTAAGATCTATCGCTTATCTCACGACCTAACATTAATAAGATCGTTCGTTCGATTAGAACAACATACTATAACACATAACACTGCTTATTGCAGTCAGCACATAACCTAATCACATTGGCACATAGATTTAACAACAATTGAATCACAAATAATCACTTATCTAATCACATTATCTAAGTCCAGATCAATTTCTGAAACATGTCGGTGTACCGACAACTTTATCGGGTAATTATCGAATATAAAACACTATTCTGTAACTTAATATCAGTCATATTATTTTTAAATGACTTAATATAATTTTAAAACATTTATTATAATTTATCACGAAATTTCAAACATCGGAATCACATTAAAATGATTTAAATACTAATCAATTCTATTATCATTAATATTTAATTAGGTATTAAACTATTAATGAAATTATTTCTAAAATATTAAAATTATTTATAATAACTCAAAATATTTTTAAAGTATTAATATTACCCTTAAATGATTTTTAAAACATTTAAAATCATTTCTAAATAATTACCATTATCATCAAAGTATTAATGTTCTATTTATCAAAATATTAAAAGTCATTATTCATAACTTAAAATATTTTTAATTCATTTATATCCCTTTTAAATGATTTTTAACTTAATAAAACCAATTTTAAACTATTTATTTTATATAATTATTAAATAAATTTAATATCATTAGTAATAACTTAATAATCATTAATATTTAATTATTAATGAAATCATCCTTTAAATATTAAAAGTTATATTTTATAACTTAAAATATTTTTAAACACTTTATTTTCATTTAAAATAATTTTTAATAAAATAAAATTATTTTTAATTAATTTATTTAATTCATTTAGTAAATAAATTAATTACCATTAATATCAATTTATTAATAAAATTTATCATAAAATATTAAAAGTCATTAAAAATAACTTAAAATATTTTCTTATATCATAATATAATTTTTAATGATTTTTTCAATATTAAAATCATTTTTAAATAATTTATTTAATATTATAAGTAAATAAATTAAATACTTTTAATATTCCAAAAATATTAAATATTTATGAAATATATTAAAAATTATTAAAAACTAATTTTCAGAATTTAAAATAATTTTTAATAATTTATTTTGTATTTTTAATAATTAAAAACTATTTTTTTCTATTTATTAATTAATTTTCAGAAAATAATATACTGTCTATCGCTAAAGGCCACCTATAGTGACAAAACTGTCGCTATAGGTGTTCTTCATGTTCTTGAGCATTCATAAGGCAGTTTCGAGGTTCCTCCTTTGACCACGATTTTTGATCTGGTCATGATGTTTCTGGAAAGGTTGTTAGTCCGATATTGTAGTACTAATGCACGACTACAAGATCCAACCACAAACATGGACAAACAACACTTAACATAAGAGATCTGGAGTAATGAACAAGTTGTCAGAGGCTGTTCTTCATTTCTGGGTTGCCCAGAAACGAAGAACAGTTCGAGCATACACTTTTGGGCTTCCACAACTTGAAATTCGTGAAATCTTTTAGTGATTTAAGAGTCCTAGATTGTAGCTAGCATGCAAGAGAGTATATCTATTACATAAAATACAAATAACATCAACTTAATCATCAGTTATGATCTATTCAAACCATGTCAGTCGACATGTTCATATGTTTTCTGGGTTACCCAGAAAACATAGATCATGCTCGACTCGGCTAGTTTGACCAGCCACTGTGTTCAATCCACTTGATTATTTAGTGATATTAAAGCATAGATCCATAGTACACATACCCAACTACAACTTAGTTACAAAAACAGAATTAAAACAACAACACACTTACATATCCAATACCAACAAAAACTTATCAGACACTGAAAGCCCATTTCTGGGTTACCCAGAAATAGTCTGGTCATGGTCGGTCAACGACCTTTGACCAACAATATCAAGTAATCTAACACAGATCTAAGTTTGATTTCAAGCTCAGATCCAAGAGCACATATTAGACTAGAACTACCAACTTTCAAAATACAAAACACATTAAAAATCATAGAGATATAAGGTCTGACATTCGTTGTCAGTCATCAAAAAAATATTTCTCCAGATTCTTTAAATCTTCAAATCTGAGCCTCTAGATGTTATGGATCTAACATCTATCAACCCAAATCCACATTATACACTAGATTTAACATGTTTAACATAAAAAATCTATCAACTAACAACAGATCGTTGGACAGAAATCATGGTTAGGGTTTATACCTTCTATAAACGATTCTTGATTTTCGACTTCTGATTTATTATAGCTGATCATGGGGCTTTGATTTAGGACTGATATACTTGTATATTTTGAAGGTTAGAGAGAGAGAGAGAGAGAGCTTAGTTTGAGAGTTGTGAAAAATATAAGTAACAAATGGCATTTCTCTCTCTTCAAATCTATTTATACAACTTGAATGCAATGTATTTGGCTGGTGTAGGTGACTTGTTGTTGTTATTTTGAGCACATGGGGTGGTTGAAGTGGTTTAACCACTCAACCTATTGTCAAAACCTATTTGTTAGCCAAAATAATGCATTTATGGGCAAAAAGGTCTTTTATATTTTCCATTTAATGGCAAAATTGGAACTTGACAAACCCTTAAGGTTTAATCCTAAGGTTTAGCACAAAATGAAGGATTTTCCCATTAGGGTTTACACAAAATAAAAATTAAATAAAAATTAAATAAATTTTAGTTTCTAAAATTTTGAAATTTGGGTTTTCTAATTATGATTAATTTTCTAATTACGCTATACAGGAACATTAGGGTTTAATATCATATAATTATCATTAACATTGCTAATTTAGCAATTAGGGTTTACGATTTTGATAATTAGAGTTACTAAAATATAATTAGGATTTTCTAATTATCAAATTAGGCTTCTAGATATTTAGTGTTTTAAATTGCTAATTAGGTTTTCCATAATTAAAAATATAATACTTGTTAATTAAACACATTAACACAATCACCAATCAATTTCGAACTCTAATTTGAATTTTCAAATTAGGGTTTCTCATTTTAAAAATTAGGGTTTTAATTAGAAATATTAATTAAAGTTTTCTAAAAATTAGGGTTTCTAGAATTTTAATTAGGGTTCACCTAATTAATACATTTAATATACGACATAAATTATATAACACACTTATAAAATAATCTTGCACTCTAGTTTGGATCTCAAATTAGGGTTTAGCATTATTACTAGGATTTTAAAATTAAACACCATAATTGACCAACCATTATCAATACGGAAATACAGTACATATCCATAACACTGAAAAAATCAAAATATAATTAATATTATATTATTATTCTCATACCTTGACAATAATCTAAAATTAGGGTTTGGATTCCATATTTGATTTATTTGCCATATTTAACATTAATAATTAAGGTAAAATAATTAACTTAATAACCTATACTAAAATTCATATAATAAAATAATTATTATAATTATTCTAAAAATCATTTCATATATTATTTAAATAATATATGATTATATTTTTATGGAAAATAATTACTAAAAACATTTCTACCATAATTTAATTATTATAAGTATATACTTTATAATAATCAAAAATTCTAAAATAAATTCATTTGTAAATAATTAGGTAATAAATATATTTTTACTTACCACAAAAACACATATACACATAATCTTGTACAAATCCTCATCCTTAATATATATATAAAAAAAATTTATTCGCAAAATTTCTTATTTATTTATATAGAAAATATCAGGTTGTCACATTCACCCTCCCTTATAAAGATTCCGTCCACGGAATCACCGTTTTAAAACCTATACATACCTGGTACATAGCATACACAATCATCGTAAGTAGATCTTGATCAACTTTGATCGAACTGATCTTTAACTATTCACATAAAGCTTGTCTTTCTGCTTAAACATAAATATTTGATTTCTAAAAGAACTCAAATTCCTCCTCAAAATTTCTTTATAAAATAATTTACTATATATAAGAAATAATATATAAGAAAATAAATTTGATTAGAATAATACCTGGAGTTGCATTCTCGGCTGCTACAGTTTCTTGAACGGTCATGTTGAAGACTCTTTCGGTTGGTTTTGTTGGTTCATTTGTTGAAGTCGGTCCCGTTATCGCCAATGCCCTGATGCCTTTCCTCGTATTCGCATTCTTTGTTTCCCTTCTCCTTGGACAGTCTTTCACCTCATGCTCCTTTAATCCACAAATAAAACACCCACTATAAAGTATTGGATTGGGGCAGTTAGGAGAGATATGTCCCTCCTGCCCACACTTGTAGCACACATTCCTTCCTTTTAAACACTTTCCCGAATGATTCTTCTCACAATTTCTACCATGCACAACTCGTTTCTTTCCATCTTCTGGCCTATTTTTCGTATTCCCAACATTATCACCTTTCCTCTTTCCAGTTCTACTACCACTACTCCCTCCTTCGGCTTTAACATGAGTTGTCTCCCACCAAAGATTAACCCCTCCTTTCGTTGTATAGGTGGCAAAAGCTTTCTATTGCCCCTCCGTTACCCTAGCTATCACAACCACTTCTATAGGGTTAGTTGGTCTTCTAAATCCTGACGGTTCATTTGTCTTGAAGTTTTCAAAGTTTGCCGATCGATTATCTGGCTGATTTCCTGCAGTTAGTAATCCATTCTGCATAGCTTGATCGTCTATATTCGTCAAATTCTGCGTTGGGTCTGGTTGTCCTCCAGCTTTGTTGGCAGGTTCTTTTGTCCTGTGATTTCGTTTTCGTCTTGGCGGCATTATCTGATTAAATTATTCTTTATTAACTTACATTCTAAGCCTTATCGTATACGTTTAGCATATAACACAAAAGATTCTACTCAAATAATCATGTACTCAAAATATTAGATTTTGAAAACCTGGTTTACTAAATTAATCAATACTCATATAATTAACTACTATCTTTTCACCAACTTATTTCATTAATCCCATAAACTCATATTCATATCACTTGACATATCATAGCACCTTTTGCTTTAATCATTTGCTATCCCATTATGACTTAAAAGTCAGGAATCGCTGCCATAACTTATACAAAATTTGAAAATTATTATCTTATACAAACATACCTATATGTGTTATTTATATTTTCAATGTTTCCCTCTGTTCTTTACGATCTGAGGGTAATCGAATCCTTTTTCACCTGACATCTACACACATAAATTATCCTGATTAGCATATAGTATACACACACAACAAATAAGAGTTTTATACAAGTTATCTTTTATTTAGTTTGACAATGAATTTAGTCAATTCATCTCTTTTTAAACTCTATATGTGTTATTTATATTTTCAATGTTTCCCTCTGTTCTAAGGTTATAGCCTAAGGTCTAGCCCACCTAAGGTTTTTAACCCTAAGCTCTGATACCAACTTGTGAGGACCCCAAACTCGGGTACTTGAAACCCGAACTCGGTTCATCACGATACCATTTCTATGAGCGGAATAATACTAATAATAATAACAATAATATAAAGATCAACTTAATTTACATAATTATTAGAGTCTAGCTCCCAAGTACGTAACCTTTAAACATTCATTACAACCCATGATAGATAATATATATCATAATTGCCTTAATATCATCAAACTATTACATAACATAGTAATTTGTTCATTCAGCAACCTTCCCTTTTCCTTTGATCTTAGCAGAGCTCTCTAGACGTTCGCACTTAACTGAAAACATTTAAATTTAAGCAAGGATGAGCATTTGAGTGCCCAGCAAGTAATAGCAATTATATATATATATAAGCTGAAAGGATTTAAATATTTTCTTTGTACTATTCTTCTACAACAAGTCAATAGTTATGAAGTATTCTGAACCAATAATAATAACATAACAACTCTCTTTCAAGGTTTTGAAATTTCGTATAGACTATATCTGGGGTATGGTGACATGCCATGAACATTGTTTTAAATTTTCGATAGGGTAAGACAGAAATTCATCTGCAAACCATCATAACTTACGGGCACGGGGGGTGATCACCCCGTTATGCCCTGCATTGATCAATACTACGTTGCTAGAATGATATTATCGTTCATCCTTTGTCCGCCGGAGCGCATAAAAATTTTCCCATGTAGGGATGTTCATACCTGTCTGGGTTCTAAATCAAAGGTTTTAACTTGTCAACAATAATCTATAATTCAACATATATGTATACGGGTAATTGACAAAGGTATATCAACATGTGATTAAATACGATAATTATCCAAGTGGGGACACTTGTTTAACTATTTCTATAAATTAACGAACAGAATATTTATATCTGAGTTACCATATACTAACATGTTGATATTCAAGGAGCTTATATAATATAAGGTTAATAATCTGTACCATAATAATATAGTTTAGAAACATTCTTACTCACATCCATCGCATAAAGAAAATGCAAAGGTTAGATACTTGCCTGAAGCGCTGCTTACAACTTGTAATTAAGATCTATCGCTTATCTCACGACCTAACATTAATAAGATCGTTCGTTCGATTAGAACAACATACTATAACACATAACACTGCTTAGTGCAGTCAGCACATAACCTAATCACATTGGCACATAGATTTAACAACCATTGAATCACAAATAATCACTTATCTAATCACATTATCTAAGTCCAGATCAATTTCTGAAACATTTCGGTGTACCGACAACTTTATCGGGTAAATATCGAGTCTAAGACTCTATTCTGTAACTTAATATCAGTCATATTATTTTTAAATGACTTAATATAATTTTAAAACATTTATTATAATTTATCACGAAATTTCAAACATCAGAATCACATTAAAATGATTTAAATACTAATCAATTCTATTATCATTAATATTTAATTAGGTGTTAAACTATTAATGAAATCATTTTTAAAATATTAAAGTTATTTATAATAACTCAAAATATTTTTAAAGTATTAATATTACCCTTAAATGATTCTTAAAACATTTAAAATCATTTCTAAATAATTACCATTATTATCAAAGTATTAATGTTCTATTTATCAAAATATTAAAAGTCATTATTCATAACTTAAAATATATTTAATTCATTTATATCCCTTTTAAATGATTTTTAACTTAATAAAACCATTTTTAAACTATTTATTTAATATAATTATTAAATAAATTTAATATCATTAGTAATAACTTAATAATCATTAATATTTAATTATTAATGAAATCATCCTTTGAATATTAAAAGTTATATTTTATAACTTAAAATATTTTTAAACACTTTATTTTTATTTAAAATAATTTTTAATATAATAAAATCATTTTTAATTAATTTATTTAATTCATTTAGTAAATAAATTAATTACCATTAATATTAATTTTTTAATTAAATTTATCACAAAAATATTAAAAGTCATTAAAAATAACTTAAAATATTTTCTTATATCATAATATAATTTTTAATGATTTTTCAAATATTAAAATCAGTTTTAAATAATTTATTTAATATTATAATCAAATAAATTAAATACTTTTAATATTCCAAAAATATTAAATATTTATGAAATATATTAAAAATTATTAAAAACTAATTTTCGAAATTTAAAATAATTTTTAATAATTTATTTTGTATTTTTAATAATTAAAAACTATTTTTTTCTATTTATTAATTAATTTCTAAAAAATAATATACTGTCTGTCGCTAAAGGCCACCTATAGTGACAAAACTGTCGCTATAGGTGTTCTTCTTGTTCTTGAGCATTCATAAGGCAGTTTCGAGGTTCCTCCTTTGACCCCGATTTTTGATCTGATCATGATGTTTTTGGACAGGTTGTTAGTCCGATATTGTAGTACTAATGCACGACTACAAGATCCAACCACAAACATGGACAAACAATAGTTAACATTAGAGATCTGGAGTAATGAACAAGCTGTCAGAGGCTGTTCTTCATTTCTGGGTTGCCCATATATGAAGAACAGTTCGAGCATACACTTTTGGGCTTCCATAACTTGAAATCCGTGAAATCTTTTAGTGATTTAAGAGTCCTAGATTGTAGCTAGCATGCAAGAGAGTAGATCTATTACATAAATTACAAATAACATCAACTTAATCATCCGTTATGATCTGGTCAAACCATGTCAGTCGACATGTTCATATGTTTTCTGGGTTACCTAGAAAACATAGATCATGCTCGACTCGACTAGTTTGACTAGCCACTGTGTTCAATCCACTTGATTGTTTAGTGATATTAAAGCATAGATCCATAGTACACATACCCAACTACAACTTAGTTACAAAAACAGAATTAAAACAACAACACACTTACAGATCCAAGACCAACAATAACTTGTCAGACACCGAAAGCCCATTTCTGGGTTACCCAGAAATAGTCTGGTCATGTTCGGTCAACGACCTTTGACCCACAATATCAAGCAATCTAACACAGATCTAAGTCTGATTTCAAGCTCAGATCCAAGAGCACATATTAGACTACAACTACCAACTTTCAAAATACAAAACACATTAAAAATCATAAAGATATAAGGTCTGACATTCGTTGTCAGACATCAAAAAAATATTTTTCCAGATTCTTTAAATCTTCAAATCTGAGCCTCTAGATGTTATGGATCTAACATCTATCAACCCAGATCCTCATTATACAGTAGATTTAACATGTTTAACACAAAAAATCTAACATCTAACAACAGATCGTTGGACAGAAATCATGGCTAGGGTTTATACCTTCTATAAACGATTCTTGATTTCTGACTTCTGATTTGTTATAGCTGATCGTGTGGCTTTGATTTAGGACTGATATACTTGTATATTTTGAAGGTTAGAGAGAGAGAGAGAGCTTAGTTTGAGAGTTGTGAAAAATATAAGTAACAAATGATATTTCTCTCTCTTCAAATCTATTTATACAACTTGAATGCAATGTATTTGGCTGGTGTAGGTGACTTGTTGTTGTTATTTTGAGCACATGGGGTGGTTGAAGTGGTTCAACCACTCAACCTATTGCCAAAACCTATTTGTTAGCCAACATACTGCATTTAGGGGCAAAAAGGTCTTTTGTATTTTCCATTTAATGGAAAAATTGGAACTTGACAAACCCCTAGGGTTTAACCCTTAGGGTTTAGCACAAAATGAAGGATTTTTCCATTAGGGTTTACACAAAATAAAAATTAAATAAATTTTAGTTTCTAAAATTTTGAAATTTGGGTTTTCTAATTATGATTAATTTTCTAATTACGCTATACAGGAACATTAGGGTTTAATATCATATAATTATCATTAACATTACTAATTTAGCAATTAGGGTTTACGATTTTAATAATTAGAGTTACTAAAATATAATTAGGATTTTCTAATTATCAAATTAGGCTTCTAGATATTTAGGGTTTTAAATTGCTAATTAGGTTTTCCATAATTAAAAATCTAATACTTGTTAATTAAACACATTAACACAATCACCAATCAATTTCGAACTCTAATTTGAATTTTCAAATTAGAGTTTCTCATTTTAAAAATTAGGGTTTTCAAAATATTAATTAGGGTTTTCTAAAAATTAGGATTTCTAGAATTTTAATTAGGGTTCACCTAATTAATACATTTAATGCACGACATAACTTATATAACACACTTATAAAACAATCTTACACTCTAATTTGGATCTCAAATTAGGGTTTAGCATTATTACTAGGGTTTTAAAATTAAACACCATAATTGACCAACCATTATCAATACGAAAATACAGTACATATCCATAGCACTGAAAAAATCAAAATATAATTAATATTATATTATTATTCTCATACCTTGACAATAATCCAAAATTAGGGTTTGGATTCCATATTTGATTTGTTTGCCATATTTAACATTAATAATTAAGGTAAAATAATTAACTTAATAACCTATACTAAACTTTATATAATAAAATAATTATTATAATTATTCTAAAAATTATTTCATGGAAAATAATTATTAAAAACATTTATACCATAATTTAATTATTATAAGTATATACTTTATAATAATCAAAAATTCTAAAATAAATTCATTTGTAAATAATTAGGTAATAAATATATTTTTACTTACCACAAAAATACATATACACATAATCTTGTACAAATCCTCATCCTTAATACATATATAAAAAAAATTTATTCGCAAAATTTCTTATTTATTTATATAGAAAATATCGGGTTGCCACATTCACCCTCCCTTATAAAGATTCCATCCCCGGAATCACCGTTTTAAAACCTATACCTGGTACATAGCATACACAATCATCGTAAGTAGATCTTGATCAACTTTGATCGAACTGATCTTTAACTATTCACATAAAGCTTGTCTTTCTACTTAAAAAAAAATATTTAATTTTTAAAAGAACTCAAATTCCTCCTCAAAATTTCTTTATAAAATAATTTACTATATATAAGAAATAATATATAAGAAAATAAATTTGATTAGAATAATACCTGGAGTTGCATTCTCGGCTGCTACAGTTTCTTGAACGGTCATGTTGAAGACTCTTTCGGTTGGTTTTGTTGGTTCATTTGTTGAAGTCGGTCCCGTTATCGCCAATGCCCTGATGCCTTTCCTCGTATTCGCATTCTTTGTTTCCCTTCTCCTTGGACAGTCTTTCACCTCATGCTCCTTTAATCCACAAATAAAACACCCACTATAAATTATTGGATTGGGGCAGTTAGGAGAGATATGTCCCTCCTGCCCACACTTGTAGCACACATTCCTTCCTTTTAAACACTTTCCCGAATGATTCTTCTCACAATTTCTACCATGCACAACTCGTTTCTTTCCATCTTCTGGCCTATTTTTCGTATTCCCAACATTATCACCTTTCCTCTTTCCAGTTCTACTACCACTACTCCCTCCTTCGGCTTTAACTTGAGTTGTCTCCCACCAAAGATTCACCCTTCCTTTCGTTGTATAGGTGGCAAAAGCTTTCTGTTGCCCCTCCGTTACCCTAGCTATCACAACCACTTCTACAGGGTTAGTTGGTCTTCTAAACCCTTACGGTTCATTTGTCTTGAAGTTTTCAAAGTTTTTCGATCGATTATCTGGCTGATTTCCTGCAGTTGGTAATCCATTCTGCATAGCTTGATCGTCTATATTCGTCAAATTCTGCGTTGGGTCTGGTTATCCTCCAGCTTTGTTCGCAGGTTCTTCTGTCCTGTGATTTTGTTTTCGTCTTGGCGGCATTATCTGATTAAATTATTCTTTATTAACTTACATTCTAAACCTTATCGTATACGTTTAGCATATAACACAAAAGATTCTACTCAAATAATCATGTACTCAATATATTAGATTTTGAAAACCTAGTTTACTGAATTAATCAATACTCATATAATTAACTACTATCTTTTCACCAACTTATTTCATTAATCCCATAAACTCATATTCATATCACTTGACATATCATAGCACCTTTTGCTTTAATCATTTGCTATCCCATTGTGACTTAAAAGTTGGGAATCGCTGCCATAACTTATACGAAATTTGAAAATTATTACCTTATACAAACATACCTATCATATACATAACATAAAATCATATCTATTCAATTAATACTAGTACTACTTATTTCTTACGCCTCCAATAAGGATCAATTGCTTAGTAATCTGTCTATTCCCCTTATCCTCAATGATCCATTTACACCTAACTACATCTAGTTCGTCCAACTTACCATATATTACGAGCTTAAAAACTCACCACAAACATACGAGTTTAGGAACTCCACATAGACCACATATACGAGTTCAGTCATTCTATCATTCTAGGATCTGGTACTATACTTTCCAAAATAACCACCTCTTTTGAGTTACTTTCATTGTGAGCCTCTATGTCAGCTATTGGCTTCGATATTGGCTACTTCTTTACGATCCGAGGGTAATCGAATCCTTTTTTACCTGACATCTACACACATAAATTATCCTAATTAGCATATAGTATACACACACAACAAATAAGAGTTTTATACAAGTTATCTTTTATTTAGTTTGACGGTGAATTTAGTCAATTCATCTCTTTTTAAACTCTATATGAGTTATTTATATTTTTAACGTTTTCCCATATTCTAAGGTTTTATCCTAAGGCCTAGCCCACCTAAGATTTTTAAACCCTAAGCTCTGATACCAACTTGTGAGGACCCCAAACTCGGGTACTTGAAACCGAACTCGGTTCATCACTATACCATTTCTATGAGCGGAATAATACTAATAATAATAACAATAATATAAAGATCAACTTAATTTACATAATTATCAGAGTCTAGCTCCCAAGTACGTAACCTTTAAACATTCATTACAACCCATGATAGATAGTATATATCATAATTGTCTTAATATCATCAAACTATTACATAACATAGTAATTCGTTCATTCAGCAACCTTCCCTTTTCCTTTGATCTTAGCAGAGCTCTCTAGACGTTCGCACTTAACTGAAAACATTTAAATTTAAGCAAGGATGAGCATTTGAGTGCCCAGCAAGTAATAACAATTATATATATATATATATATATATATATATATATATATAAGCTGAAAGGATTTAAATGTTTTCTTTGTACTATTCTTCTACAACAAGTCAATAGTTGTGAAGTATTCTGAACCAATAATAATAACATAACAACTCTCTTTCAAAATTTTGAAATTTCGTATAGACTATATCTGGGGTATGGTGACATGCCATGAACATTGTTTTAAATTTTCGATAGGGTAAGACAGAAATTTATCTGCAAACCGTCATAACTTACAGGCACGGGGGGTGATCAGCCAGTTATGCCCTGCATTGATCAATACTACATTGCTAGAACGATATTATCGTTCATCCTTTGTCCGCCGGAGCGCATAAAAATTTCCCCGTGTAGGGATGTTCATAGCTGTCTGGGTTCTAAATCAAAGGTTTTAACTTGTCAACAATAATCTATAATTCAACAAATATGTATACGGGTAATTGACAAAGGTATATCAACATGTGAATAAATACAATAATTATCCAAGTGGGGACACTTGTTTAACTATTTCTAGAATTAACGAACAGAATATATATATCTGAGTTACCATATACTAACATGTTGATATTCAAGGAGCTTATATAATATAAGGTTAATAATCTGTACCATAATAATATAGTTTAGAAATATTTTTACTCACATCCATTGCATAAAGAAAATGCAAAGGTTAGATACTTGCCTGAAGCGCTGCTTACAACTTGTAATTAAGATCTATCGCTTATCTCACGACCTAACATTAATAAGATCGTTCGTTCGATTAGAACAACATACTATAACACATAACACTGTTTATTACAGTCAGCACATAACCTAATCACATTGGCACATAGATTTAACAACCATTGAATCACAAATAATCACTTATCTAATCACATTATCTAAGTCCAGATCAATTTCAGAAACATGTCGGTGTACCGACAACTTTATCGGGTAATTATCGAATATAAGACACTATTCTGTAACTTAATATCAGTCATATTATTTTTAAATGACTTAATATAATTTTAAAACATTTATTATAATTTATCACGAAATTTCAAACATCGGAATCACATTAAAATGATTTAAATACTAATCAATTCTATTATCATTAATATTTAATTAGGTATTAAACTATTAATGAAACCATTTCTAAAATATTAATGTTATTTATAATAACTCAAAATATTTTTAAAGTATTAATATTACCCTTAAATGATTTTTAAAACATTTAAAATCATTTCTAAATAATTACCATTATTATCAAAGTATTAATGTTCTATTTATCAAAATATTAAAAGTCATTATTCATAACTTAAAATATTTTTAATTCATTTATATCCCTTTTAAATGATTTTTAACTTAATAAAACTATTTTTAAACTATTTATTTAATATAATTATTAAATAAATTTAATATCATTAGTAATAACTTAATAATCATTAATATTTAATTATTAATGAAATCATCCTTTAAATATTAAAAGTTATATTTTATAACTTAAAATATTTTTAAACACTTTATTTTTATTTAAAATAATTTTTAATATAATAAAATCATTTTTAATTAATTTATTTAATTCATTTAGTAAATAAATTAAATACCATTAATATTAATTTATTAATAAAATTTATCACAAAATATTAAAAGTCATTAAAAATAACTTAAAATATTTTCTTATATCATAATATAATTTTTAATGATTTTTCTAATATTAAAATTATTTTTAAATAATTTATTTAATATTATAATTAAATAAATTAAATACTTTTAATATTCCAAAAATATTAAATATTAATGAAATATATTAAAAATTATTAAAAACTAATTTTCGAATTTTAAAATAATTTTTAATAATTTATTTTGTATTTTTAATAATTAGAAACTATTTTTTTCTATTTATTAATTAATTTCTGAAAAATAATATACTGTCTGTCGCTAAAGGCCACCTATAGTGACAAAATTGTCGCTATAGGTGTTCTTGTTCTTGAGCATTCATAAGGCAGTTTCGAGGTTCCTACTTTGACCACGATTTTTGATCTAGTCATGATGTTTCTGGATAGGTTGTTAGTCCGATATTGTAGTACTAATGCACGACTACAAGATCCAACCACAAACATGGACAAACAACACTTAACATAAGAGATCTGGAGTAATGAACAAGTTGTCAGAGGCTGTTCTTCATTTCTGGGTTGCCCAGAATTGAAGAACAGTTCGAGCATACACTTTTGGGCTTCTATAACTTGAAATCCGTGAAATCTTTTAGTGATTTAAGAGTCCTAGATTGTAGCTAGCATGAAAGAGATTAGATCTATTACATAAAATACAAATAACATCAACTTAATCATCCGTTATGATCTGGTCAAACCATGTCAGTCGACATGTTCATATGTTTTCTGGGTTACCCAGAAAACATAGATCATGCTCGACTCGGCTAGTTTGACCAGCCACTATGTTCAATCCACTTGATTATTTAGTGATATTAAAGCATAGATCCATAGTACACATACCCAACTACAACTTAGTTACAAAAACAGAATGAAAATAACAACACACTTACAGATCCAAGACCAACAAAAATTTGTAAGACACTGAAAGCCCATTTCTGGGTTACCCAGAAATAGTCTGGTCATGGTCGGTCAACGACCTTTGACCAACAATATCAAGCAATCTAATACAGATCTAAGTCTGATTTCAAGCTCAGATCCAAGAGCACATATTAGACTACAACTACCAACTTTCAAAATATAAAACACATTAAAAATCATAGAGATATAAGGTCTGACATTCGTTGTCAGACATCAAAAAAATATTTTTCCAGATTCTTTAAATCTTCAAATCTGAGCCTCTAGATGTTATGGGTCTAACATCTATCAACCCAGATCCTCATTATACACTAGATTTAACATGTTTAACACAAAAAAATCTAACATCTAACAATAGATCGTTGGACAGAAATCATGGCTAGGGTTTATACCTTCTATGAACGATTCTTGATTTTTGACTTCTGATTTGTTATAGCTGATCGTGGGGTTTTGATTTAGGACTGATATACTTGTATATTTTGAAGGTTAGAGAGAGAGAGAGAGAGAGCTAAGTTTGAGAGTTGTAAAAAATATAAGTAACAAATGACATTTCTCTCTCTTCATGTATGACCCCGAATTTTATGAAATAAAAGTATTCAATTTTTCTTATAATTACTATTCAGTAAATGGTTAAATTGATAAATGTTAAAGTTAAGGGTGATATATGAATTTTTTTTCAACATACACAAGTGGTTATAAAATATTCATTGTTGTCGGGGAATATTTGTTTGGTCGTGGAATATTCTTTCTGTCGGGGAATATTCGTACGACAGCGCAGCCATTTGTGGGCCCCATAGCAGAATAACTGTCGGGTGAAGAAAACGACAAATTTAAGTTTTTACAAATAACGACGTAGTTGTTACCGTTAACACTGTTGGAATACCCGGTGGTTAAAATACAGTAATACGCGCTATTTCACAGTAGCACACGGTATTGCATAGTATTTTTGAAATTATTGATTCTTACGTAAGAATGCACTACTCAATAATTGTTACAGTAATTACTATTCAATATTTTATTTTATTGATTCAATAATTGCTACGTTAAAATTTTATATTATTGTTGTTCAATAATTGTCACTGCACAGTATTTTCCATTATCAGATCAATAATTCATATTATTTGAATAATATTATTAGATAATATTATTGGCAATGTCTAGAAAGTTCTGTCTAAGGAGAGGTTTGGTCACCTAATTGCGCACCAGTAAGGAGAAATTCTTATTGGAAAGCCACCTCTTTCCTGAGAACGGTCTGGTTGTCATAAATGTGATTCTGTAATATTATTTGTGAATAATTAATTATTGATTCATATGATAAGGAAACATTTATTTTATGTGGATATAAATGAGGGATATATTTTTTTGGTTAAAACTGAAGGAGTTAATGTTGAGGTGTTATCAGTATTTTTGTCGTAACGGAGGTATTGAAAATCAAATTAGGGTTTTTAAGATATTTTGTGAGTGTTATAATTTTTAATCCGACCGTTGGATCGTGGTAATATTTGGATATGTTATACATATATAAGTTGAGTATATGTCCACAAATTTTGAACCGTTAAAAATGAACATATGATTTGTTATGAATTTTACGAGATGACTGGTTCAGAAATTGTTGAATTTTCGGAGTTAATCATTTTGGTGGAAAATTCTAGAATTGGTGGGCCCCACTCTTGGTTGCTGAAGAAATGTGCTTAGATTTTTATTCAAATGTGATGGGTGGGAATAGTAGCAGGTAAAGCCATCAGGTTGCAGGTTAAGTCTGCTTCGGCGTGCTAATATTTTCCTATAAATAGAGGGCTAAGTTAGAATTGAAAATCACACCAGAAATATAAGCTTTCTCTCTTTCTCTCTCTATATTATAAAGTATATTTTGTGAGTATTTAGATACTGTGAGAGTTGCTATTCAGTGCAAGTTTCCTTCGGCTTTGCATTCCAGTCAGAAATACTGCACTTTTGAGGTAAGTGATAGTAAGGGATTTTAAAGGTTGTTATATTTTCCAGTTTCGTAATTTTTCTGACCTTCAAAAATTCTGGAAAAATTTGAAGTGATATTTTGATGAGTTTTCATGATTGTGTCCAAAAATGGTGATTTTTGGATGTATAGATTGAGATTTATGAATTTTATGAGAAAAGACTACTTTAAAAGTAATCGCTTATAATTCCTTGTGGTTAACTCTAAAGTTGATGAAATTTTTATTGGGAGTACATGTATATGATAGAAGTATACTCTGTAAATTTTAGAATTTTTGGACAAAAGTATAATTTTTGATAAATGTCTAAATATTCGGCTGTTTTAGCCATATGAAAAATAGTAAATGACTTTTAAAAATTCTGAGAAAAATATACGTTCACTATGGGACTATATTATGCTAAATCCCAAAAAAATAAATATTTTTTGAACTGATTTGGTATTTTTCATAAAAATGGTCTAGTTATGAGTAAATGAATTAAATATGTTTTGTGAAGTAAGAAAATTGGAAAATAGGATTTTATGACTTGAGAATACTATATGAGGTATATGCAGATTTTTGATGAGGGTTTTGGTTATTGGTGATGAAATCTTATGAGTTTGACATTTTAGAATGATTAAATGCATTATTTAGTAAAGTGTAAACAATTAAAATAAATTGTTTATAAGCTTAAGAAATATTATTCTTTTAATATCATTATACCGAAATATTGGTATGTATTTTATTGTAGAATTTCTACCTTTTTGTGTCGGGATTACTATTCATGAGTTACTATTCACGAGTTACTATTCACGATAAAATTGGTTTCTTTTTCTAACCAAATTATAGTTGATTTATGAATATTACTTTTGAGATTAAATCTATATGTTGATCATATTATTTTTATTATCATATATAACATTTTTATAACCCTGATGTTGAAATTCTCTTTCACTTGAGTGTAAAGATGGGTAGATTATTGGTATGATCATGACTTTGGGTTCTCTTTGGCCAGTAGTGCAAAGTTGAATTATTGACTAGTATGATCATGCCCATTGAATTTATAATTGAATATCTTCAGCTTAAGTGCAAAGGTGAAATGATCAACATGGTTATAATTATTGTTTATATAAATGATTATATATTTCTTTGAGGTATTAATATATTTAGCCTGTAGTGCAAATATGAACTGTTGATGAATATATTTGGCCATAGTGCAAATATGAACTATTGAGAAATATCTTTGGCCTGTAGTGCAAAGATGAAATATTGATGAATATCTTTGGCCTGTAGTGCAAAGATGAATTGTTGATGAATATCTTTGGCCCGTAGTGCAAAGATGACATGTTGTTGAATATCTTTGGCCAGTAGTGCAAAGATGAGTAGGTGTTGAGATGAACATGACCAACTGGTGATACAAATGAATATCTTTGGCCGTAGTGCAAAGATGAAGTTATTAGTATGATTATGAACAGGAAATGTGATTTGGTGTAAGTATGATCTTTGATATTTCAGGTAAAGATAGGTGATGAAAATTATCTTCGTCCTGGATGAGAAGAGAAATTTAGAACTACAGTTATGATTATGAGTTATTCATATGATTGTGGACCAGAATTGTTGATTTATGTTACAGGGATAAAACATTGTTGATGGATTTTTAACATGGAGAAGATAATAGACTTTATAGTCTATTTGACTATTCTAATGGATTGCTCGTTCCGCTGCAACTATGGTTGAAATTTTTATCATTTACCATATGTTCTAAATCTTTGATTTATTATTGATAAAGGCTATTGATAATTTAATTATCTTTAGTCATAATATTCTTTACTGAGCTAGTTGTGCTCACCCTTTTGCTTCACAATTCCTTTCAGGTAATAAGAGTGTAGCTGGGTCGAGCGAGGGTAACGGGAAAATAGAACGGTGGTCTCTAGCTGTGGATGTTCTCCCGAAGCAGTATAGAAAAGTTCATTTAGTAGTTTTATTTGGTGAATCCAATAGGGTAAGGTGTACCCAATGTTAGAAGAGTGGTTTGCCACTATCATACAAGATGTCTAACGACAAACAACCTCGTGTCATCATAAGACAGGGATGTGCTCATCCACTTACTGAGTATATATACGAGCACTACCTAAATAATCTTGGTGTTTGTTTGAAGTATGATTCTCAATTAGAGACAGTAGAGATAATGATATGTCAAGAGAAGACTCACCATTGGGAAGAATATGATAGTAATCTTCTCGTTTTTCTTTGGGGTCTATTGGGTCAACCAAGAATAATTCTGTGGCCATATGATATCTATCATAACCTAGACGCATGGCCTCCCATGTACAAAGGTTTCCTTGAGCACTTCCCAAATATTCTAATTTCTAAAACAGTTTTTGACTATACCTTTATGTAAGGTGTCATTGTGAGGTGATGTCCACGGTTGGAACATGAGTCACATTTGGTATATATTTGTATCGAAACTCACAGCATATGTGTTGTTGTATTTTGCACGACAATTGTTGTAATAAAGTTGTAGTTGTTTTCTGTACCATGTATTTGGCGACTCAGAATAGGTTGGATGGAATGGACCTATTTTGGGGTTGTCACACTTCAAATCTATTTATACAACTTGAATGCAATGTATTTGGCTGGTGTAGGTGACTTGTTGTTGTTAGTTTGAGCACATGGGGTGGTTGAAGTGGTTCAACCACTCAACCTATTGTCAAAACCTATTTGTTAGCCAAAATAATGCATTTAGGGGCAAAAAGGTCTTTTATATTTTCCATTTAGGGTTTACACAAAATAAAAATTAAATAAATTTTAGTTTCTAAAATTTTGAAATTTGGGTTTTTTAATTATGATTAATTTTTTAATTACGCTATACAAGAACATTAGGGTTTAATATCATATAATTATCATTAACATTGCTAATTTAGCAATTAGGGTTTACGATTTTGTTAATTAGAGTTACTAAAATATAATTAGGATTGTCTAATTATCAAATTAGGCTTCTAGATATTTAGGGTTTTAAATTGCTAATTAGGTTTTCCATAATTAAAAATCTAATACTTGTTAATTAAACACATTAACACAATCACCAATCAATTTCGAACTCTAATTTGAATTTTCAAATTAGGGTTTCTCATTTTAAAAATTAGGGTTTTAGAAATATTAATTAGGGTTTTCTAAAAATTAGGGTTTCTAGAATTTTAATTAGGGTTCACCTAATTAATACCTTTAATACACGAGATAAATTATATAACACACTTATAAAACAATCTTGCACTCTAATTTGGATCTCAAATTAGGGTTTAGCATTATTACTAGGGTTTTAAAATTAAACACCATAATTGACCAACCATTATCAATACGGAAATACAGTACATATCCATAGCACTGAAAAATTAAAATATAATTAATATTATATTATTATTCTCATACCTTGACAATAATCCAAAATTAGGGTTTGGATTCCATATTTGATTTATTTGCCATATTTAACCTTAATAATTAAGGTAAAATAATTAACTTAATAGCATATACTAAAATTCGTATAATAAAATAATTATTACAATTATTCTAAAAATAATATCATATATTATTTAAATAATTATGATTATATTTTCATGGAAAATAATTACTACAAATATTTCTGCCATAATTTAATTATTATAAGTATATACTTTATAATAATCAAAAATTCTAAAATAAATTCATTTGTAAATAATTTGGTAATAAATATATTTTTACTTACCACAAAAATACATATACACATAATCTTGTACAAATCCTCATCCTTAATATATATATATAAAATTTTTTTTGCAAAATTTCTTATTTATTTATATAGAAAATATCGGGTTGTCACAAGAATTACGCATATTTGATATCCGATATAAGACTCCTCTTATAAAAATATCAAGTAACCCTATTTAATTAAAATAAGGTATTATTTATTTAATTAAAATCTTTTAACTAAATAGGCTCCCTAATCTTATTAGGGATAATTAATTAAACTCTTTTAACTAATTTTGCCTCCTAATCCTATTAGGAATAAATGAGAGTATTTACATTAAATTAATTCCTAAACTCTTTTAGAAATTAAAATAATAATAATTGTAATAATATTAATAAAACTCCTCTTATTAATTTGTATTTAATATTTCTAAAATATTAACTAATAAATATTAAGCTATTTAATTTATTCTATCACCGTAGATTAAATTAAATATACTTAACATATTATTATGATTATGCCATTAACTTCTGAAGTAATTATTCTTCTTTTTATGGTGTGACCATTTAGGTTCTCCATATTAAACCGGTTGTGAATAAATCAATTAGAACAATTCTAATCTTATTTAAATAAATAAATTAAACTGTTAATTTCTTTAAATAAATAATATTTATTCTACAATAGGAATAAGCCTCCCTAGCGATCAACGACTTTTCAGATAATATAGATTTCAACATTAATCATAAAAGAACCTTTGAGTAAATAGTTACCGTACAATTCAATCCTTCTACCATACAATGTCCCAATTAAATATAAGACATAGAATTACGGTCAAGTCTTATTTTATTTAATTATATGTATTTTGATTCCTAAATGCACAACTCCTAATGAATGCAAATTAGAAACTACTTTCTAATTTCATTCCACCTTGGCCAAGGATTCCTGGGTTGTCATTTATCGAATCACATATGACATTTCACTTCTTTTACTATAAGTGGTAGATTTTTTATTGATCATTCATTATCTCCATATATAACTTATTACACCCAAGCATACCCTTTGATATACCCTAAGGGTCTTAAGGAATAAGTCAAAGTGTAAATCATTATATACAAGATACTATGATGATCTCAAGTCTAAGGATTATTTGTACTACTATCACTATAGGAATTTCTATTGACAGGCAAGTAAAACTCCATTAGGTATTCCTTAGCGAGTCACGTTCAGTGAACTTATTCTCTAATAAGCACCTACATACTTGCTTTAGTGTCTCCACACAAATGATCATGAGATCAATCATCCTCATCCTATGAGCAAGCAACGTACATACCAATCTATCCGGATTCACTAATCCCTTTTTTAGTAATCCATTGATTGGGAACATTTTAGTTTTAAGCTATCTAAGAATTTAGATCTCATTAGTATGATCTCATTATGATTCTAAAAACATTACTTAAAGCTATGGTTTTATCACATATTATTAAAACAACACCATATTGATAATTAAATACCTTTAATAAATAATTCTTTTATTAATAAATGAATAAGATTGATTATAAAGTATATGTTTTATCATCATACATGATTGGTTTTTATACATACTACTTTCAATCTCCCACTTGCACTAAAGCCAATCGTTGTGGTATCTCATACTCATCTTCTCTAAGTGACGATCAAACTGTTGTTGTGTTAACGCTTTAATAAATGAATCTGCAATATTGTCTTGAGAGTCCACACGCTTCGGGGTGACATCTCCTCTTTCAATGATCTATCTAATCAAATGAAACCGCCGCAACACGTGTTTGGATTTCTGATGAGACCTGAGTTGCTTAGCCTGCGCAACAGCTCCAGTGTTGTCACAAAATAAAGGTACTGGTCTTGTAATGCTAGGAACCACACCAGGTTCGGTAATGAACTTCTTCATCCAAACAGCTTCCTTTGCAGCTTCACTTGCAACTACGTACTCTGCCTCTGTCACAGAATCAGCAAATGTTTGCTGTTTGGAACTCTTCCAACTCACTGCGGCACCGTTTAAGGTAAACACATATCCCGAAATAGATTTACTGTCATCTTGGTCCATTTGAAAACTTGAGTTTGTGAAGCCCTCTAGTTTCAATTCAGACCCACCGTAGATAAGAAATACATCCTTAGTTCTTCTTAAGTACTTTAGGATATTTTTCACTGTCTTCCAGTGTTCTTCTACTGGATTCGACTGATATCTGCTTGTTACACGAAGTGCATGAGCGACATCTGGTCTAGTACATATCATACCGTACATAATAGATCCTATTGCTGAAACATAAGGAATCTTACTCATACGGTCTCTCTCTTCAGGTGTCTTTGGGGCCTGTTTCTTGGAGAGATGTATTCCATGGCTCATTGGCATGAGACCTCTTTTGAAATCTTCCATGCTAAACTTCTTTAGCATCGAGTCAATGTACATTCCTTGGGATAAGCCAAGCATACTTTTAGATCTATCTCTATAGATCTTTATCCCCAAAATATAGGATGCCTCTCCCAAGTCCTTCATGGAGAAGTATTTAGATAACCAGATTTTAATTGATTGTAGCATAGGAATATCATTCCCTATCAGTAATATTTCATCAACATATAATACGAGGAATGAAATAGCGCTCCCACTAACCTTCTTGTACACACATGGTTTATCCTCATTTTTGATAAAATCAAACTCTTTGATTGTCTCATCAAAATGGATGTTCCACCTATGTGAAGCTTGCTTCAATCCATAAATGGATTGTTGTAGCTTACAGACTAGATTTGTTCCAACCTTTGAAATAAATCCCTCTGGATGTGTCATATACACATCCTCCTCAAGTTTCCCATTGAGGAAGGCCGTTTTCACGTCCATCTGCCAAAATTTGTAGTCATGGTAAGTTGCAATCGCAAGTAAAATGCGAATGGACTTGAGCATTGCTACCGGTGAGAAGGGTTCGTCATAGTCAAATCATTATCTTTATTTGAAACCTTTTGTGACCAGTCGGGCCTTATAGGTCTCTACCTTGCCGTCTGCTCTAGTCTTTCTTTTAAAGACCCATTTACACCCAATAGGTTTAATGCCTTCAGGTGGTGAAACCAAAGTCCATACTTGGTTCTCATACATGGAGTCCATCTCGAATTTCATGAATTCTTTCCACTTCTCTGAGTCTACTACTCATAGCATGTTCGTAATTCAATGAATAATCATCATCTATGATGTGTACCTCATCGTCATCCTATTTGACAAGTCCATACCTATCAGGTATCTTTGGTACTCTTCCAGATTTACGAATAGGGTGTGCTACAGAAGGAATCTCTACTTGGACAGGTTCATCCATTTGATCTGTAGTGATTTGTGGTTCTTTAATTTCTTGAAGATCTATTTTCCTCCCACTGGCCCCTTCAAGGATAAACTCCTTTTCCAAGAAGGCAGCATGTTTGGCAACATACACCATTTGTTCAGTAGGATTGTAGAAATAATATCCTAAACTTCTTTAGGATATCCCACAAAATTACACGTATCAAATCTTGTCCCAAGCTTATCATTCTCAAACCTTTTCACATAACCTAGACATCCACAAATCTTAACATGCTTAAGACTAGGCTTCCTCCCTATCCATATCTCATATGGAGTCTTAAGGACGTATTTCGAGGGAACCTTATTTAGTAGATATATAGCTGCTTCTAGGGCATATCCCCAGAATGACACTGAAAGATCAGTAAAACTCATCATGGAACGAACCATGTCCAACAATGTTTGACTTCTCCTTTTAGATACACTATTCAACTGTGGCGTCCCTGGTGGAGTCCATTGTAAGATTATACCATTTTTTTAGATAATTGAGAAACTCACCGCTTAAGTATTCACCACCTCGATCTAATCGAAGAATCTTAATACTTTTGCCCGTTTGTTTCTCTACTTCACTTCTGAACTCTTTGAACTTTTCAAATAATTCAGATTTGTATTTCATTAAATACACATATCCAAATCTTGAGTGATCGTCAGTGAATGTAATAAAATAAGAATACCCTCCTCGTGCAATCATTGTCATAGGTCCACATACATTTATGTGTATCAACGCTAACAACTCTGTAACTCTTACTCCTTTTCCACTAAAGGATATTTAGTCATTTTTCCAATAAGACAAGATTCACAAGTTGGATATGATTCATAATCCGATAGCTTTAGGAACCCATCTTTATGTAACTTGGATAATCTTGTTTCATTAATATGGCCAAGTCTATAGTGCCAGATATAGGTATAATTAACACCATCTCTTTTCCTTTTCTTAGTTTGTTCAATTTGAAGTATATTTTCATACAAGTCAATAATGTAAAGTTTATTTCGTAAATTACCAACACTATATAAAATATTATTATTATAAATAGAACAACTATTGTTCTTTATTATAATGTCAAAACCATCCATATCCAATACATATATTGAAATAATATTTCTAATAAGTGACGGAACAAAATAACAATTATTTAAACTAATAGATTTGCCCGTAGGTAGTGCTAAACAATAAGCCCCTATAGCTAATGCAACAACCTTTGCTCCATTTTCCACTCGTAGGACGACCTCATCCTTGCTCAGCTTTCTAGTTTTGACCAGTCCCTGCATATTATTACATATGTGAGAACCATAGCCGATATCCAATACCTAAGTAGAAGATTGGCTTTCAAAAAAAATAATTTCAATCATAAACAAATCTTGTTTAGGATTTGAAGCTTCTTGAAGCTTCTTTTGCTTTTGTTCCGTAAGATAATCCTTGCAGTTCTTCTTCCAGTGACACGATTTATTGCAATGGAAGCAAATTCCTTTGCTAGCTGGATCAAGTTTCTTTTGATTATTCACTTTCACCTTTCCCTCAGCTTTCTTGGATTTCTTTTTTTAAGAAGATACCTTGGGCCTTTTCCTTCTCTTGGAAGAATCATCCACCAGTAAGACGCGGTTCTTCTTGGATGGGAAGTGACCTTAAGTAGTTTTCAACATGTTAAGTAACTCAGGCAAGCTGACGTCCAACTTATTCATGTGAAAATTCACAACAAATTGTGAGAAGGTGTCAGGGAGTGACTGCAAGATCAAATCTTAACTCAACTCCCCATCCATGGAAAACCCAAGTTGTCCAAGACGTTCAATCAGATTGATCATCTTTAGGACATGAGTCTCAATAGTAGTACCCTCTGTCATCTGAGATCGGAAGATCTCCTTTGATATTTCATATCTAGCAGTCCTACTTTGCTCACCATACAGCTCTTGTAGGTGCAGCAGCATAGTAGGAGCATTAATGGTTTTATGTTGATGCTGAAGCTCATTACTCAGAGGCTATCTCTGCAACTTTTTTAAAGTAGCAATCTCTTGTAGGTGTAGCCACAGATGCATCATCTTGCCACTTTTTTAAAGTAGCAGTCTCTTCCTCAGAGGCTATCTCTGCAACTTTTACAGGTACGGGCCAATTTAGGACATAAGAAATCTTTTCAGCGGTGAGAAAAATTCTCAGATTCCTTAACCAGTCTGTGTAATTTGGTCCGGTCAGTTTGTTAGCATCAAGTATGCTATGCAGTGAAATTAGTGATTGTGATATTTTCAAAATTCTGCATGTAAAAAGACAATATTTTAGCAAACATTCATTTAATTAATTACCAAAATAAATTAGGTCTTATTTTATATTGGTATCTCCCACTATTTTCTTCAAACTATATTACCCTTATGAATATAGTTCGGCAATATCTAATTAAAGATTTGCTAGTGAGAATAAGGATCCCATTTGAAATGTATATAGCCTGTGTGTGGACAACAAACTATATATAAATAAATAGTTAGACAACTCTTGTCAATTGCATCATCATGTAACTCCTTATATTTTGCCTCTTAAATCATATAGGTTAAGTGTATGCACATCCGAACTAAAATGATTTAAGTTAAGTCATACCCAGCATTTCTATATAAGTGAAGAGAAAACTACAGCCCTTGTGTGTGCACAACAAAGCGGTAATGTTCAATTCCTTATAAACATCAAATGTAATAAAAACAACATCTCAAATATTTAATACTCGCCGTGTGTCTGCACAACAAACTTATATTATGTATTCAATGTTCTATTGTTTTTATCATGCTAGAAGGCGACGTTCGATGTTTCAAATATATTTAAACGTTACAACTTAATATAATTTCATTGAGGGGTTTGTTATTATTAGTCTCATCTTGTTTAGCACGCATGCAAATATACATACATATATATATATATATATATATATATATATATATATATATATATATATATAATACGCGTCATATTATTAAACATGCGAAGCATGTTTGCATAATATATAATACTAGCATGCACGTATAGAATACTATATTCTTCCCAAGATTGATTATGGACTTTTATTCTAGTTTGGTTCACTAGAGCCACTAAGTGAACCAAAAGGTCAAACCCTAGGATGCAAGAATAAATATTTAAATATAACTATTACATTTAAACCCGGGCTCCATTACAAACGGGTCTTCGAGCGCTCCTTTCTCCCTAATCTCTGGTTCTTCGAAAAAAAAAATCTAACTAATCCTATTACATAAACTATTTAATTTAAATAGAAACTTTGATCAGCAGTCAAGGGGAAATACATAGGTGAGAAATAGAATTTACATCAAGAAGAAAACAGAAAAGACGAGGTACGTAGACCCCATTTAATAAAACTCATTCATTCAAACATCCAACCAAAATAAATCCAATCACATTGGTCAATAGTCTATAATCAATCACATTTATTATCATACATATCATCATATGTACCAATAAATAAAATCATTCTATATATATATGAATATCATTTAATGGTCAATTTTATGTTGCATGAAATTCAATTTTAAGATTAAAATAAACTTTTTATTTTAATTATAAAATTTTATATATATATATATATATATATATATATATATATATATATATTATATATGATTACGTGGCCCAGGATAAGGGAAATGTAAGTATCATTTTATATAAATATATAAAACATGCTTGCTTATCAAGGTAATCTGATCTCCTGGGTAACCTTGATAACAATAACATTCATATGGATTAAGACACAACGAAAAACGAAAAACAGTTCGCAATATATAACAGGCTTCGCGAATATTTTTTTTTAAAAAAAATTTTAAATTTTTTTTTATAAAATTATACATTTATACAATAAAATATGCCCAATAAATGATTCTAAATACATACCCATACATATATGGAATAAAAATAATTAATAATTCTCATAAAGTTTGACTTTGATACCACTGTAAGGTTTTGTGAAAATCAAAGTAGCAATCAAATTGCAAAATTAGCGGAAGCAAAGTAAAATAAGATTTAAAAAATTTTCATAAACCAATTACCCGGATCATCCTTTATGCATATTATTAATTAAAACGAAGAATAAGAAATTATGGAATCATACCCTTGTAGATACGAGCTTCCACAGGTACGAGTTTACCTCCTACTTATCCGCGATATCCTTGAATCTCCAAGTAGATTCTTTCATTTGATCAATGTTAGTCACCCAAGTGTATGGCCTCTAGAGGTAATCCACCAAGGAAGAACGATTTTCAGGAAGAAGGGTGTATTGGCTCAACCCTTAGTTTTTCCTATCTCTATAGAAAAAGGGGGCATACTTTTCAACTATAGGAATTACGTATATTTGATATCTGATATAAAACTCCTCTTATAAAAATATTAGGTAACCCTATTTAATTAAAATAAGGTATTATTTATTTAATTAAATTCTTTAATTAAATAGGCTCCCTAATCTTATTAGGGATAATTAATTAAACTCATTTAACTAATTTTGCCTCCTAATCCTATTAGGAATAAATGAGAGTACTTATATTAAATTAATTCCTAAACTCTTTTAGAAATTAAAATAATAATAATTGTAATAATATTAATAAGACTCCTCTTATTAATTTATATTTAATATTTCCAAAATATTAAATAATAAATATTAAGCTATTTAATTTATTCTATCACCATAGATTAAATTAAATATTCTTAACATATTATTATGATAATGCCATTAACTTCTGAAATAATTATTCTTCCTTTTATGGTGTGACCCTTTAGGTTCTCCATATTAAACCGGTTGTGAATAAATCAATTAGAACAATTCTAATCTTACTTAAATAAATAAATTAAACTATTCATTTATTTAAATAAATAATATTTATTCTACAATAAGAATAAGCCTCTCTAGTGAACAACGACTTTCTAGATAATATAGATTTCAACATTAATCATAAAAGAACCTTTGAGTAAATAGTTACCGTACAATTCAATCCTTCTACCATACAATGTCCCAATTAAATATAAGACATGGAATTACGGTCAAGTCTTATTTTATTTAATTATATGTATTTCGATTCCTAAATGCACAACTCATAATGAATGCAAATTAGAAACTACTTTCTAATTTCATTCCACCTTGGCCAAGGATTCCTGGGTTGTCATTTATTGAATCACATAGGACATTTCACTTCCTTTACTAGAAGTGGTAGATTCTCTATTGAACATTCATTATATCAATATATAACTTATTACACCCAAGCATACCCTTTGATATACCCTAAGGGTCTTAAGGAATAAGTCAAAGTATAAATCGTTATATACAAGATACTATGATGATATCAAGTCTAAGGATTATTTGTATTACTATCACTATAGGAATCCCTATTGACAGGCAAGTAAAACTCCATTAGGTATTCCTTAGCGAGTCACGTTCAGTGAACTTGTTCTCTAATAAGCACCTACATACTTGCTTTAGTGTCGCCACAGAAATGATCATGAGATCAATCATCCTCATCCAATGAGCGAGCAACGTACATACCAATCTATCCGAATTCACTAATCCCCTTTTTAGTAATTCATTGATTGGGAACATTTTAGTGTTAAGCTATCTAATAATTTAGATCTCATTAGCATGATCTCATTATGATTCTAAATGCATTGCTTAAAACTATGGGTTTATCACATATTATTAAAACAACACCATGTAGATAATTAAATGTCTTTAATAAATAGATTTTTTTATTAATAAATGAATAAGATTGATTTTATAAAATATATGCTTTATCATCATATATGATTGGCTTGTATGCATACTACTTGCAAAATAATGATTTTGCCCCTCACCAAGGTTATCTCTGGCTTTGGGCTGATTTAGCAGTCATTGCTCAGAGTTATCTCCGAGATTGGTCTATTGTAGGTATTGAATGTCCTCAAGGTTGTCTCTGAGGTGTGCCTGACCTCCCAGGGTTATCTCCAGGGTTGGAACTAAGTGCCTTGGGGTTGTCTCCGAGGTTGAATATGACTTTTAGGGATTTAGAGCGGACTTCTTCAGGGTTATCTCTGGAACTGAAACTACATCCCTTGGGGTTATCTCCGAGGTTAAAACTAAATCTCACGGGGTTGTCTCCAGGACATAGACTGAATATCTCAGGGTTGCCTCTAAGATGGAAAACTAAGTAACCTGTTTTGACTTCTAGGGTTATCTCTAGAAAACGATTCTGCCCTCCTGCAAGGGTAGTAATAGGAATGCAAAATTTCGAGTGTCTACAATGCTAATTAGATATAAATTCTTTAATAGCTTAAAAACTAAAATATTCCCAATCGATGGATTACTAAAAAAAGGGATTAATGAATCCCGATAGATTGGTTCATACGCTACTTGCTCATTGGATGAGGATGATTGATCTCATGATCATTTATGTGGAGACACTAAAGCAAGTATGCAGGTGCTTATTGGAGAATAAGTTCACTGAACGTGACTCGCTAATGAATACCTAATGGAGTTTTATTTGCCTGTCAATATGAATTCCTATAATGATAGTAGTACAAGTGATCCTTGAACTTGAGATCATCAATGTATCTTGTGTATGATGAGTTATACTTTGACTTATTCCTTAAGACCCTTAGGGTATAGAAAAAGGTATACTTGGGTATAATAAGTTGTACATGGAGATAATGTATGATCAATAAAGAATCTACTGCTTCTAGTAAAAGAAGAGATATGTCCTACGTGATTCGATAAATGACAACCTAGAAGTCCTTGGCCAAGAATGAATAAAATTAGAAAGGAGTTTCTAATTTGTATTATTTGGAGTTGTGCATTTAAGAATTGAAAAACAAATAATTAAATAGAATAAGACTTAACAGTAATTCCATGTCTTATATTTAATTGGGACATTGTATGGTAGAAGGATTGAATTATATAATAAACTATTTACTTAAAGGTTCTTTTATGATTAATATTAAAATCTATATTATCTGAAAAGTCCTTAATCGCTAGGAAGTCTTATCCCTATTGTAAAATAAATGTTATTTATTTAAATAAATTATTAGATTAATTTATTTATTTAAATAAATTAGAATTATTCTAATTGATTTATTCACAACCAGTTTAATATGGAGAACCTAAAGGTCACACCGCAAAAGGATGAATATTTATTTAAGAAGCAAATGAAATAATTGTAATAATAAGTTAAGTATATTTAATTTAATCTATAGTAATAGAATAAATTAAATAGCTTAGTATTTATTATTTAATATTTTGAAAATATTAAATATAAATTAATATGAGGAGTCTTATTATTATTATTACTATTATTATTATTATTTAATTCTTAAAAGAGTTTGAGAATTAATTAATAAAAGTACTCTCATATATCTCTAATAAGATTAAAATGCTAATTAATTAAAAGGGTTTAATTAATTATTCATAATATGGTAGGGAGCTTAATTAATTAAAGAAATTTAATTAATTAAATAATACCCTAATTTCTAATTATATTAGAAGGGTTAACTAATATCTAATATAAGAGGAGTCTAATGCCAGATATCAATAGACGTGATTCCAATTATTGGAGAGTACGCCTATTTTTCTACAAAGATAGAAAAACTAGGGTTTGAGCCAAATACCCATCTTCTTGAATATTTGTTCTTTCTTGGTGGATCACCTCTAGAGGCCAAACACTTGGGTAGCTAACGTTGATCAAAGGAAGGAATTAAACCCGGTGGATTCAAGTTGAACGCAAAAAAGATTGGAAGTAAACTTGTACCCGAGGAAGCTAGTTTCTACAAGGGTATAAATTTGTTCTCCATCACTTTTCTATTGATTGATAATTATGCACATAGTGTGATCTTGGTGATAGGTTCGTATGAAAATTTTAAATTCCTATTTTATCACGTTTTCGCACCTTTTGTGTAATTTGATTGCATGTTCGCGCTATATACAAACCCAATATATAGACGGTCATTTCTTTTTCTCCCTTTTATGAGGGGAGACCAGGTAGTTCCAACTCTGTGGTCTAAGCCGATGAGGTGTGGTTTGACTGCACCACAGATGGTCGCCGATGTACTCCCGTGTATGGGGGAGATCAGGTAGTTCCATCTCTTATGGTTTGGTTTGAAAGGTTGAAAGTTGAAAGGGTGATCACAACACCGTTGAAAGGGTTTTATGATTTCGCAGGGGTTAGACCGTACCGTAAATGGCTGCTTATATACTCCCATTAATGAGGGGAGAAAAGGTCTGCGTAGTTCGAACCTAGTGTGAAAAGGTTCAAAAGGTTGACAAAGTTGAATGGGTTTAGATTTTTTTTTTTATTTTTATGGTTAGACTGCACCATAGAAGGTTGCATACGCACTCCCATGTATGGGGGAGATCAGGTCTGCGTAGTTCCAACCTTGCGTAAAAAGATTGAAAGTTAAAGGTGGTGAAGGGTTTTTTTCTTCGCAAAGGTTAGACCACACCATAAATGGATGACTACGTACTCTCGTGTATGGGGGAGATCAGGTTTGCGTAGTTCATCCATTCTTTTAGGAAGAGCTGATGCAGTTAGAAAGGTTTTGAAAACCTGAATTGACTAATGTATTGATGATCCAGAACCAGGATGCTGGTTTGCAGGAAACTTCAGACATAATACTTTTTGACGGTGTCTGAGTTGATGAGCTGGGAAAATTCTTCGCCATCCATTTCTTGCAATCGGTGGGCTCCTCCTGTTAATACCTCCTTGATAATGAATGGACCTTCCCAGTTTGGGGTGAATTTTCCTTTAGATTGATCTTGATTGTTAAGAAACTTTTTCAAGACCAAGTCTTTCTCTTTAAACTGTCGTAGCCGAACTGTCTTGTTATAGGATCGAGCGATCCTCTGTTGATATAATTGACCATGGAAAATGGATGTGGCCTTCCATTCATTTATCAGAGATAATTGGTTGTACCGATCTTGTAACCATTGGTCTTCCTCTATTTGAGAATCTATCAACACTCTTAGGGATTCCATTTCTAGCTCTATGGGGAGCACTGCTTCTATGCCATAGGTTAATGAATAGGGGGTTCCCCTTCAGTGAAAGTGCGTATTAACGTTCTGTAGGCTAATAGAGTCAGAGGCAACAAGTCAGACCATCCTTTGTGATTGACGGACATCTTTTGCATTATATTTTTGATGTTCTTATTAGCCGCTTCAACAACACCATTCATCTTTGGTCAGTAGATGACGAAGTTGAGATGCTTGATGTGGAATTTGCTGCATAATTCATCCATCATTTGGTTGTTGAGGTTTTTGGCATTGTTTGACACAATCACCTCTATTTGTCCATATCGTCAAATGACATTGTTTCTGATGAAACCAATGATCACCTCTTTGGTAACTTTGGGAAAAAAGGTTACTTCTACCCACTTGGTGAAGTAGTCGATCACGCAGCGAAGATAAACCGATGACCATTGTTGGCTTTGGGCTCGATTTGCCTGATCACGTTCATTTCCCACATTAAAAAGGGCCATGGCGAACTCATATTGTGGAGTTCCCTTGGAGGGGTGTGAATAACATTTCCATGAATTTTGCATTGATAACATCCCCTGACAAGATCACCACAATCAGCTTTTAGAGAGATCGAGTAATGCCCTATTCGTATGATCTTCTTGACAAGTAGAGACCGCTCATGTGTGGGCCGCGTACTCCACATTATATTTCATCCATGAGTCTCTGGGCTTGGTCTTTATCTAGGCATCTTAGAAGGCCTTGTCCCATATCCCTTTTGTAGAGTTCCGTTCAAATAGAATTTCATGACCATTTAATGGATCCGCTTTCTTTTAGCTTGACTTGCCCTAGTGGGCATAGATCCATCTCGCATTTACTTTTTGATGGAATGGTACCAAGGGTGTTGGATGGGAGGCAGTTCATCTGATAGTTCTTCGATGTAATTCCCATAGGTTGGGGCCTTTTGGCTGGTGAATTTGATATTTAGAATGCCTCCCCTTTTAGATGTGTTGATTAAGGAGGCCAAAGTTGCTAACGCATCCGCAAATTCATTCCTGTTCCGAGGAATGTGGAGGAATAATGTTTCTTCAAACTTTGAAGCCATCTGGATAACTTGTTGATGGTAAAGAAGCAAATGTAATTTTTTGGTGTGATAGACCCTAGTGGTTTGTTTGATTATGAACTTGGAATCTCCAAAGATATCTAACCATTTGACGCCCATGGATTGGGCTAGTTTCAGCCCCATTATATAGCCTTCATACTAAGCTGTGTTGTTAGTGCTGACAAACTGCAATTTGATAGCAATGGGATACAGTTCTCCTAAAGTAGACACCAAAACTACCCCTGCTCTAGCACCTTCCATGTTTATAGCTCAATCAAAATACATTTTCCACGCTCGGACTATATTCTCCAGATGGTGTTGCCAAATTGTCATTACCCCTTGTTCGGGGAAATATGTTTCCAAGGATTTGAAATCCCCTGATGGTGTTGCAGCCAGTTGATCCGTAATTCTTTAACCTCTGATAGACTTTTGGGTCACGTAGATGATGTCAAATTGTTGGAGGATTAACTGCCATTTGGACAGTCGATAATTTATCACGGGTTTGCTGAATACGTACTTGAGAAGATCCATGCGGGATATGAGATGGGTTGTGTGACCATGCAGATAATGTTTTAATCTCATAGAAGCCCATGCTAATGCACAGTAAGTCTTCTCAATTAAAGTGTACCTGTGTTCGCTGCTACTGAATCTTTTGCTGAGGTAATAGATAGCTCTTTCTTTGACTTTATCGTCTTTTTGTCCCAGCATGCAGTCCATAGCATTGTCATTGATTGATAAGTACATAAAATGAGAACGTCATCTCTTATAGGTACCAAGAAAGTAGCTTTAACCAATTGCTCTTTGATGGAAAGGAAGGCTTTTTGACACTCTTCATTCCATTTATTAGAAGAGTTATTCCTTAATAACTTGAAGATGGGCTCACAAGTTGCTGTGAGTTGGGAGATGAATTTGTTGATGACGTTGATTCTTCCCAAAAATTCCTGTATTTCCCTATCTGTCTGGGGCATGAGCATCTCAGTAATGGCTTAAATTTTGGCAGAATCTAGCTCAATGCCTTTGTAGCTCACTAGAAATCCCAACAACTTTCCTGACTTGATGCCAAAGGCACACTTGACCGAATTTAGCTTTAAGTTATATTTGTGCAAACGGTTGAAAAGCTTTTTGAGATGGTCTATGTGGTCCTCTTCCCTTTGAGATTTGACAATGATGTCATCCACATAGTCTTCTATTTTTTATGCATTAAATTATGGAAAATAGCCATCATGGCTCGCTGATAGATGGCACCAGCATTGATGACGCCGAATGATAACCGTCTGTAGCAAAAGGTTCCCTATGGAGTGATGAACGCTATCTTCTCCCGATCCTCTTTAGCAACAGTGATCTGGTGGTACCCAGCAAAGCAATTAACAAAAGAGTACATGTCATACTAAGTTGTATTGTCTATGAGTATGTGCATAAATGGTACGGGAAGTTATCTTTGGGAACCATTGTTCAAATCCCTATAATTCGCGCATACTCGCATCTTCCTCTGGGTTTAGGTATGGGAACTATGTTGGATAGCCACTCAGGGTATGTTGATACCATGATGATGCAGGCTTTGAATTGTTTCACAATTTCTTCCTTAACATTTAAACTCCACTCCAGTTTCAATCTCCTGAGCTTTTGTTTGACTGGTTTGAATCCCTCTTTAATGGGTAGATGATGAATAACGATATCAGTTAACAAATCAATCATGTCTTCATGAGACAATGCAAACACATCCTGAAATTAGGTTAACAAAGCAACCATGTCATTCCTTTGGCTTGGGGTAAGGTCCATGGTAATCTGGATTTGCTTAGGGTTTTCTGAGGTTATGAGGTTAATGGAGGTGGTTTGATCAAGGTTTAGTTTGGGTTTATCTTCGACCCATTCTTTGATCTCCTCAGGCACCTCATATTTCTCTTGTTCAATCTCCATCAAGCCAAAGTCTAACTTTACATCAAAGTTGTAGTCATTATGAAGAATTGGCATTCCATCAGCAAGTTTAGAGAAACCTAACTCTAGAGTCCTGAAAACAAAATTTTTTCACTTAATATATGAAACTGTTTGATCATACAAAGTGTTAGCATGGCATGACAAAAGTAACTATTAATACTATGCAATTAAAGTAAACAGTTAATGATATCTACATGCATAAGGATTTTCTGCCCTTTTTACCCTTTTCGGTAAATGCAAGGAGTGCTGCTCTAATTTCCTAGGGTCAAGTCCTGATAGATAGCTGTGATGAAGAGGCAGCTATCATCCTCTTCCTTTTGGATTATGACCATGACATCTAAACAGTCGTCATCTGAGATATCCTTGTTCATACCCTCGGTATGCACCAGGAAATACATCTTTGATAATCGTCTTTATGTCTTATTTGAGCCTTTGATTCCTTTCCTCAATGTTTAGGTATGGAATTTGAACTTGTTTCCCACTAGCCGGTCTGGGTTTAGGAAATAACATACCCTCCATGGAGAAAGTAATTTTCCTTGGAGGCCGTACAGAATTTGCATATGTAGGTTTAGGCAATATAATTGTAGCTGAAGGAACTGATGTATGCTTGTGCGGGTTCCTGTGACTTGACCCAGAGGAATAGTCTAATCTGGCCTTCCCTGTCTGGCTGGAAATTTAAATTGGGCTTTTAATTCCTTACTTATTTTCCCTAACCCTTGTCCTGGTTGGAAACCCAAGGATCTCATCTCTTGACTGGCCGACATTACTTCGGCGAAAACTCTAGGTTTCAAAGTTGGAGCCTCAATAGTTTGATAGTGAGTGTTGCTCACCTCAAGGGCTTGGAAGTTGACAGGCTTAACTCCTTCATTGAAACTGGTTATAGGCATATCACTTTAGACAGGATACTCTGGTTCAACATTGACAGTGACCAGATTACTGTTGATGATATACTTGAGTTGTTGATGAAGAGTGGATGGGACAGCTCCCGCCATATGGATCTAAGGTCTTTCCAACAGTAAATTATATCCTGTAATGAGTTTGATCACTTAAAAGGATATGTAGAAGATATGTGGGTCGATTTCCACTCATAATTCAACCTCTCCTACAACATCCCGTCAAGACCCATCGAAGGCTCTTATGACTGTGTGGCTGCTTAAGATCTGGTTGGGATTAATCTTTATTCTTTCTAATGTGGCATAGGATGAGATAATCATGGATGATGCTCCATCAATTAGCACACCTACGACCATATATCCGGAAGACATCATTGCTATGTGCAGTGGCTTGCAATAACCAGTCCCTTCGAGGGTTATGTCATCATCCATGAAAGATATCACATTATCATTGAAAATGTGATCTACTAGATGATGAAACTTCTCAACATCCACCATCTTTGGTAGGTGGGCTTATCTTCATTAAGACCTTCTGATGATCTTCAAAAAAGAATACCAAGTCCAGAATAGATATTTGTTAAGGTACTTCTTTCAAGCTTTGCACCACCTTAGCTTCATTATGTCCCATCTTGCAGAGGAATTCTTCAATTTTCTCCTTGGGCACTTTCCCCTTAGATCTGATGACTGGCTTCATCACTCTTTGCGGGAGATATAGCGGGTTTTCCTTTGATACGACAACAGTTGTATTTGATGTTGATCTTTCAACCTAGCCATAGTTCCATGGGACTTTCTCCAGGCTGGTGATAAGATACTGCGGTATAAATGGCAATACAAGTGGTTCCGGTGTAGCCACCTTCTAAGGGTTTTCAATTCCTTTAAGCTTGATTGTTTGAATTGTAAGGGGTGTTGCAGACAGGTCTCCCTTAGAGGATATGACTGCTATGACTTCCTTCCATCTTTGTTGTAATAACCAAGAATTTCAAGTCACTTTATATGTATATACATTATTGATATTTAAAACTTTGTGCTATATAGTGATTTAATATGTGATAACATATGTGAAGTGGTGTATGGCTAAATAAATATATATACTATAGTTATGTATATATATTTATAAATTTCATTAAAAAGGAAAGCTTCATAACCTAATTATACATTGGGTGAGATAATTAAATAACCTAAGAGTTATGGTAAAAATAAATAGTTAGTATTTAATATCTATACTAACTTAAGTGGGTAATTTTATTATTGCAAGTGATTAATATTTTTAAACCTAATTAGGTTACAAGTTAAAGAGATATGTGTAAGAAATTAAATTCCATAAGATTGGATATAGAGACCCTAAATAAACAATTAGGGTAATATATATTAAAATTGTTAAACTATGTTTATTACATATACCTAAACAATTAAATGAGAAGCTCAAAAGAAATAAAATGCAAACTAATACTTAGCCCACTTGATTAAAGTTATTTTAGACTTTTGATTAATCAAATTTGTGAATTAAAATAAAAGCAAAATAGAGTGGATAATGGGCATGGGTGACCGCCCCTTTTAGGCCTTTTAAGGCAACAATATTATGCTAATCAAGTTCTTTAAGTAGTAACTCTTACATCAAGTACAAGTGTGTCCATCTCCCATTGGTAGAAAATCTACTTAATAACATTATTAGGCTTAATTGGAAGAGATAAGGCAAAGCCTTTTATCCAAGGGACAACAAAGATATGGTGGATATTAGTTTAAATCACCACATTTCATTTCTCTTATTTCATTTCTCCTATTCTTCTTCTTCTATTTTTCTCCTAAGCTAGCAAAATACAAAGAGAGAAGAGAGAGAGGGATTTGGTTTTTGGAGGAGAAAGAGAGGAGTGTTATAGATTGATTAATGCACCCTAAGTTCATATCTTACTTTGGTAGATCAAGGAAGGTTGCTACTAGAGCAAGGTATAACCTAAATCTTCATCTTCTTTTTCTATTTGCTTTTATAGCAAGATTTGATGGGGTTATGAACTAATACTCAAGATACCCTAGTTCTACATATCATCATGTATGGAACTAAGTATCTTGAGTGTTAGATCAAAGGTTTAGAGGAAGAAAATGAGCATATGTTCTCCTAGTGGTGAAACCCTAATTTTCCTTCCACTAAATCTTGTGCAACTCAAGTTTTATAACTTGGATTTGTGATCCATCGAAGGGGGGGGGGGGTGCTAGATACATGAGTTAGCTAGTAAAATCAAGTGATAGAACATAAATCCAATAATATTTGAAGCCTTGGGGGCTGTTTCCCAAAACTGTCCATGTTTAGAACTTAAAGTTTTAAAACCCTAAAAAGCTACTGCCCCCATTTTTCCGAAGGTTGTTTCGGATCTTTTAAAAATTTGGGAAAAATCACAAAGATACCTTACGAAGTTATCTACATGTAGGAAAAAGAACGGACACGTTTCGATGTGTGGTTTGTGTGTAATGGCTTTTACCGTGAAGGACTCCTAAATATTCTTACCCGGATTCCTCATTGTGTATACCTTGGAAAAATTTGAAATTTATAAAGTATGTGTATATATGTTATCAGAGTGTATGTTGAAAGTTACAAAATTTTCTGAGCAAAATTCGACTTATGAAAAATGTAACAAGATTCAGAGGTTTTAAGTACTTTAAATATAGTAAATCACTTTCTAAAATTCCAGGAAAATTTGTGAATCATTGTTGGATCATATACTATCCAGATCCAGAAGATAATAACTTATGGAACCTGTTTGCTATTTTTCATAATAATGTTATAGTTATGGATAAAAGGAAATAAATAGTTAAATGATGTCATAAATAAGGAAAATATTATTTTAATGCTTGAATAATCTTAATATATAATATTCTGACTATTTGAGGGTATTTTTGTAATTAATAATAAGAAGTATTATTTATGACCTTTTATGTGTATTAAATAAGTGTTTGAATAAATGGTGAACAATTAGAATAAATTGTTTATTGACCTAATAAATTATTAAAATTTTATTATGATACTAATAATATTAGATTAAAATATTATTAAAAGATTAATAATATTAAATTAAAATATTATTAAGTAAATAATAATATTCGAAATTAAATAATATGTTATTAGAAATATAATAACATTAGTAAAGGAATACAATATTATTAAATGATTAATAATATTAGTAAATGAATAAAAAATTATTAAAAGATTAATAATATTAATAAATGAATAAAGTATTATTAATTGATTAATAATACTAAAGAATAAGTAAGGTATTATTAAAGTAATAATATTATAACATGATTAAAATATTATTAAGAGGATTAATAATATTAGTAAAGTATTAAAATATTATTAAGATGTTAATAATATTAGTAAGCGAATAAAAGTGTTATTAGTGGACTAACAATACAAAGAAGTGAATTAAATATTATCAAGATTAATAATATTAAGTGAATTAAAGGTAGTTGTTATTTAATAGTAATATTATCAAGGCATGATAATATTTCTAAGAACTAAATGTAATATGTAATATCTATGTGATTACATAATGTAATGTTATGCTATGGCTAATTGAAAGATTAACTATAGTCTCTTAAAGGAAGATAATTAAACTGCCTAGCGGATAGAATTTAATTGCGTAGCAGTAGCCTACAAAGGGGCAAGTTCCCTAACTCAAACTCGAGTTATTATTTTCGAAGCATGTTAGTGAATAATTGTTGTTGATTATTCACATCTATACTGATTATTGAGATTCGCACATTGTACAATTGAATTCATGTTCTATTATTATTGAATTGTGAATTAAGTTAATGTTCTTTTATTCATGAACTGTTTATGAGATAAATCTATGCTAAATGTATTAGCTAGATCAATCATGACTAAATTTGTTAAATCAAATGTGTTTTAAAAGATGTTCTTATTAAATTGATATTATGACGAATGAATTATGAGTTGTGATTCTAGTGACATAATCCTTGTAAAGAGGGAAGGATGTAACAATCCAGAATTTTTATGTGTAATTTCAAATATTTATTGAATTAAATAAATATTTTAGTTAATGTGTTTATTGTTAAATAAATGCTTGTTTAATTTGATTATTTTATTAGTTAAATAAATAATTCATGAGTTGTGGGGAATTAACTTAATTAGGTAATATGTTAATTAAGTTGATAATTGGTAATCTGGTATTTTAAAGTTAATTAAAATAAAAGAGTGATGAATTAATTATGATGTGGTAATATTCTAATTTAATTTAATAATTAAATTAGAGAGTTGATAAGAATTAAAT